>CM031242.1:96821791-97415635 GCA_018340775.1 Taxus wallichiana var. yunnanensis
CCTCGATTTTGAAGTCACCTTTAGCGCTACTTACTATCCACAGCGTAACGTGAACAGCCCATAACCTTATCTTATCTTTCGGCAAAGGCTCCCATTTGTGTCTTGTGTCAATTAGGAATGACTTTGCTTGCCCTCCAGACTCGAAGGAAGCACTTTCCACGGGCGTTGATGAGGGGTGTTGCTTGAGATGGTGAGGAGCATACTTGTTATGCGTGGGCACATTATGTCCAGTGCGGCTATCAGAAAAACTCTGGGGTTATCGCCGGATAGAGAGTGAGTTGATGTCTGATTCGACATTTTTGCTGCATTGGCTAGGCATATGAGCTGTCATTATGCATTGGGCGTCAAGAGTTACCCAACCAGGCAGAGCCCGCGGTCGCCTGCTCTGAGATATGGCTTTCGAGAGAGGTGGTTGGGAGTCGTAGGGCGGCCCACGGTAGTTCTTTGCTTGAGTGAGATGTGGCGTATCCCATAGATATTTATTGAAGAGAACTTTGGCAAGTGGTAGACATCATATGGAGACCTTACGAGAGGTCATCACCATACGGAAGGTAGGCAGTACAATTGCAGCTGGATCCGGTACACTTTGACCGATGGTAGGACAGGAGGCAGAGAAATACGAGAGATACCCCTAGAGAGAGTGCATAGCGAGATGGAGCTATGGCTAGGGCGAGAGCCACCTCCCTTCCCTCGATACGGGAGGATGATGTAGAAAACCCTTACCTACACCACGGCCCTTGAGATCGAATTGGGTTGCCGAGAGAAAACCTTGTAGATGATGGCGTAAATGATCTTTGAGTGCAGGAGCATACGAGGGTTTGGTGGGTTGGTCGAGAGGGAAGCGATGAGGTGCATCCGCCCACTGACCGGAACTTAGCGTGGTAGTGCGAGAAGATCGGCTCGGGGCGAAGTGCGGTTATTACGGGTAGCTTCAGCTGCTTTGCGTAGGCATAGATAGGGTCTTACGAGGGCGGCTAGCCGAGGCTCGGTGCAGTACGGCGGCACCACCACGGCCACGGCCATGACGCCAGTGCGAGTGCAGGTATAGGCGGCGATGCCGGCGGCCAGGCACGCCCGAGAGCGAGTACGAATACCCGCGCGGCGCGCGACGGCCACGAGCACCACCCAGCATAGAGCACGAAGGGAAATGCTTGGCGGTAGGAGTCGGACCCGGCCCGTCTGGCGGTTGCAGGGATAGATACATGGAGCGAAGCGGAGGCCGTACTATCAGGATGTTCTTGATAGTCCGGGGCTGGCTGCTCCAAGCCATATACGGCACACCGGCGGAGACCTCACGTAGTCGAGAGATCGCGAGGAGAGTGCGGCCTACGGCCAGCGTGTACTCTGTTGCACAGCCCGGGGCGAGAGCGCCACGAGGACCAACGAGGGGGAGAGGTCGGGGCGGTGGGAGAAGCGAGGATCCCACATTGTTTTTTTGTATTTTGTATATTGGATATAGGCACTCGATCTGCGAACCGGTTATGTTGATAGAGGCTGCGTGCCGTCGTTTATTCATGTATGGATTCATTTATTCATTATATACGGCTGTGAAGTCGAAATGCACGGGTTGTATATTTGATCTGGCTGCGGCTGAGTATATTTTGATATGAGGACCAGGCTGTGGCCGAGTCGAGATTTTGGATGGTTATTGCGGCTGCGTGCGCTTAGTTGTATGATGAGATCACGAGAGGCCCCGATGCGGGGCACATTGTATATTTGAAAATTTATATATATATATATATATAGAGATGATGTTTTGATCCACATGCGGTGTTCAAAAATGTGTTTAAGTATTTTGTCGATGGTTTGTGATATAGAATGTAGGATGAGTTTAGTTGACATGTTATATGGATGATGTTGATGTTTTTGTTTTGCGTATATATGGATGACATGTGTTATATGATGAAATGTTGCATGTTTTGGGCTGGTTTTGTGACATTGTTATATATGTATCGATGAGTTGGATCCAAATGATGAGTTTTGGTTTTGTGTAGATGTGACTTAGTTGATGGTTTGTTTGTTTTTGTAAAATAGATGATGTTATGGACATTGTAATGATATGTGTGGTGGATGGAGAAATATGGATAATGGTGTTGTTATGCGGGAAAAAGAGTAGGCGGGCGCGAAAAAATTAGGTAAAAATGAAGAAAAAGAACCATGTTGTAAAAGATAGAGTCTATAACCGATATCGGTTAGCGAACCGATGTCGGTAGGCTGAGACCGATATCGGTCACATGAAATGATACCGGTTATTTAGTTATGAGCTTTTCTAAAAATAGAAAAGCTAGAGTGGCAACTTAAGTTCTTATTTTTAGAGCCATGCGAGAGTTAAATACGTGAAGCGCAGCTTTTGGCAGTAAGACAGGTATTTGCATGAGAGATTTGAGTGATTAGGAGTAAAGAGACGGGGAAAGTGATTGTGATCGAGATTGAGAAGAAAAAGGCGAGGTTTGAAAAAGGTGGTGATAATGGCGGGACGAGGAGAAACATCCGAGGCGGGACAAGAGGAAGACAAGGGCCACCTCAAAACTCACTGCAACCCAAGAGGTAACGTTTTGTTTGTGATTTGACTCTTTGCATGTTTTGTGAATAAGATGGGGAGAGTATGTGGGTAGATATGAGAAAGAAAAGATGATAACAAGGGTTATAAATGGGGTGAGTGTTACATGGTAGGTAATCAAGGGTTTCAAGTATGTATGTGTATACGAGAGAGAATAAGCGAGCAATTTATTGTCGTAGGTGGTTGTTTTAGGCAAGGTGTATAAATGTAAGGGGACCGATATCGGTTAGGGATAACCGGTATCGGTTACTCAACTATGCCGGTTAGTATAATGCTTATCTGGGTTCTTTGTAGGAATTTCAGAATTTGAGAAAAACCCGGAGATTGGAGGAATTGAATGGTTTTGTTATTTGGATGTATGCGAGCGAGAGCGGGGTTGAGGATGAATGATAGTGTACCAGCGCTGTTGTCACGAATCCGAGCGGATGTAATGCCAGCTGAATGGACATTGATAAATCGTTTGGGGTTAAGTGGAATCCGCTATTATTCACGAATCACACGTAACCATGCTATGTTACAGGCGTTGATTGAGAGATGGAATCCTGAGACAAATACCTTCTATCGCGCCAGGGGAAATAGCATAACATTGGAAGATGTGTTCCATATTTTGAGACTCCCAATTACAGGAAAACCAGTATATCAGGCATTACCTAGCGCGGCACGGGGAGCGATAACAGCAGTATTTGGTCCATACGCACGAGATTTAACACAGCGAGGTTTGTCATTTACGTATGGGATAATGTATGCGCACATCACGAGGAGACAAGGTTAGCGATAATATTAATGATAGCGGTAGGGTATTATGCATTACAGGCGGATGAGAGGAAAGATTTCCAAAGGCATTGATGTGTGTTATTTGGGAGATGATAGAAAGGAACGTGACGTTTGCATGGGCACTGCATATTTAGGCGGAGCTATACGAGGGGTTTATGGGCTTGTAGGTGAAATCACGAGCGACCTTTGGATTGTTCATACTTATTACAACTGTTGGGCCTATGAGCACATTGTTTGTGTGCGACCCGATAGGCGATCCATCCAGATCGGGAGAGGCCGAGTCTGAGAGGTTGGGATTGAGACGATGGGTCCAGAAGCGAGCAGGAGAGCAAGATCCCGAGCCGTGACGGATGACTTTGAGTATTATAGCGGTATGGGAGAGGTGAGCGATTGCGGATATCTGTTGGCGGCCTTACGGAAACTATATGGTAACGAGAGAATATAGGCGAGGAGTTGAGGGTGTAGAGCGATTGAGGTGGATCGCGAGGCACGAGGCCGAGTGAGTATGAGAGGATTCCTCTAGATCGCGTGCGGCGACAATTTGGATTTGTGCGGGATATACCCCGGCTTATAGACCCTATATGAGGATCGTGCGAGAGGCGGTATTCTCACCTCCCGGCCAACACCTCGAGAAGGGCTGAAGAGGTAGCGACCCCGATCGCGAGGGTAATGGATGCGAGAGCAGCGAGAGGCCTATAGATTATGGTGGGTAGCGAAGCTGCGAGGTGTACGTGATCGTCACGACATAGCGGTGATTACGGCGAGAGAGGATCGTCTGCGGCGTTTGGTTCAGCAGCTCAACGCGAGGTGAATGAGACAAGAGGATTGTTAGTGGTTGCGGAGTCACGGGCGGAGAGACTAGAGGCTGGAGTCCTCCATGCGAGAGGCGTATTCATATGTTACGAGGAGAGATTGGCGAATCGGTGGCGGTACCAATAGCCGTGGTACCATTGAGGACGAGAGAGGCTGGCGAGAGGAGTCGGCGATCACGATCATCACCTAGTTCGGGATGAGGCGTGAGGTCTAAATAAATGTTAGCAAGGTATAAGAATAAATAAAATACCGACTGCGTGTCGATGATAGAAAGATGTATTTGTTTAACATCTAAATAAAATGAGATATGTATGTTGATTTGAGTTATAATAATAAGAATGTTTTTCGTTTTGACTTTTTGTGTTTTGAAAAAGGATAAAGAGGAATGTGATTAAATAGAAATACACAAAAATATTTATATTTACCACACATGATAGGTTATGGTAGGGGATGGTCGAGCTAACCTTGGGAGACCCCATGTCTCCGAAGTGCTGCCTACATAGCCCATTGCACAAAGCAAGGAGGGCCTCGGGCCGATGTAGTTCTCCTTAGGATCAGGGAGAGGCGAATTCAGGCAATTTGGTATGGTTTAGGCAATTGGTTGATTGGTAAGAATATTGATATTAATATTGGTAAGGTAAGGTTGTTGGTGTCGGAAATGAATTGGTGATGTTGTAAAAGGTATAAGGGAAGCGAAAGTTAGCCTACCCAAGTGGTAGGGAACCATGTCCTGATTAAGATCAACACACAATCCTAGATGCGAGGCAAAGCGGAAAGAGTGCTCCGTAGGTGAAAAGAGCTAAACAAACCACCAAACGTAGAACGAGCTTGAAGCCCTAGGTACCGTGCATAGACGAGAAGTCCATAGGTGAAAAGAGTTGTATGATCACAATATATCGGGTGTGCGTTACGTCCCTTGAGTTGAAACAAATGGTGAGGTGAGGTGGATGATATAGGCTGAGTCTGAGAGAATTTATTACAAAGTGAGTGTTACGACGAAAGAGAACCTACCCTAAATAGACAAGTCCATGACCCAAAAGTTCTTTTGAATGAGGCTTTTATTTTCTGAATATAGGCGATCGATGCGGGAAGTCTACAAGGATATTGATTGTGCTATTCTTGAGGTCTTCACGAAGCTGATCAATGCGAAAGCTTGATAAAGGCTGGCGTGTATATTAGCTGTCCTTCGAGGAGCGATCTATTTATAGTAGCGAGATATGATTTTAGTGCATAGCTGTCCTTGAGGAGGCGATCTATATATAATAGCAGCAATAATTTGGCATATAGCTGTCCTTCGAGGAACAGTCTATATATAATTTAGATAGCTAGATGTTCTTTTGGCGTGAAGCATCTAGTTTGGTAGGAAGTTTGACTCAAGAAAATCCCATAAGAATACGGCTTATTTTAAAACTTTGAAGTCATGGACTAGACTAAAAAGGGAAGGCATCGTTTAGGTGAGGTGAGAATCAAACTATGTGAGCTTGATTTTATTATGAGGTGTAGGAAAGCAGAAGTGCATGTGGTGGTATGTGAGCTCAAGGGACGAGCGGCGGTAGATAAGAAGTGATATAACACTAAATTCAACGAGTAGAATGGTCGAAGATGCAAGGCATTAAGGGTTGAGGCTCGGGCTTACCATTAAGCGAAGCTAAGCGATAAGCGCACGATCCATAGGTGTGAGTGATTATGTAAGGCCCAATCAATTGGGAGCAAATTTTCCACGTTTGCTCTTTTCTAGTTTGGTGACATGTTGATTCTCTTTGAGGACAAGATCACCAACCTTAAAATACGCTCATGAAGTCAAACATCTTATCATAAGCACGTTTGATGCGTTTTTGATAGATTTGAAGGTGATCAAGAGTTGTAAGGCGGCGTTCGTCAAGAAGCTCAATTGGGCTAACCGCTCTTGGCGGAAATCATCGTTGGTGAGAATATCACGAAGAGATATTCTAAGGGAGGTATTTGTATTTCGAGAGGCAAAACAGCCTCGGTACCATATACCAAAAGAAAAGGTGTGGCATTAGTAGAGTGCGAATGCTAGTACGATAAGCCCAAAGGGCAAAGGGAATGTGATCGTGCCAATTTCTTCGGATTCATTGACAACTTTCATGAGGATTTTGGTTAGGGTTTTATTAGAAGATTGGCTTGACCATTGGCTTGCGGATAGTAAGGCGATGAGAAACTAAGTTTGATACCAAAGTTGTCACAAGGTCTTGTAACAACTTGTTTTTAAAAGATTTTACCATTATACATTTATTAGGCGATGAGAATACCAAAGCGACAGATAATGTGATGGTTAATGAATTAACAATTTTTCCTTTTTAGTTGAAATGAGTGGAATAGCCTCCACCCATTTTGTGTAATATTCGGTTCTTTGTGATAATCCATCGGTGACGTTGTGAAGAGGGCGGGTGAATCTCACCAATAAGGTCTAAACCCCATTGTGAGAAGGGCCAAAGATCTCGAGCGACCCTGGAGCGGGTGGCTAGGAGTATGTTGAAGGTTGGCATGTTGTTGACACATAACACAACGCTTAACATATTCGTAGCGATCGTTATTGAGTAGGCCAATAATAACCAGGCGAAGGATTCGTTTGCCACGGCAAGCCACTAAAATGTCCACCACAAATACCGTCATGGACTTGTTGGATGGTATGGGTGATCTCCGCACCGGTGAGACATCGAAGGAGGATGCCATCAAAGCCACGTTTATAAAGGAGTCCCCCCATAACTACATAATGAGAAACGTTTTAAGAAAAGCACGTTTACGGTACTAGTAAGGTCGGAAGGGAGAAACAGAGGTTGTAAGGTAGTCATGGAATTGGTGATACCAAGTATCTGCGAGTTAGCGAACCACGGTATTTATCGTACAAACAACCGGGGCTGAATAAGATGGGGCGAAAGAGTTGTTGGACCAAGACAAAAATGTCGAGTCGATTGATGAGGCTGGAATTTGCGAGGCTAAGCAAGCCATAGTATCCAAAATTTGTTAGTAGAGCGTGGAATGGTTTGGATAGAATAGTGAGTAAATAAGGCTAGAAGCGAATCCACGTAGTGTTTGTATTTTTGAAGTTCCTCATTTTGCATTGGTAGATGCCCATAACTTGATTGACTACCAATTGAGAGTCGCCAAAATATTGATAGATTTGATACCTAAGTGCGGCGCAACACACGGAGACCCGAACAAGGGCCTCGTATTCCGTTTGTATTATTAGTGCAAGGGAAATCGAGTCGGAATGAAAGAGGCATAGGCTCGGCGTCAAGAGGAATGAGAACAACGCCAGCTCCTCCACCACGTTGGCATTTAGATCCATCGAAGAAGAGGGTCATTTGATACGACTCTTCCCAGAGTGAAAGAGTGGCGATGAGTTCGTCGGGGAATATAAAATTGGTAAATTGTTCCCCGAGGGTAAAGGGGCTTCCATGAAGTTGGTGCGATGGTTTGTCCTTTGATTGATTTACGGTGGACGAACTCAAGGTCGAGGTCGGCGAGGAGCATGAGCCATCGGGCGATGCGTTGGTTTAGATGAGGTTTGGCATACATGTAATGGATGGGGTCTATGTTGGTGATGACGAAAGTTTTGTGATTCAGAAGGTAGTGTCGGAGCTTGGTAGCCACGAATGATAGGGCTAGGCACAACTTTTCTACATGTGTATACCTAGTCTCATAATCCACCAAAGTACGACTTATATAATAAACGGCTTGTTCTCGATTTTCAGAGTCACGATGTGCAAGCATGGCCCCTACAGCGTGGTCAGTGGCGGAAAGGTAAAGGTAGAAAGGGCGGTCGTCTTGAGGTGGGATAAGCACGGGTGGCTGCAAGAGATAAGTTTTGAGAGCTTCAAAGGCTTGGTGGCACTCTTCACTCCATTGAAAATCAATGTCCTTCTTAAGGAGGTGATGGAAAGGTTGACATCGATCCGAGAGTTGGGAGATGAAACGTCGGATAGATTGGAGCTTACCTTGTAAACTACGCAATTGTTTGAGATTGGTAGGTGGGGGCATTTCTATGATAGCTTTGACTTTAGATGGATCGACCTCGATGCCACGCAAAGAGATGATAAAACCAAGAAGCTTTCCCGAAAGGACACCAAAGACACATTTCTTTGGTTGAAGATGGATAGAATATTGTAACAGGCGATCAAAAATAATGGTTAAAACATCGAGATGTTCACTGCGATGTTTAGACTTGCCAAGAAGATCGTCGACGTAATCTTCAAGGATAGTGTGCATAATGTCATGAAAAATGTAGGTCATAGCCCGTTGATAGGTCGCACCGGCATTCTTAAGGCCAAATGGCATTACGGTAACGAAGGTTCCCGAGGAGTTATGAAGGCGTTTTGTGTTGATCGGCGAGGCGACCAAAATTTGGTTGTATCTGAAAAGCCATCCATGAGAGAAGCATTTCATGACCATGGTGAGATCAACAAGTTGATCAATACTAGGTAGGGGAAGTCATCCTTAGGGCAAGCGAGGTTAAGATCCCGAAAATCCGTGCATATCAAGAAGTCCCCGTCGCTTTAGTGGCGAGTGCGATGTTAGAAATCCATTGAGGATAGTCAATAGGCAAGATGAAGGAAGCAGAAAAGAGTCGTTGGAGCTCCTCTTTGACCAAGAGGGCAATGCGTGGATGCATTTTCTCAATTTTGTTTAATTGGCTTGGAATCGGGTTTAGAGTGTAATGTTATGGACAGCAATGTAGGATCAATTCTGGCATGTCGGCGTAGGACAGCGAAAGCTTGGTTGCGAAACACGGAGGAAAGTAGTAAAGGTGACTTGTTACGATGCGTTAAGGGATTGTCGATCTTCACAATGTGAGATCCTCCTCCGTGTGGATGTTGATTTCTATAGTAGATTCGTTCGGCATGGTTTGGGTTTGAGATGGTAAGGCTCGTTGAATATAAGAATCATCGCGCCCGAGGTAAGTGAGGATGGAGTCGTCATCCAACACTCAACAACATTAATCAAAGGTGAATCCTCTTCGATCATGTCTGGATACAGAAGGGGAAGAGAAGATGGGTCCTCATTATCGCGTTGATAAGTGAGAGGACCTATGAAGATAGCATTTATGAAAAAAAAAAGTTAGGAGGGATAGATTCAGGGTCTATAGATTCTGTGGGTGATGATGGCAAAGTGGGTGATGATGGTTTGGTAGGGGTGACGTCGTCTTCTTCCAGAATACAGCTGACACGAGGTGTCTCCTGTGTAGGTGTTTCAGGAAAACCGAGACCACTGCGATCATTATGTTTGCGTGTGGTGATGGGGATGAGCGTATGTCGGCCTTGTTCATAAAGACCAAAACCAAAGCCTTTCCAAGCACAGCGAGTCAAGAAGGTGAGGGCAAAGCGACGATTGGTAAGGTATTGAAAATCGGATGAAAGGAACCACACCAGAGGAGGCTCGGGGCAATGGAAGATGCGTCGACACCCCCATACGTTAGGTTAGTGCGGCAGTGAGGTGGTCCGTAGGAGATTACTTCCCCCACACGACGGTCATAGTTAGGATGGGCATGTACCTGTCCGTACTCCTGTGGGGTATGGAAAGAACTAACGTTATATAGGCGATACTCCCCGGCGTAAGGCGTTGAAAAACATCTACTAAGGGTCTGCGGTTGGGATGTTAGGCTGCGGGAAGGAAGTGGTTTTGCGACGGTGGTTTCATTAGTTGAAGGCGTAGGTGCGATTGAGGTACATGGTTGAGGCATAGTTGAAGAAGATGGTTGGGTTGAATGAGCAGGTGTCTTGATTGGTACCAGCACATCATTTGGGCGGTATAACATATTGCAGGTTTTAAAGGGGGGAGGATCAGCTTTTACGGTGTAGGACTTCCCCTCGTACTCAAATTTTATGCATCTATGTAAGGTTGAGGAACGCATCCCATGGCCGGATCAGGGCGACCAATATATATTATATTGGAACTCTCCCTCGAGGACATAGAAGAGTTCGGGTAAAGTACGTGGTCTACCCGAATGTTGAGGATCACGGTGCCTAAGGTAGAGGTAATAGCGTCATTGAATGACCGCAACATGATGGGGTTGGCACACATGTAGCTAGAAGGGATATTCATTTGTTGAAAAGCTTTTGAAGAGATGATGTTTAGGCTAGCACCCCGTCATCATAACACGGCGTACGAATGTCCCGGACGTAAGGCCGAGATGAAGCAGGCGAGTCGGGATCTTACATACCAAAATCGACAATTTCATCTTGAGCCATTGCGGCTTGTGGTACGAGAGGCGAAGTGGTTGGGGCGGTGGGTTGTTTGGTGAGAGAGGCAACGTGATTGGGTGTTAGAATGGAGGCAACGAGGCGAGGGCTTCATTAGGTAAGACCTCGATCCCTGAAGAATTTCAACGAGCTTGTCGATGAGATTGAAGTTTGAATGAGATCATATAGTGTCATTTTGACGGGTGATTGGTGAAGCTGTTTGATCATGGCTCGATGGGCGCTCCATTAGAGAGGGGGTAAGCGGGTCCACGAATAACCACTTTGGGTGGTGGTGCGTCGGGATGCTTTGGACGGAGAAAGAGAGGACGCTTGTGTGCTTTCTTTCGCTTTCTCATTGTTTTTACATTCTCGAGTAGCAACACTAATCATATTAATCTCGTAAACTTTGAGATGAGGAAGATGGTTGGGATAAATTATGGTCTTGAGGTGGGGTTGTAATAATGATAGATCGTGGTGAGGCGGGGATAGATGGTATAGGAGAGGGAATTGAAGCTAAAGGTCTCTCCCTTCGTAAGTTGTCTTTCTTAACCTTTCTATCTGGGAGAGGTGACTAATGAAGGATGGTTTTAAAGCTTTGCATCCCTCCACATCATGTCTGGTGTGCGGTGATAAGCGCGAGATCTTAGACTCATCATAACCTATAGGTCGAGGTTTAGACGGGTCATAAGGTCTAAGTGGGGGTAGGGAAATGGTCGCATTCTCTACTAACATGCAAGGATTTTGGCGTAAGATCCTTTGAGTGGGTCAAAATCGAGAGAGGATGAGGGTATTGATTGCGTGGGGTTTTGGTAATGTTTGGGCGTGGTTAGTTCGTATGGGTGGTGGTTTAGCAGAGGGTGTTGATATGTTTTTTCACTAAACGTGGTTTCTTTGGCGCGGGAGCTACGTTCGGCTAGTTAGATGATGAGGCTACGAGATGACATGGTAGCGGGAAACAACCACGGAGAAAGGGAGTGACAGAAAAATAAATCCTTTGATGATGGAGTTTGTTTAGGGTTGATGGGTGGACGGGATACGTGGGGTGATAATGTTGATATACCCTTTGATCCTGTATGGGTGCGAAGGCGTAGATCGTTTTGAAGAAAACGCGGAGGTATGATATATTGGTGCGAGGTGGAAGGATGAGGTCCCAATATGGAAGGTAGGTATGACGATGATGGTTTTGATTGTGATAGAGGCACGGGTTGAGTGTGTCTCCTAGGTGGCGGGGCGGCTTTATTCTTGGACAAATCTAGTCGCTTAGGCGGGTGTGTTAGGCCCAGGTATGGGTAAGGTCCCAAGCGTAGGGAAGATTTGGCTAAGTTAATAGAAGTGGATGAGGCATTTGGTAGAGGTGAGGGGGTGAAGGTGAGAACATGGGCATTTTAAGCACGTAAACACTTGGGTATATGGTGGAGGTCTCGGGATCGGTCATTTGCATTTGAGTAGAATATGGCGTACTCAAACGTTCCCATAGGATTTGTCTATCCTCGGAGAATGGCAGGTCTTCAGTGTGAATTGTAAATTTGAGTACGGAAGAAAGGTGGGTTGTGATTCCAGTCCACTTGTGGGTGTGATACGGTGAGTAGATGAGTCTTTGTATCAATAGATGTTAAGAGGTCAACCGGTCGTTGAAAAGATTTAGGCGATGAAGAACTAATAGGTAAGAGGGCGTGTTCGAGAGGATCCGTCATGGTTAAAGAATTTGGTGATGTCGGTGCAAGATATTTCTCGTCTAAGGATGTCAAAAGGAGTGGCGTACCTTCCTCTTGTGCAGCAACAAGAGTGGTAGAAGGGAAATGCAGGAAATAGATAGATTAGATAACATCCGTTCGCGATCTTGTAGGGATGTGGTATAAGCGAGACTCATCGATGGGAAGAGGAGTGCAGGCGATTAACTCCCTTATGGGTAAAGGAATGATTTCGCTTTGGTTCGATGGTGGTAAAGGAGGTTCGGGCTCCTGTGTTAGTGAAGAGGCTTGATTCAAAATTTTCTCGATAGAGGCTTTGGGCTGGGTATCAAAGACTGCATGGATCTCATGAACACTCTCTTCGGCTAAGATATCCTGGTTTGTGTTACTGTTGGAAGAGTGATTCGGGAATGGTTTGTTGAAGATTTTCAAATTTCGGTTGGCGGGGGCATTAGGATTATCGAGGTTATATCCCTGCGTCGGCCATTTCTGCACTATGTTTTTCAACATCTTGCGTTCTCATGACTATGTCCCTTCACGCGGTGGAAGATTCTGAGAAGTCATTTTCTTTGTACCGGGAAGGTATGGCGCTAGTGGAATCAAACCCGGAATGAGGTTTAATAGGAGGTAATGTAATGGCTCTGCTTTGAGCAATTTTCCAATATCACACCATATGTTTCTCCCAGGAGTGTGTAGTTGATGGGCTCGGCTTTGTACTTATAGGTGGTTTTTGGTGGGGTATTAGACGGTGTTTGAGATTTAACCATCACCGCGTGGACAGCTCCTTTTGATTTAGAAGAAGTGGACGCGTGAGGAGTGGTGGTATTTGGTTTATTGGTAGAATCGGGAGTTCGGAAATGGGGTTTTGTTGTGACCGCAATTTCTCTTCTTCTAAGGCTCGAATTTCTAGTTTCCGAGCCATGGTAAAGGCCTCATCAAATGTGCGGAAAGTTTGAATTTGAAGAGTAGGAGAAATGTGCTTAGCACATGCCCGTGTGAAAAGTTCGATAAGTTCGAGCTGAGGCAAGGCATATGTAAGTTGGTTGATAAGGCCACGCCATCGTCAATGAAATCTGCGATAGATTCGTCTTGGTGTCGGATGGCATAAAGGTCGGTGATGGATACTTTCTTAGCAATGTTAATGGAGAAGTGATCCAAGAAAGATTGGGCTAGTTGGTTAAAGAGAAGATTGAGTCTTTGGGTTAAAGCAACTTTGTACCACTCAAGGCGGGTCTGATAAGGACATGGGAAATGTTGAGTAGCGAGGCATCATCATGGGCGATCAAATAACAAGCATGTCTAAATGATCACAACTCTTTTGTTGAGGATCCTCTTTACTATTAAAACGAGTAAATTTACGGCAACTCCCATTGAGGAGGATATGAATGAAGGGGACGAGAAGGGTGAATGGGCTCCCAACAAACTTGCTCGTATGTCAGCGCTCTACACTTCCCGACACGAAGCCTCCAGTTTTTGCATTTTGTCCATCATTTGTTTGATGAAATCGTGGTTGGATGAGATGATGATGCGGTTGTGGCAAACGGAGGCAAATTGGGCCAAGGGCCTCCAGCTGACAATGGTGGAGTTAAGTGTTGATAAGGTATGGAGGATGAATATGTTGAGGCGATAGAATAGGGATGTCCCATATAAGGTGTTGAGGTTACTGGATACGTGTATGGGAATGAGAAGGTAGGCGGAGCTTGAGAAGGAAAGCTCGTGTGGATAGGTGGCAGAGAGAAAGTCATGAATGGAGTAGTCTGCAAGAGAGATGAGGTAGGGGCAGTCGGTGGTAATGATATGTGGGGTCCAAGATTAGCCAAAGAAAAGCCAATCTGAGTCGTATGAACCTCTAAAGCTGTCGGATTGGGAGATGGGGCTAGAGATGCGAGAAGCAAGCGCGGTGTTATCGGGCGAGTGGGAGCTAAATGAGCAGCTATACTAATAGGCATACCAACAAGGAGCTGACCATCAGGCGTACGGTCAGGGGTATGGGACAAATAGTATTGTACAGTGCTAGAATTAGCATCCAGAAACTTGGCAAAGTCCTTGTCTCCTACGGGAATTTGGGGGATCTCACTGGTGTCTGTAGGATTCCCCACAGAATGTGAAGGGGGTGATTCAGGTAAAGAAACAGAGCAAGCATGTGAAACCATGGCGGTGGCTTGCTTTCGAGTGATAACAACCATGGACAGGTGTTCACAGTAGGGTTTCAATCTATCCGGAACAGAAACAACCTTAGAATGGTGAAATTGGCGGAGTTCTTTGGTTTGTCGGGGTTGTAGAAAACGATGGCGATATCGGTCTAGTATCGATGTCGGTTATACTATAGCGGCGTCGGTCGGTGTAACGATGTCGGTGTAAGAATCAGGTTAACAAGATATAAAAAGGCTGCTAATTTGATTTTTAACAACGTTTAGTATACGTGTCCAATTATTGATCACAAAAGGCAGTATGAGAAAGAAAACAGAACTAAAAACAAGCAAGATGCACACACAAATCCAGAGATTAACCCTAGGGTTAATTTTAATTATCGTGGGCTTATGCCTTTAGACGTAGAATGATGTCAGAATCCTAAACAAGAGACTTAGGGGAAATGTCAAGTTGTTTTGGCTTATAAGGTTACCTCAATCGGGCGGAGGAATACCGCGGAAAAAAAGGGGGATGTTTGAGCTGTTGTGTTAATTGTGAAGTGATTCGGTATGTGTTGTGCAGTGAATGTAAGATTAATTTCCTGTCAATACCATGGATATCACCCCCACGTGTACGACCTATTACTTAATCTATGTTCACTAGAATTGAAAAACAACAAGCAGGAATGCAATGCACGTGTTTTAAACCCAAATCAAAATTATGTTCGATGAAGCAAGAGAGATGACTTTCACTAATGCGAAACTAGGAAAGCAAGACAAATTCTTTACGAAATATATAACAAAAGCAGCAACAGCAAGTATGCTTCCTAAAATGAAAATAAGCAAGAGAAACAGAAACCCAAGATGGGTCCCACCGGGCGTGCCAAAATGTTTCACTCGGAATGATTCGTTCCTTTTAGAAACAGATAAGGTTAGGGGCTAGGAGGAATACCTGTAGAATGTCGAGATGGTGTGCGCGTACCGTAGAGAAAGATCAGGCTGATTGCGAAGAACTCCTTTTTGTCTTGGAAGGACTACCTGCAAATAAGAACACAAGACCACAAGATTTTGATTAGACAATAAATGAGAAAGCGCCTTGGGCCGGGAAATATAAAACTTCCTTTCGAAGGTGGTGAGTTTCCTGCTAATATGAATTAACACAAAAGACGTAAAATATCAATTAAGTTGCTTCGTTTGAAGCTGGTAGGGAAAGGCTGGTTTTCTAGTTTTGATCGGAGGAAATGATGCGATTCTTGATAACCAATGCGATTCTGATAACCGATACCGGTGGGTTCTAGGATCTGTAGGTTAGTTGCTTTGTGGGGTAGTTGTGTTGTTTGTAAGGCTGTATATAGGTGGTATTAGGAAATAAGGTGATGAGAGGTAGATGAATGATAGTTAGAGGTAATATGCATGCTGGGTAGTGGATTCAGGGATGGATTTATGAGGACTGTAATTCAAAAGGCATAAGAAATGTTATAACAGAGGACATGCAAGATGTGACTTACTGGTTTTGACGAAGATGCAAGCTGATCTCCTTTGCTGTAAACACTTCTGGTATTTCCACTCGTCTCTGCTCGGTCAAGTGAAGATCTGGACTCTGTTTTTCGCTCCCAATGATCTCTGTTGATTCAAAAATCATTCGACCTGATCCCAAAAATGAAATTCCGATCCTTTGTTTTTGGTTTGGGGAGCCCATTTACAGGGAACCGATGGCGGTTGCGTAACCGATGGCGGTCGAGTAGGAACCGGCATCGGTAAGGAAAAAGTAGGCTATTTTTAGTAAAATAACCCACCTTCCTACTTTTCTCTGAGAGATCGATTGGGCTTGGTCAAGGGCTTGGTCAAGTGGATGTGAGTCTAGAAGGTCGGTTTTGGGTGCGAGTAAGGAGGCATTAGTTATGGATGTGAGTCTAGACCAAGCACATAGGTCTTAATTAGGTTTTAGTTTAGGGTTGAGGGCTGGAGATCATGATGAGGTGGCAAAAATGGGGTGATAGATCATCATTGACGGGTAGGTGAGGAGGATTTAAGATTACAATAATTGGATAAGAGGTTAAGTTGCGAGATGAGATGTGACCTTATAGTTCTCTAAATTTCAAATTTTGGGGGTGTGTGGAAGAAGCTTTGAGGAGATTTACACAAATGGTCCTCATCAATAAGATCATCATTGTCAAAATTTTTTGAGAGGGAATAATTGTAAGAGTGGTTTTAAAGCCTTATAGTTTCTAAATCGTGTCTCAAACACAATTGAGTAATTTTGTCATAAGGTCATATAAGAGGTGGTAATGTGATGATAGAGGTTTCAAGGATGTTGGCTAGAATAATGGCATACGACCCTACTACAGATCACGGTGTGAGGTTAGTGTGGGCTTGGATGGAATAATGGGTGACTACGACGTGAGAGATCACAGTAAGGGATATTGAAGAGGGGTAGGCTAGACCATCGGTTTGGGAATGGTACCTTGTCTTAGGCTTGGGTTGCTTCTTCTTGGGTAAAGGAGTAATGAGATGAACCCAGATAATAGGGGGAACAATAGGTCTAATTGCTTTAATTGAGGGAATTGGGATTTTCAATTTTTGTTGTACTTTCTTGGGTACAGTGAGAAAGAGTACATGACATAGATGGAAATACAAATGGTGGAAGGGGGTGAGTTACCCATGGGGATAATTGTGGTGTAGTAGTGATCGCTATCGGAGATCACGTGGAAGGTGTGAGTAGAAGAGAGGAGAGTGTTATGGGTAGTGAATAAGTTATGGAAGGTAGTGGGGGTATGGGTGGTAAGAAGGTCACGGTGTGATGGCAAAGGTTGTGTGGATTTCTTGGGTATATTAGATGTCCGTGATGAGGAGGTGGGCTCTGCATTCTTGGTTTACTATTGGAAGAAGGTTTCTTGGCCAGGGTTGAGGGGTGAGGTCCTAGGATGGATGGAAGGGGTGAAGGTGATAATGGTGTGGTAGGCGAAGGTTAGTGTATGATGCCTAGAAGGTTGCATCTTACTTTTAGGCTTAGGAATGAGGTTAGTGTTGGTTTGGGAAGATGTGTCCGAATCTAATTTGACAGGTGGATGAGCAAGATTCGATGTGGGCATGACCCTAAGGTAGTGATGGGTTTTAGTAAGGGAGATGATATAGGTGTGGGTAGGTGTTTGGGTATAGGTGTGCATTAGGTTGTGGGTAGAGGTGTGTATTTAGTTGTGGGTTTGACATAGGAGGTGTTCCAATAGACATGGTTATGTTTGGTTTCTTGAAAAACTTTTGGATAGATTGTGGAGGTGTCGGTGAGTGACAACTACATTTGGGTTGCAAGAAGTAGAAGACGTCCCCAAAGCAAGGCTCTATCAACATAATCCAAGTGATTAGTAGAGCGTGAAAATGGTACTACTATAAGTATGGCCAAATTGGATGGAGTAGAAATCCTTGTAAATGTGTTTGAGAAATAGGGAAATGGTTAGCTTGGACTACAGGTAAGAGAGCTAAAAGCATGCATCGTCGAGGATCTTAGAAGGCCGATGGAGAATGGTCACCTAAAGGCAATGGTGTTTCTACAGGATCCTCTATGGGTAAAGGAGATGATGGGAAAGATGAGGTAGACTCTCCTTGTGATGGTGTAGGGAGTGGACATGTGTCCCCTATGAGTAGGAGAGGTGTTACTGACAACTAGCTCGTAATTTGAGAGGCAAGAGGCGAAGTGCTAATTATGGGCTCTTTCATGGGTGAAGGAGAAAATGAAGGGGGTTCCTTTATGGGTGGAGGAGTAGATGAAATAGGTTCCTATGTAGGTAGGGGATTTTAGGATAGGATTTCATCTATGGAAGGAATAGGGAGTAATTGGGAAGCAACTGGTATGTCATTAAAAATAGTGTGGACCTCATAGACATTGCTATCATTGGTTGAAGCATCACCAGTTTGGTTGGAAGATGGGGCATGATTAGGGAATGGTTTTTTGAAGATATGTAGGTTTTGGTTGGCTGGTGCATTTGGGTTATCCAAGACTAGATCTCCATTGTCTAACATTTCTTGGATGATATTCTTGAAGGTGATGTAGTTATCACTTTATGACCTTTGACACGATGATAGTTACAAAATTCATGTTCTTTATACCATGCGGGTGTGGGGCGATCAGGGTCAAAACTAGTGTGTGGTTTTATAGGTGGAAGGGTAATGACACCAGCCTTAATAAGCTTTTCCAAAATATAAGAATATGGTTCCCCTATTGGGGTGTACTTTCGTTGTTCTCATCTGAACTGGAAATTTTGGATGGGAGAGAGATTAGAAGAAGGTTTGGCTTGGTTTGATGGGTGAGAGGGTCTAGCCTTGAGAACCACGACATTGCAGATCCTTTGGATTTTGAATAGTTGTTATGGGGTTTCAAAGATGAAGAAGCATCATTTGATTTAAACGCGTGTTTTTATTACGTAGCTGAATTTATTCTCTTTGATAACACGAATCTCCAATTTTCGTGCCATGGTGAATGCCTCATCAAAGGTGTAGAAGGTCTGCACCTACAAGGTTGGTGAAATGTGTCTAGTGTAAGCCTAAGTAAATATCTCTATGAGCTCATTAGAATGTCATCTAGTTAATTAGGCTGCACATACGAGTGACAAAGTCAACAATAGAATTGTTGTCATACGATCGAGTGGAATAGAGATCAGTCATGGTGACTTTCTTGACAATGTTGATTGAGAAGTGGTCTAAGAAGGCTTGGGCTACTTGATTAAACAAGTAGATGGAATGTCTAGGTAGCCCACTATACCAGTCTAATGTAGGTCTTGTCAGGGACATCAAGAAGGTCCTTAGGAGTAAAGCATCATCATGGGTAATTAAGTAACACCCATGTGTTAAGGACCGCAAATTTTGCTTGTGGGTCTTCTTTACTATTAAAGTGGTTGAATTATAACATTTCCCAATGTACAGGGTATGGGTGAATAGGAATGGATGGATGAATGGGCTCATTACAAATTTCATCATAGGTGAGGGAATCACATGAGCCGGAAACCAATGCTTCTAATGTATGCATCTTTTCCATCATTAAATTGATGAGGCCATTGATAGGTTATGATAGAAGGACACCTATTGTGGTGTAACAGGATGGTGCTAAACATGTGATGTGGGTGGAATTTCAGTGTATGGTGATGCCAAATAGGAAGTTTGAGAATGGGGGACTGACATGGAGGGTATATACCCATCTTGAATGATAGGTGAGATAGGAGGTTGTTGATAATATGCATATGTAGGTGGTACAATTGAAGTGAATTTAGTAGCAATTGGGGGAAAGAGACTGCTGGATAGAGAGGACAAGATTCTAAAATGGGGTAGGGGTTACCGACACCATGGGTGGTTTTGTCACAATTGGTATATGTGAGATAATAGGCGCAGATGGGTTTATGATCTAGGTGGTTGATGAAGGAACAACCGATAATACGGTTGTGACAAATGTTGTAGATGCGAAAGTGGTCATAGTGGGTGTAGGGCCTAGCTATGAAACCATTGGGGGAAAATTAGGTGAGGGTAATGCTAAACTAGTAGGGGCTGATGCGAAAGTGGTGACAATGGCAAGCAAGATGGATACGAGCATGCTATATATTAATTGACTTGAGGAATCTAGATTGGATGAGTGGGAAAGATATAATTGTAAGGTTATGGGATTCTGATCGAGGAGTCATAAAAATCCTAGTCACCTATAGAAATGGTAGTGACAAGTGGAGTCGGATCCATGGGTGATAGGATAGAAGGTGGTGAGGGACTAGGTGGGAGTGGTTGGTAGGCTGGTGTGGAATATAAGAGCATTAGTTTGGTTGCAAGTCAACACCATGTGAATAAGTGTTGACCTGGTAAGACTGTATTCTATAAATGACACAGAAAATAGCAAGAACAGAGAAAAATGAGGTTGAGAGGGTGAATTCGGTCAAGGTTTGGATTTTGAAAACCAAACATAGACACGATGATGGTCAGGCTGACCGGTGATGGTTAATGGGGAACCAATGTCGGTCACAGAAACCGATGTTGGTTACTGTGGAAAAACACCATTTTCGAAAGTGAAATAGGACTGATGAATGTGTAAGGAAGTAGTTTTGTATGACAGTAATACCAACAGGAGGAAAATATGTTGGTTCCCTAAGGGCCAAAATCATAATAGAATGAGCGAATGAATATTTTCCTAGGAAAAATACCCAAAAATCTAGAAGTGACCTTTGTTATGGTTAACCAATTACGATCGATGAAAACCGACAATGGTCAACTGGACCGACACCGGTTATTGTGAAATTTAGAGAGAATGAAGAAAACTAGGTTTTGTGAATTAAATTAGGTGAAGAATCAAACTCAGGAATCTGAGAATGAGAATATGGGGCCCTAGCACACTTAGATAAAGTTAGAATACTCCAACTATGATGGTGGAGTGTGCAAGGAAAAAATAAAAACATAGAATCATAGCCTCACACCTCAAAATGCAAGTGAAGAAGAAAGATATGAAAAACACAATCCTAAGAGTTATTCTTATTTATGTTTGTTAGAAACTTACACTTTTAGAACTAACCGTGTGCATTCGAGTAGAATTTTTGGTTGGGAAGGCGTCCTACAAAGAAGGAGATCTAGAAGGTGAGGTTTCAGGTTATGTTATGGTAGGGGTGGTCCTTCCTCTGATGGGGTACTAGATAGAGATAACCAGCTAGGGATTACCTATCAATCCTCTGATCATGTGATCATTGACAGGCGTTCCCAAGTAAGATGTCATTTAAGAAGTTGTGTATATTAAAAAAATTGTAGTTTGGCAAGAGGAGAGAGAGAGAATGTGCTTTCTACGATTCTTTTACATCAACCATCAATTGGGCATGACTTCCAACATATAGGTTGCCCTCAGTTTTATTGTGAGCTAAATACAACATACAAGAAATGCAATGTGAGTGTTTTAAACCCAAATTGAAATATGATATTCAATGAAGCAAAATGATGAATAGGAGAGAGGGTGCTCTTTCACTAAATGTAGAAAGAAAGAAGAATGATTCTTTTTAAACACACCAAAAGAAATGTTTCATTTAGAGCAATTAGAAAGAAAAAGAGGATTACTAGAGAAGAAGATTTAGTGAATAATGATTTAGAAAGGAAACACACAAGATGCAACCTATATGAAAATAAAGGGAACCCACAAACGAGGGTCCCACTGGGCATGCCAAAATGTTTCACCATTTTCTTTACATTTTGAATGTGATAAAATAGATAATGTTATGGGCTAAGGAGGAATACATGTTACGATGGTTTGTTTGAAGGTTGTGCACTCATTCGACTTCTTGATCCGATGTTGACTGTGAGAGATTCCTTTCAGCTAGGAGGAACTACCTGAAATAGAAAATAAGACCACAAAAGAAGATTTAAATAATATATGACAGTGGACTTCCTAGCAGTGCTAGATCCGGGAAGTGTGATACTTCCTAGATGGTTATCAATCCACTGTTTAATACAACTTAATGCAAGAAATAATGTAAACAAACAAAGTAATATTGTAGTTGATATGATTTAGGTATATCATTCAAATATAATAAGTAAATATAATATAACGAGCTAGGTTATGATCAGATCTGGAGGTAGGGTAAGGGGTTAAAGTGTTGGAATAGGTCAGTTTTAGGTTCTAGGTCACTTAGGTTGGTTGGAAAAATATTATTAGGTTATGTTATTGATAAGATTGCCAAATATAGAGACCGGTGTCAGTAGGGTATGACCGATCATAGGTTAGGAACAACCGATGATGGTTATGGGTAACCGACATCGGTAGAGGGGCAATGATAAAAACTCAATAAGATCTGGTTATGGGGTTTGAGCTGAGGTTGACGAGAGATGATAGAGGGAATGACGAGGTATGTGGGGATCTTAGGAACACTCAGAGATATGTAGAAGTTAGGTATAGGTGGTTTTATGGTGTGGGTGGAGGAATGGTTGAGTTTACAGAAAGAGGAATAGTGAGGGAATGGGAATGCAAGTCATGAAATAACAACAAAGATGAAAAAAAAACTATAAATAGAATAAATATGGAATGACACAGGTGATAAATACACTTACTGATATAGCAGGTCCAATGGTTGGGTGGTGATGGTGGTTGATCGGTGGAATGGAGCTCAGTGCCATGGCAAAGTGCTTCCTAATGCTATCGTGAGAGCAATACATCTAGATCTGTCTTGATCACTGTTTATGATGCATGGATGGATGTGAAAGAGCTATGGTCTTTCTTGCATGCAGATCTCCTCTTGCTCCCAAAATTTGAGAATGTGGTCAAACTATTAAATAAGGTTACCAAAATGGTTATATGGTAACCGGCGATGACAGCCTGGTTGACCGGTGTTGGTTTCGGGATGATTAATGTTGGTTAAAGTGGGATTCCCTAGGTTTACTAAAAATGATAGATCTTGCAATCATTTGGGCCAGGTTTTTCTATTTCTCATGGATCAAAATGGACGTTAGCTTTTAATGAGTGGGAATGTGGTTAGAGGAATAATAGGCATTAATTTTTAGGGCTGAACTAATTCTTAGTTAATTATGGTGAGTAGATAGATTCTAAAAATAGGTTTAGAATGAGGTGTCTAGGTGAGGTGGTGGGGTGAGGTGTCAGGTGAGGTGGAAATTGGGTTAGTTAAGATAATTAAATAATGAATAAAGTGAATATGAGTATTAATTTAATTAAAGTGATTAAATTAATATTAATGTGAGATGTAAGGGTCATGGTTAGGTAAAAGTGTTTAAGTTAGCTATTCGAAGGGGGACTAGGGAGTGCGACCCAATGTTTGTGTCTCACAAAGGGTTCAATACTCATCGAGGTTGGTCAAGCCACCAAAATATTATTTCAAACACATCAATAGAAAATCGACCTATGAGTTCATCATGGAGATAAGCTGAGCTAAAATGGTAGAGGTGGAGGGATCTCTTTCTAGCTTGACATGATGATAGATTGGGAGAATGAAAGGGTAATTCATGTTGAAGGTAAAAACACACCTAGAGTGGAATTTTTAGCATGCCGGAGCTTGAAGGTATAGCTCAATTCATTTGAGCTCATGATTAATGAGTTGGGTGAATCTAACAATCCAATGCATCGAGAGCGGAAAATGATAAGGAGCTTAGTTAGAATGATAAATGGGAAGAGACTCGGGATGAGCTCATTTGAGGCCGAGTCGATTAGTGGTGAGTTTGCAAGTAGAGCTTTTGGAGTCAAGCCATATAGAGGAGATTACCAGTAGTTTCTTAGATCAGGTTTGTGGGTTGATGCGATGGTGTTGAACTTGGCGAGTATGGTAAAATCTTGTGAAAGGGAGTCATTAAGCTCAATGTAGTGGAATGCGAGGGGATTAACTCACTGACCAACTTGGTGAGTTGGCGGTTGAGCTAACCATCGAGTTGTCCCTTCTTTCATAGGGACCCCCTCTCAATTCAAACCATTTCTATGGGGTCCTAATTGAAACTTAATCAAATTAATATTTTTATTTTTAAACATTTTAATAAAATGATATTTTTATTATTATTAAAATATTTTATTAAAATATTCTTTTAATTAAATGAATGTATAAATTCATACCTTTCATTAATGAGGCATGATGGAATGTTCCTAAGTGGTGCAACTAATTCGTAATTAATGTAGGCCATCATGTGCCTTCATTTTAGGCCAAAATTTATGATTTCTCCTCTCTTCTCTCACAGAGTTTTTCTATAAATGTAAGTTGGAAGCTCATTCCAAGGGGTTGGACATCTTTTCCAGATTCCTCTCTTTCTACAAGTTTTGTGGATTATGGGGACTTTCAAGCCTCTTTTCCAACATTGTAATGGAAAAATTTGTCTCTTCCTCATGTAATGATGCATTGTGCACGTGATTGAAGTAATAAAATTGTGTTTTGTGACTAATTATTGGTCCTTTCATCATTCTAGCTACTTCTTTTGTCATTCTCATGTATGCAGGTATATTGTGTAACTTCAAGTTTCCATTGTAGGTTTTAGGAGTTCTATGCTTATTTGAGAGTGAAGCTTTATATGTGGTTGAGTTGTGGTGCTTTTTCATCCTTCTCATTTTCATCTTTCTTCACTGGAAAACTGAAAAATTGTCTAGAAACACCCTTTCTTGGTGCATCACCACTTCTAGTATAGGTTTTACTTCTTGCAAATCTCTCCCCCTTACTCCCATGAAAATGTTAGCATAGGTCTAGTTAGCTATTTTATTGCATTAGAAGTAGTGTTGTGTTTATTTTAAGAGGAAGTCAGCCTTCTTTGGAGGTTCACCTTGAGCTCAAGTCCTATAGCTTGAGAGGCGATCCCATATTACCCAATCACACCGAATGTTTTTTTCACATTCTATCCATTCGGGTGCGGTGATTTGGTGATAGCAATTTTTGGCATGCCTCATGGGAAAAAGTTACTAATTCTCTTCATACTTGCATGAATCAAAATACCTGGTGACTCCATATCTCTGGATTTCAAATATCATTGTGTGAACTTATGCGAAGAATTCAAAAAAGAGATTCTATGAGATGAGAAGGAAATTATCAACATATTGAGTTATCCTTATCTCCTCCAAGCAGAAGGAGAAGAGGAATTTCAACATCACCAGTTGCACCATAACCTCATAGGGGTCATTCAACTCCTCCTTATGAAGGTTTCCTCCACCAAGGAACAATCAACCTTTCATCACTATGGAAACTCTTGTAAAGAACCAAGTTTTTCCTCCTTTCAATGCAAGAATTCCTCTTGATTGACTCAAAGGCGTGATTCTATACCTGGTGTGGCACTCAAAAGTGTTCCCTTTTACATAGGGGAAACTCATATTAATCTAATGAAACATATTCTTGATGTATCAAACATTTGCGTAGTACAAAATATAATTTTGTGGTCGACTCTTTACCACTTCCTTCAAGGAAAAACACTTTAGTGGTTTCATGGGTTATAAGCTAGTACTATAACCACTTGGGAAGTATTGGGAGAAAATATATGTAAATAGTTTGAAGATAAGAGTGACCACCTATCACTCTTGGAATAACTCACTACTATAAAGAGAGCTCCCCAATAATACATGAGTGATTTCAACTTCCAATTCCAAAGGACTTGGAATAGGATTCTAACACTCATAAATCCTTCTCCAAATAATGCATTATTGTACTATTTATGAAACTTGAATAATAATGTAGCATATATGATCTAGTCCTTAGGAGGGACTACACTACTTGATTCCTATGAACTTTCCATAAGAGTGTAGAATTCCTCGATTCAGGCTAGAAATATAGCTCTCTTACTACCAATGCCATTGTCTCCAGATCTTAAAAACACTCATCCTACCATTTCTCCTATTCCAATAGCTTCCAAGAAACTAGTTCAGTCTGCCCCACCCCTTTAAATGAGCTATTTCAAGTCAAGACACTACTGCAAACTTTTGGGAATAAGCTCATTGCACTCAAGAGGTAACAATTTCAATATAAATATCCATACCAGCCACAAAATCAGTAGTATCAAGCTAACCATCCACCTTTTCAAGGAAATAATCAATCACAAAATCAAGTTACAAATCAAGTTGTGAATGTCAAGCCTCTAAAATTTAGGAATCCTCTTGCTGCTAGCTCTTCTAGAGCCCTTATACCTATCCAGAATAATCTAGTTCAAGACTATGAATGGTGATATCCTTGTTCCCAACCCCATAATAAAAATATTTTCCCCAATGGAGTTATTAGCCATGTATTTATGGTTCAAAGTGTATCTTCTCCATCCAAGTTAACATAAAATTCTACACATGAGGGAGCAGATCAACCGTAGGCCCTTGAAGAAACCACTTTTCTAAATTGACAAGAAGAAGATTTTTGTGTTTTGAATGCAGATTCTTTATTAATGTCAGAAAACACTCATTCCAAAAAGAGAGTAATAGAATCTCAAACTTACAAAGCTGATCAAGTATCCCCTTCAAAACCTTTGCTACAAGTTATGCTTGATAAAGATGTGGGAAAGAAACCGCTAGAGACACAAACTAGTTAGACCACAAGGAAAGAAGGTTCTTTAGGCATCATAGTACCCAAAAATAACTTTCCAAAAGAGGATTCTAATGCCCAAATAAATGTCAAAAAATTAGGAGCAATCCCTTTCATTATTTTAGAACAGATGAAGAAGACCAACTTGAATGTTACTATGTGGGATGCACTCTCAATTCCTTCTCAAAGAAACCTATTGCAAGAGGATCTAAATTTTTTTGGTGCAACCGATGGGTCATTAGGTCCCGAGGTAACAATTGCTACGATTTTTTTAACCAGAAGGGAAAAGTATTCCTAAGGAAAACAAACCACCACCATTCTATATTTCCCATGATCATTGGTGATCATTTGGTACACAATTGCATGATTGATTATGGTGCCAATAGCTCAGTTATGCCCAAGAAAATTATAGACATGCTCGGAATCCAATATAAACCAGTCTCTAGAGGAGTTTTTCATTTGTATGGTACAACAGTTTAGACCATCGAATTCATCAAAGGACTCTCACTTACTATCCATGCATGTCCCAATTTTTCATTCACACAAGACATATAGATCATCGATATTCCTCCTCTCTTTTCCATTTTCCTATCATGAGATTTCACCGGTAAGATGGATGAGTTACCTATCATTTGAATGATTGCAAATGATCCTTAGGAATCAATCGAGAACTAAAATGACTATAAGGGTGGAACCAATTTTTCATAATCGTGTGGATCCCTATACCTCTAGCCATATAAATGGGAATTATACCTGTTGGTATCCAAATTTGTTCTCCTTTTCAATCTGAGCAGCACCACAGTTATGTCATGGAGCTTAAAGACATATTAGACCATGTTGTATGTCGTTGGTAGCCGAGGATATGGTCTAGCTAGCACTCATGTTTATGGAGAAATGGATAGCACTCCAATAGGACTTGATCTTGTCCTAGTCATTTTAGGTTGTGCCTTGCAACCAAGGTAAGAGGACCTATTATGTAACCTTGTAATGGTGAAGGAGATGAAGATGTCGTTCTCTTTTCTTGAAATTCTATGATGGAGACCTTGATGAAAACATGATCAACACCCCAGATCTGAACTCTCACAAGTTATCACTTCTCAAAACATGGGTATGTTCTCAAAACAAGGCAAAGGTTACTAGAGACATTGGAAATCCTGATCTGTTGTACATACTTTTGCAAATAGATTTTGATATTTTGTGGGTATACACATGAAAATCAGGGATATTACATGATAGGATCTTTGTTGTTGGATGATTTTTGGTGGGAGATTGATAAGAAAAATTGGGATAGATCAGATCTTTGACAATCTGTACAATACATGAACAACCATCAGATGAAATGCCTAAAATAATCGGGATGTTATTTCAACCGAAAGAGGCACAAATGGAAGCCCGAGTTGCACTCTTCACACAATATTTGAGAATTCACCATAAAATATTGAAGTAAAGAACTCAATTAAATAGAAAAATCCATGATCAAACCATGCCTTAGGTACCCCCAAAGGCTTACATGAAATCTCTGCATATCGAGGAAGGTAAAGTGATTTTAAATTTATTTATCTCCTTATTAGATGAAGGCTCTTCTAAGTATGAGATTGCAAATGCCAATGAACTATCAACCAAAAATGGAGATCCTGTGTGATTTCTAAATACTTTCAATGCAATATTGCAACAAGAACACTAAAATTTATTGGTAGGCATTTAAAATTGATAACAGACATCATATTACCCAAAGAAAAACATAGACTTAATTCAAAACTTGTTAGACTCAATAGCGGGAAATTTACATGAACAATCTCGGAGGCCGTGTGGTGACTATACACTTGTAACCAACCCACATACATGAATTTTCCAACACATGAGACATTAAGTCGGCTCTTTGGCATATTTTCTCGAAAAATGAGCTTTTTCTCAAAAAAATTCAACTCCCAACCATTCACAATTTCTCCCAAATGCATAATATACATCATGCCATCTTGAGTCTTCCTTCCCAAGAAAAGAATATGCTTATGGGATCAAATTTGTTACAAAAACCTCATGATTTGCAGAAAGGGACATAAACAAAAAAAACGTTTGATGAATGCCAGGTGTGCCAAAAATTTTAAATCATTACAAAATTTGGAACATTATCCACCCCAAGGGCACTTTTTTATCATTTAGGCATGCGAGCATCTTTCATTCATCATTTTTACCTTTTTCCCTTTTCAATTTTACCTCTGTAATTTCCAGATCTGACTTTTACGTTTTTGATGGGCCTGATCCAAAATTACATAAAAAAACACCATAGATCAATGAATTAGGTCATAAAAATGTTTCCAATGTTCTCAGAAGGTGAAGACAACCCAAAATTATATAAGGTTCGATGAAATTTGATGCAAAAACTTGATTTCCAAGCTTCTTGGAGATCCCATAAGCGGCAAAACGAACAAATGCACAGTATCTATCAATCTCATCCACCTTTTAATATCAGCCCTTTACGTGGAAAATGCCATTTAAAAATAAGCTCAAAATTACCTTTTTAACCTTTGAATAAGGTGGGACACGTGTCAAACATGATTGGATCGGGCCCATGCCTCCAAAAATTCATTCGCACCTTTTTAAAGTTTTGGAAAATTTTGCAAAATTTCCCCACTTCTCCCCTGGATGCGCCACGTGTCCATATGTGGGCCCCATTGAAAACCGCAGGCCAATTTAATCAATTTTGCCACTTTTTGAAAAAAGGAAATTTTTCCACAAAACCCCATGGGCCCGAAAGCTCGATTCTTCCCTGCCACATGGCAACCTCGATTTTTGCGGGGTCCAAGTCTCCATTTCTACCTTCTAACCTCCCTGCAAAATTTGAAAAAATTAAAACTCACCGTGGGCCTACACCCTCCCTTTGACTTCTTAGAGAGTGCCACGTGTCCATCATGGATAGGCCGCAGAGCTAATTTTTCATTTTTACCTTTTAGACAACAAAGGTCAAAAGTTATAAAATTTCCTTTGGCCCCTTCCTCCACCTTTTACAATTTTCGACACGTCCCCTCCCTATTCATTGTGGGCCTTCAAGCCGAAATTTGATTTTTACCATTTGAAGTTAAAAACTTCAAACTCATTGCAAAATGCGTTGCCCCATCCTATCCTTTCCTGGACATGTGTCCACCGATGATTTGCTAAGGGCTTTCGGGCCAAAATTTCACTTCATCACTTTGAGCCATAAAACACCAAAATTCTCTAAGTTTCCCCACCATCCGCATGCCCCCATGCCACGTGTCCTTTCCTTATTCACTGTAGGCCTTTGGGCCAAAATTTGAATTTGAAAATTTTCCACAATGAAAGAAAAATTTCCTACGGAAAGCCCGCCAATCAAATTGTGCCATGTAGGCACCTCAATGCAAAAGGCGGAGTGCAGATCAAAATTTTCCCTTTTGCCAACATTTTAAAAATGATAAGTTAGAGACATTTTTTGTCACTCCTCGGCCAATAGGAACCTGCCATGTTGCCATTGCATGCCAAGGATGAGTTTGACAGCAAAATACGCCCATCTAACCATCAAAACGTGGAAAATTTAAAAGATGCCCTAGAAATCAAATTTTTCAACAAGGATTGCAAATTTCTTGATTTTAATTCAACTGAAGGATGATTTGACATTTTTTTGACCTTGGGACCAGATTTTCAAATACAAATGAGTACGAATTGGTCAAATTTGATTTTTCACGATCGGGCAAGAAAGGAAAATGGTAGAGCATGCAGATTTGGAAAATTTAGGGCACAAATAAGGGCACACATGGGTTTTCCTCTTAAATCAAGGCAAAACAACAAGTTTACAAGCACTTTTGAAGCATTCAACTGGAGGGCCGAATTGCAAATTACCAATTTGAAAAGTACAATGTTTCTGAGCAAATATAGATATGAAAAATTTAGGGCACACAATGCAAGCTCAAAAATGGCACTAACATTGGCTCCTGCCTAGGGATGGGCACTCCCAGTGAGTGCCACAAGGACAAAACATAGACCAAGTGCCAAAATACCATTGGGCAAAGGAGTCAAAACACAAGGCAGCCCAAAAACCATAACCACCCAACAAAAATGAGCCAAGAAACCAACCAAAATGGATGCCAAGAACAAAGGGCAAACCACAAACCACCAAACAACAAAAAACAAACAAAAAACAAAGACTATATAATTGTACAATTTTTGCATACCTCACTTTGGGGATTAATCCAAGAAATGTTTAAAATGTCTGCCATTAACAGGCAGCTCCAGCAATTCCCCATCTAGATATTTGAGAAAAAGGTATGTTCACCAATTTTGATATCAATGGCATAAGGGCCCATCCATAATGCATCAAATTTTCCATGCTTTCCCTTCTCTTCATGCCTACTATCCCACAACAAAACCAGATCTCCAACACTTTGAAGGCTTTAGGAGTGACCTTCTTGTCAAACAATATCTTTAACTTCTCTCTAAATATGATATGACTTTGATGGGATGCTCTTCTCTCCTCATCAAGCTTAATAATCTGATTGATCCTTGATTCATATGGGTCATGCTCTTGATCTTCCAACTATTGGGTAAACTAAAATGAAGATAGTTATAGGTGCAAGGAAACAAATCTTGAGTTCCATACACCGGTTCAAATAGGATTTTACTATTAGATCTTTTGGGAGTTATCCTATTAGCCCAAACTGCAAATTTCAATTATTCTCCCCACTTTTTCTTGTTCATTTCCAAGGTTCTTATAATGATCTTCAACAAGTTCTTATTATTGGACTCAACTTTGTCCATTCCCTTGGGGTTGTAGTTTGAAGAATAAGTTAGATTGATTCCATATTCATTACACATTACCATTAAAGGTTTGGCTCCAAAGCACATGGCATTATAAGATACAATCTTAAGCTGAACTCTAAATCTGCATATGATATGATTCAATAAGAATTCCACTACCACTTGGTGTGTTTCCTTTTAGATAGGATTGCTTAAATCCATTTTGTAAAATAATCAAAGTGGCTACAAGAATCCACTTATGACCAGAACTAAAAGGATCTAAAATCTCACCAATGAAGTCCATCCCCCATCGCTTGAAAGGAGCTTCAATTAATACAGTCAGTAAGGGAAGGGAGCACAAAGCTTTCGATCTTCCGAGAGAAACATTGGCAACTATCACATTTTCTAACTAGTGGGTTGCATCTTTGAAGAGAAGGCCACCAATAACCAACTCTCAAAATCTTATGTGATGTTACTCTTCTAGAAAAATGTCCTCCACAAACTCCTCCATGGAAATCAACAACTATCTTGAGAGTTTCATCTTCAGCTATGCATTTCAAGAGGACACCTTCAAGGTTCTTCCAAGCCAGCCTAAGGTCTGTAATGATATATTTTTGAGAAGCAATATTGAGGGCTCTTTTCTAATTTTTATTTAAATGATCAAGATAGCAAAGGTGTCTAAGGTAAAATATTACATCCTTGTACCATTCAGAATTTAACAACTTTGCAAAGCACATCTACCCTTTCTTCCTCTAGCTGATTCACTTCTACATTCTACAAGTTGCTCTCCTGACCATGAGCTTAGCAAGACCGAAACCTCTCACCAAATTTGTGGTTTGGATGTCCATATCATACTTCTACGCTTTTTCACCCATCTACATCTTTTACTTGAGATTTCCATCTCGATAAGATGTCTTTCACCATGGTTTGGGAACATAGGCAATAATTTTTGAACTCAATATATAAGGCCTAAAACTTTTGTTACTTTCACCAAGGAAAATGTTTGTTTCTCCATGATTTTATACTTCAACTCAAAGATCTTGTAAAGCCTTGTTAAATAAGGAAATAGGCCTCTCGAGTTTCATTCTCATCCTTTTGTACGAAAACAAAAGCAATGGTATATTCGAGAGGCAAAAGAAAATATTTGGAAAGGCCTCTCATAGTTTAGTCTTTGCTAGAATAGGTGCATGCTTAAGTGCATCCTTTATTCCTTCAAAATATTGAATGGAAGCCTCCTCCCACCTGATAACTTGGTCCTTTTTCAACATGCTTGTGATTGGAAGAGTCAGCTCAACAAAGTTGGAAACAAACCTTCTAATGAAATTGATTTGGCTAAAGAAATATTGGATGCCTTTCTTGGTTCTTGGGATAGGTACTTTACTGATTGCTTCCAATCTCTCAGGGTCTATCATAACACCATCTTTTGACACAATTTGACCAAGAATCTTGGCCTTTTGCATGTAAAAATGAAACTTTTGGATTAAGAGAAATTCCATAATCCCTACATCTGATCAGCATCTTTTCCAAGTGCTGCAAATGATCACCTCTCTGCCTTGAAAATATAGTCACATCATCTTGGTAAACTATAATGAACTCATTGATGTAACCAGCAAAAGCAACATCCATTGCTCTTTGAAAAGTGGCACCAGCATTCATCAAACCAAAGGGCATCCTAACAAAAACATATGTTCCCCAAGGAGTAGTGAATGTTGTCTTAAGTCTTTCTGATTCTTTGACAATCACTTGATTATATCCAGAGAAACTATCCAATGTAGAAATCAATTGAGACTTCTGTCACAAGCTGCAACATATTTTCCATATTTAGCAAGGGATAGTTGTCCCGCATGGATTCTTTATTTAGATTTCTAAAATCCACACAGAGTCGATGTCTCCATTCTTCTTTGTAACCGGTATAAGGTTTGTAACCCAAGATGAATATCTAGTGGGCTGAATAATACCTCCATCTCTCAATTTCCTTAACTCCTCTTGCATTTTCATGGAGAGAAGTGGATTAATTTTCCTTTACCTCTATATAAATGGTTTGGAATTTGTTTCAAGAGGGATATCATGTTGAAATAAATCTTCTCTCAGTATGCTTTCAACTCGAATAGGACCAAGCAAGGCGATCTGATATTTTTCAAGAGTTAGGCATATGACTGTTTTTCTTCTTTACTTAAATTGCTGCCCATCCAAACCTTCCTTGGTTTGTTATTTATTCCCAAGTCATGCTCTTCCACATCCCTTGAAGCAGACATGTTTCTATTTATGATGCAATCAGCATTGTTAAAATTTGACTCAAGTGCAACAAGACCTCTAGGAATGGTGTTTGTTTTCAATTGGATGATATCTTTTCCAAAAAAAGTTTCTCTTCCTTCAGTCATGCATACCATTGGCTCCCAATCAATATTCTGATTTGAAAACTCACCCTAGTTTTGCAAGAACCTTAGCACTTGAGCATCATTGTTAAAGACTTTCCAATGTTTCACATTATCAGGGACAACTAGCCTAGTCAACACTTCAATGTTGTATTCACAATAAGGTGAAATGGTGCAATTTTCAAATCTAGAACCTAGCACTGCCAACTTATCAGCAACAACATTAAGACCTCTATCATGGTAAACAATGTTAAAGGAATCCAACATTTCAATTAGATCCCAAATGCTGATTTTTTGTAGCATACAATTTTCTTATTTGTTTGAAAACCATCTCTGAGTCTCCTTTTACAACAATATCTTTCACTCCATACTTCCATGTAATCCTTAACCCCAACAACAATGCCTCATACTCAAGCAAGGTTGTTAGTGCATTCAAAATTAAGTTTGAAGGGAAAAGAAAAATATTCCAAACTAGGAGAAAGCATAACTATACCACCACCATTTCAAATTTGGAGCAAGCTCCATCAAATAACAAAATCCAAGGATAACCTACCATATCAAGGAATTTTGATCTATCCATCTTGTGTTCTTTTGCATCGAAAAACCAATGAAATTCTCAAAGCATCTACATCAGTAAACAACATTTCATAGGAAGCATTGTTGGGATCTTCAATCAGGTGCAACATCTTCTTTTCACCATAAAGTTTGACCAAGCTGCCCTCAATGGGAATGGTGGCAAAAGAAATATCCATCTGAATGCTACCACCAACACTTGTAGCCCATTTTCTTAACAAAAGCATACCCCATTTCGCAGGGCAGTCAACAATTACAACATCCAGTTTCAAATTCTTACCTGGATAGGCTGCAAGTTGTGCTACTAAAGCCTTCGCACAACCAACCACCGGCACTTCCCTTGAATCCATGGTAGTACACTTCCCATAGGTAGTAGTCACCTTGATATCCAAGTCATTCATGACTTCTAGAGGCATGACATTACATGATGCATTGAAATCAAACATATAATTGTGAATTATCCTATCTTTTACAAGAAAAGTTGTAAAGAATGGATCAACATTCAATTGGGAATCAACCAAGGATGTCCCAAAATATACCTCAGGTGTCTCTCCAAGATCTTCCACTGCTGGTGGTGTTTCAAGGCCAGCAATGATTTGAAGAGGAGTCTCAACAACATTTACATTTCTGCTTGGGGTGATCTTCTCTTCTTTCAATCCCAAGTACTCAAATGCTCTCTTCTTATGCTCAGGAATTCTAAGCAACTCAATGATTGGAACACTCATTTAAATTTGACTCAATACCTAGGCTATGTCATTCGAGATATTCTTTAGCAAAACAACATTGGAAGGGATACAAGAAGATTCATCAGATGGTAAAGGATTCTTGGCAGCTTGGGCATGATGAGGACTGTAATTTTTGCTCGGGACAGCAGAGCTTCTAGCAAGTGTTTCTTTCCTAGGAGCTTCTTTTGGAATGCTTGTGAGCAAGGGTGTTTTAGTTTTGGCTTGAGGCCCAAATCCCTTAACAACTTTGCTTCTAGTGTTATATTCCTTCTCTTGAGCTACAACAACATTCATCAATAATTGTCTATCTTCCTCCGAAGGGATACCACCATCATACTTCTTAATCATCAAAGCTCTCAAGTATTCAAAGTCATTGTTAGGAATTTCAAAAGCTTGCACTACATCAACTTCAAGAGCATGAGGGGGAGAAAGACTTGTACCCGCTTGATGCAATCCCAAAAGGTAGCAGTAGTCCTAGCACTTATTACTTTAGTAGATGTTGCTCCTCCTTGTGAGCTTGAAGAACAGCCCACCATGCAAATATCATCATCAGTTCCATCCTCATTATCAACTTCATCAACTTGTTGGTCCACTTCACATGGAGGATGAGGAAGAAAACATCTATCACACCAATCCATATCAACAACTTCATCAACAACAGCAACCCTAGCAGTTAGAGGGTCAAGAACCAATCTATTTTCACATGTTTGGGGTTGTCTATTTGCAGATCCAATAGGCCCTTTACCCTTATCATCAAACCTCTGCTCATTCCTATGGTGATTGCCAAATCTATCTTGTGCCTATTGCCTAGGCTAACCTTGTGAAGTTTTCCCAATTCCCTTCTCAGCTCTTGCCAACTTGTATGAGATTTTTTTGACAGCCCTTGCCAAAGTCTTCACAACGTCTTCTAAATCAGCACCTTTGCTAGCTTGAGGTTTTTCAGGGTTTATCAATTCTACACCATATCTCTTAAGAGGTTTCCTAACAGCCTTGATATTGTTCTCAATTTTAAGTGCCATGGTGAAAGCTTGTCTTATATTGGTTGAGCTCTTGTCTCTTAGGTAATAGGCTGCCATTTTATCAAATGCATCTACATATTTGATTAAACAAGATTCATCACAAGGCCTCAAACCAACAGGTAGCCTTCTCAAAGTCTTGTTTAACCTTGTGTTGAAGTCATGGACTAATTCATTAGGGTTCTTCTTGATATTCTCAAACTCAGATAAAAGAAATATAGGATCAATCCTGTCACCATATTGCAACCTAAATGCATTTTTCATTTCAGTCCATGAATCAATAGATTTATCAGGTATAGCCTTGTACCAATCCCTAGCATCTTCTTCTAGTGTATGAATAAACAAATTAATATACACATCTTCAAAATCTATCTCAAAGTCTTCCATCATATTATCAAAAAGTTTGAGATGTTGATCACCGCATAATAACATTGTTACACTAGAATTTTGGCAACCTATTTTTGACATCTTGTGGGATAGTATTTGGGTAACCATCCAATCCTCTAAAATTTATAGGACCAAAGGTGTTAACAAAAAATAGAGGTCTAGGATGAGCCATATTGTTTGGTAAGGTGATATTGGAGGTGAGGCAAGCCGATGAGGAGTGTTATGTCTATGGGGCTCAAAAATGTGATTCACAAGAATGGTATCCTCTAAGTGTTGGTTTTCTTGGAAAGTTTTACTCGAATTAAAGCACGAGGTACAAATTGGGGAAGGAACTTACCGGGTATAGCAGAAGCACCCTCACCAAATGAGGAAAACAAGTTTATGAGAGGATTACTTGAATCGAGAATCACTTGAAAAAGAGTGATATTCCTCTACCAAAGGTTAATCCCTCTCACCAATAGCTACATCTCTACTTGATGTCTTACCTTTAACCACCTTCCAAACTCTTCTCCCTTCCAACTCGAGATTCTTGAATCTATGAAATTTTTGTTAGCAGAATCTTTAAGGAAGAGAGATCTTCTTCCCTTTAGTTTTGTAGAGATCAACAAAAACAAATAAATGACAGAAAGCTTAAGACACTGGTATTTCCAAATTCAAATCAGCATGGAGTCACCACTAAGGAATTTCACCTCAGTTGTGCAAGAATGCACTAAAATAATTCTGTCAAATGTTTGCTAGTACTGACAACTTTGCAAGGCTTTATAAACCAGACCTTCTTCTTCTTAAATCAACCAAACATAATGCAACAAAAGTGTATGAACTGCTAGTAAATGGAAAAGGGGAAAGCTGAGCTTGAAACCTTTGCTTTTAAAGTTGCAGATCTCAAACATAGGATGATATCTTGATAATGCAGCAGCTCACATGATTGAATACAAAAATATCAAACTCCTCAAACACTTAAAAACACCAAGGAAATCTAAGAAGTCCCCAATAACGGTGCCACTCATGTTGGTATCCAAATTTGTTCTCCTTTTTAGTATGAGCAACACCATAGTTATGTCATAGAGCCTAAAGACATATTAGACCATTTTGTATTTCATTGATATCCGAGGATATGGTCTGCAAGCTAGCACTCGGGTTTGTGGAGAAATGGATAGCACTCTAATAGGACTTGATCTTGTCCTAGCTGTTTTAGGTTGTGCCTTACAACCAAGGTAAGAGGACCTATTTTGTACCCTTGTAATGGTGAAGGAGATGAGGATGTCCTTCTCTTTGCTTGAAATTATATGATGGAGACCTTGATGAAAACATGATCAACACCCCATATTTGAACTCTCACAAGTTGTCACTTCTCAAAACATGGGTATGTTCTCAAAACAAGGCAAAGGTTACTAGAGACATTGGAAATCCTGATCTATTGTACATACTTTTACAAATAGATTTTGATCTTCTGGTATACACATGCAAATCAAGGATATTACATGATAGGATTTTTTTGTTGAATGATCTTTGACAATCAACTGCATGCAATACATGAACAACCATCATATGAAATGCCTAAAATAATCAGAATGTTCTTTCAACCAGAAGAGGCACAAATGGAAGTACAGGTTGCACTCTTCACATAATCTTTGAGAATTCACCACAAAATCTTGAAGTAAAGAACTCAATTAAACAAAAAAATCCATGATCAAACCACGCCTTAGGTACCCCCAAAGGCTTACAAGAAATCTCTGCAGTCAAGGAAGGTAAAGTGATTTTAAATTTGTTTATCTCCTTATCAGATGAAGGCTCTTTTGAGTATGAGATTGCAATTGCAACTAAACTATCAACTAGAAATGGAGATCTTGTGTGATTTCTAAAGACTTTCAATGCAAGATTACAACAAGAACACTAAAATTTATTGGCAGGCATTTAAAATTTATAGCAGACATCATATTACCCAAAGAAAAACACAGACTTAATTCAAAACTTGTTAGATTCAAAAGTAAGGGAAAGTTACATGAACAATCTCGGAGTCATACGGTGGCTATACACTTATAACCAACCCACATACATGAATTCTCCAACACATGAGACATTAAGTTGGTTCTTTGGCAGATTTTCTCAGAAAATGAGCTTTTTCTCAAAATTTTCTAGTGATTTTCAACTCCTGACCATTCATAATTTCTCCCAAATGCATAATATACCTCATGCCATCTTGGAGTCTTCCTTCCCAAGAAAATAATATGCTTATGGGATCAAATTTGTTACAAAAACCTCATGATTTTCAAAATGGGACATCAAATAGAAAAATGTTCAATGAGTGCTAGGTGTGCCAAAAAATTTAAATCATTACAAAATTTAGATCATTATCCACCCCAGGGGAACATTTTTATCATTTAGGCATGCGAGCATCTTTTATTCATCATTTTTTACCTTTTTCCCTTTTCAATTTTACCTCTGTAATTTCCAGATCTGACTTTTACGTTTTTTGATGGGCCTGAGCCAAAATTACATCAAAAACACCATAGATCAACAAATTAGGTCATAAAAATGTTGCCAATGTTATTAGAAGGCCAAGACAACCCAAAATCATAAAAGTTCGATGAAATTTGATGCAAAAACTTGATTTCCAAGCTTCTTGGAGATCCCATGGCGGCCAAAATGAACAAATGCACAATATCCATCGATCTCATCCACCTTTTAATATCAGCCCTCCACGTGGAAAATTCCATTTAAAAATAAGCTTGAAATTACCTTTTTAACCTTTGAATAACATGGGACAGGTGTCAAAATGTGATTGGATCGGGCCCATGCCTCCAAAAATGCATTCGTGACCTTTTTAAAGTTTTGGAAAATTTTGCAAAATTTCCCCGCTTCTCCCTGGATGCACCACGTGTCCATATGTGGAGCCCGTCGAAAACCACAGGCTAATTTAATCAAATTTGCCACTTTTTAAAAAAGGAAAATTTTCGACAAAACCCCCGCGGGCCCGAAATCCCGATTCTTCCCTGCCATGTGGCAACCTCTGATTTGCCGCGGGTCTAAGTCTCCATTTTTGCCTTCTAACCTCCCTACAAAATTTGAAAAAATTAAAACTCGCGTGCACCCGTGCCCTCCCTTTGACTTCTTAGAGAGTGCCACATGTCCATCATGGATAGGCCACGAGCTAATTTTTCATTTTTACCTTTTAGACAACAAAGGTCAAAAGTTATAAAATTTCCTTCGGCCCCTTCCTCCACCTTTTACAATTTTGGACACGCGTCCCTCCCTATTCGTTGTGGGCCTTTGGGCCAAAATTTGATTTTTTACCATTTGAAGTTAAAAACTTCAAACTCATTACAAAACCCACTGCCCCATCCTATCCTTTCCTGGACACATGTCCACCGATGATTTTTCGAGGGCTTTCGGGCCAAAATTTCATTTCATCACTTTGAGCCATAAAACACCAAAATTCTCCAAGTTCCCCCACCATCTCGCATGCCCCCATGCCACGTGTCCTCTCCCTATTTATCATGCGGGCCTTTGGGCCAAAATTTGAATTTGAAAATTTTTCACAATGAAAGCAAAATTTCCTAAGGAAAGCCCACCAATCCTCTAGCCAATCAAAATGTGCCACATAGGCACCTCAATGTAGAAGGCGGAGCTGCGGATCAAAATTTTCCCTTTTTCCTAGACATTTTACATCGCTCCTCGGCTATATGGAACTGCCATGTTTCCCTTACATGCAGAGGATGAGTTTGACGGGAAAAATACGCCCGTCTAACTGTCAAAATGTGGAAAATTTAAAAGATGCCCTAGAAATCAAATTTTTCAACAAGGATTGCAAATTTCTTGATTTTAATTCAACTGAAGGATGATTTGACATTATTTTTGACCTTGGGACCAAATTTTCAAATACAAACGAGCATGAATTGGTCAAATTTTATTTTTCACGATCGTGCAAAAAGGAAAACGACAAAGCATGAAAATTTGGAAAATTTAGGGCACAAATAAGGGCACACTAGTTTTCCTCTTAAATCAAGGCAAAACAACAGGTTTACGAGCATTTTTGAAGCATTCAACTAGAGGGGCCAAATTGCAAATCACCAATTTGAAAAGTAAAACATTTATGAGAAAATACGGACATGAAAAATTTAGGGCACACAATGCAAGCTCGGAAATGGCACTAACAATACCATTCATGATTGAGAGAAATAATTTGTTGATCACAAACTAACCACTCTTACGGAAGAAGTCCCCGATATTGTGTTGGATGAGGAAAGTGTAGATAATCATTTTGATCCATATGGTGAGGAATTAGCGAGAAGAAGAAGTGTAAGATTCCCATTTTAAGACTTTAGAAACAAGGGATTTTTTTTTTTTTTTAAACGTAATGTTCTCTGTTCTAAATAAAACATCATTTAGAACACACATTCCATGTCATTAAATCTCATAATAGATAACCATATGTAGTTGTAATGACTTGGTATACTACCGATCTCTCATTTCATGACTCGGTTACCAACCTATATCTCATGTTAACTTAAAGTATAGAATACTTTATGTATACTACGTATATATGTTTTCCTACCCTATTCCGGCTTGAGTGATCTATTTAAAGAATCTATCTAAATATTTGTTACCAATATTCTTCCGACATCACATTGCTTTAAACTAGGTGACATAGGATAACGTAACCAGCAGACTTGCGATACTTTGGCCAAATATTTTCAACATACTGTTCATGTTTCTATTCATAGATGACACACTCATCATTTCGTAATACATCCTTCACCTCACTCTTATTTATCTTGAATGGTCTTTATTGACTATCAGTCCACCACTTGCCCAAGGTTTGACTCTAGCCCATGTTAGCAACATAATTTTTACAGAAGATTCTCATGATGACTTAGGGTATGTGGGCATACTTGGCTGACCTAAGTCATCTAAATGTACCAAGGTACTCTGAGTCATAGAAAGCTACTATCTATCCAAAACATGCTACTAACTTGACCTAGAGGGGAACTACGTTCAAGTCCAAATGTGTGTAGATCTAGATGAACAAATATGGAAGGGTGTTACCACATGTCAACTACAAAATTGTATCCTCAAGAAGCCCCATGGCATCTCAAGAGTATAGTCCTATAGTTGGCATGTGCCAACATCTGTGAGAACTGATTCATCAAGATGTACATACCCCCTTAGTGGTCATTATCATGATTAATATTGGATTAAGATTTAGATTACAACAACCATGCCTAACCCTAATTCCAACATTCATTAAGTTCTTTATCCATAACTATCCTAAATAGATATGGAGGACTTCATTATTTCAAGTTTGCATTGTTGTTCATTAACATGGCATAACAAGTAGTTATCCAAAAAAATAGGACAACAAACATCAAACGTTTAATTCTTAATGCAACCTAGCTGTCCAAATCAAGTGTGTCATCCACCTAGATTCAACTAGTGTTTACTTTATAACCATAGTTAAAAGATTAAAGATCATAACCACTATTCCTTTTTAACATTCTTAGCTCATATAGTTCAATTGTATGCCTAATGCATATTTCATTATTATCTATAGTTGTGTAAATAAAGAATGACACCTTTATAATTTAACAAGTTTCCTTATAATAAGGGGAAATGTATTATCCCCCTTATCTAACTTATTAACCGATAAAATTAAAAGTACACAACCAGATACAAGAATACCACCAAGATATCACTATTAATTCTGTCATACAAGTACAAAGAATTCACACCACAAATTGGAATCCAACTCAAAACCTTTCAATTCATGATGATAAATATACATTTACAAGACTATGCATTTCAGACATTTTGCATGTCAATCAGAATTAAGATCTTAAAAGAACATCACTTTTCTTTTCCAATACAACTCAAGAATGATTTGAAATCCTTTACATAAGATCCAGAATTAAGTAAACCAATGCATCATAAAAATTTCCTTCTTTTATCACTTATGATGTCCATCTGCAAAAATTGCTAGCATGGGTCAGTTCAATGAACTGAGCATGATAAGCACTAAGCATTAAAGTGAAGTGCATTCCACTAATTGTTCCATTAAAACAACTTTGCTTTAATGAAACAATTAATATATCATACAAATAATCATAAGTAATAACATCTAGAAAATAAGTACAATAAAAGAGTCTGAATTCACTTTTAAGAAAGGAGCATAATATAATCCGCAACATACATTATATCATAAGGTTTAATTGATCCTATCAAATACTTTAAAAAAATCAACAGGTCTTGTCATCTAATTGTTTCATAGTTCTATAAGAATAGAAATACACATTTATCTTTTACTAAGCAGCTAAAGAAGTTAATTACAGCCTAGCTCATATTAGGATGCTTCATCTTTCCATGTAAGCAAAGAAGAAGAATCAATACATACTATTTCCCATACATTAATCATCTGAAAGACAGAAATAGGTTTAGAACACACAAAACTACCTCAATTCAAAGATAACAATATAAGGATTCAAAATTAAAGGATCAACATCCAACAAGAATCCCAATTCAATCCAAGTAGGGGTTGAGAGTCAAATCAATCCTCCTGCAAGTCTAAACTAACTTCCACATGTTAGAAGATATAATTCAAAGATCTAAAACCAGACTTTCCACAAATCCAAGCTAGACTCAACAAAATTAATCTCTTATCCAGTCCATCCAAGAAGGGTTCATAATAAGACAAAGTGCAAAAAGAGACAACCTTCCAATATCAATCCAAATGGAGTATGACTCAATCAAGCAAAATAATTCGGTCCAAGCATGTTATTATTTTCTTTCCTACATACCGACTCAACTAATCTCTTTCCACATCATTACAACCAATGACTTACACAAAGTAGACCAAACAATACACAAGAAATTTCCATCTCATAAGAGAATCGAATATAGAGAAGTTCAATCAAATGAACTTATCCAAACAACAGTAAAAAGGGATCTCAATTAGAAAAGGGCCAATCAATAATTTATTTCATTTATACCATCAAATGAATTCCCAATTCTATTTCAAACTTAGAAGTTCTTTAACTAGTTCCCAAGAGAGAACACAAAACCAAACACACAGTTGAAAGAAAGCACACTTCTGGTTTCCCTTACAAATATTTACCAACTAGTTATCTATTCCCATTCATTAAACACAAGTTCAAATTCAATTCTCAGAATGAAGTACACAGTACAGTCCCTAAACAATATACTATCCCCAAGAGAACATATTCCTTTCTCTTTGAAAACCCGTGAGATTCGTTCAATGAATCCATCAAGGAATAGAAATCCACAAATAGTATAAGATATACAAGGTTCATACAACTCGTGAACTAATTAGATACTATATTCCCAACTTCTAGGTCTTACACGACTCCAAATAATAGAGACATAAAATTCAAGGTCATTGTGAAGAAAATTCAGTGAGACAACCCCGAACTAGAGATGATAAATCCTATCAACAAGATTCAACATGAGAGAGTAATCAACTCATTTCCCTAACAACCAAAAAGTCAATTTAAGAGGATCTGAAGGTAAGAAGAAACCCAATATACATTTAAGACAAGTTCTGTCCCAATCTTACCTCCACATGACTGGAACAAAATCACAACAAGGACTCTCAAGTTCTATCTAAGAGGCTTGCGACAAAGAAGGTATTCATCCCAAACATTGATCACAAGAAAGAGAATGCATACTACATATCCATAATCCTCAAAATTGTTAACGACTGTTCCAACAAACTCTAAATCAAACCAAACCCAAAACAAGATACAATTCCAGTCCATTAATCCTTCTAACATAATAGTCAAGCCTTCAACAAGACGCGGGTTTTCTCAGGGTAGAGAAGGATAGGATATACTTTGTATTCACATGCCCTATCAAGTTCAAAGAAGGCGATGTACAGTCTAAAAGATAGAAGTACTAAAACCATTCACACTCAAGAAGCTACACAAAGAAGATCTCAAAAGAGATTACCAGATCAACTTCAAACTGAAACTAATCTCTCAAGCCCTTATCGAGCAGATAGTCCATAAATGAGTTCAAGCATTTCAATCCTTGAATACAAGTAAAACTCCAACTCAAAATACAAGTACAGAATCAAACACATTGATTCGACTACAAGTTCGGAACACACAAGTACTGAATATGAGTACAGTGTTGAACATGAAGCTTCAATAAAAGTTTAGAACTACACAAAGCTCTAATACTAGCTTAGAACAAACACAAAGTTCAAATACAGAGTCATAACAAAACACGAAGCCCCAATACAAGCTCAGAACAAAACATGAATGCTCCAATACAAGTTCAAACGAAACACAGGCTCCAAATAATAGTTCAGAATGAAACATAAGGTAATGAATTCCCATTCAGTCAACACCAGCCCTAAATACCAAGTTTCAAAATGAAATACAAAGCTTCAAATACAAGTTTCACATGCATGTCACCATTAAACTAGCACAGAAAATTTCCCAAGAACTATCATTACTTTGCAATGGATTTACATCCCAAAAATCACAGAGATTCATAAAAACATGACAGTAATTAACCAAAAAAATCATGCAAATATTTATCTCATGAGAGTAGAGTTGTTTTAATGAATCATTTAGAAGAAAGCAAGAAATCTTAATGGGTAGAGCCTATCATGCCTGATAGTGCCTCTACCAATTTGAAGGAGACTTCCAGCCGAGCTTCCCACTCTTTTTCTTCTCCACAAAATATCAACAACCAAACAAATTTTCTTCCAATGCCTCATATACATTCCTCTGATCAAAAATAGACCAGAGAAACCAAAAATAACCACGAAGTGGAAGTCAAACTGTTGGTTCAAAGAACCAAATAGCTCCATGCAGAGAAAAAATTCCTAAGACATGCAAACCAAACAACCTCCCACAAATCCACCTCCCTTGTTTCCAAGATGGTTTGCACACAAAAACCAAGACCCATTAATGTCATTACTACCAAAACTCCCACTTATCTCTCCTTGCCACCACCTCCCAAAACTAGCGAATGCCATTTTCAATTTAACATGCAATTCCATATTTAGTGAAGCCTCCACGTAAGCCCCCACTAAATTTAACTAGTCTTTGCCAAACTGGCAGTACCTCCATGCATTAAACCCAATCAAATCAATTAAATTCCATTGGAACTGTCACCTTAGTGTCATGTGACCCTTAGGTTCCTTTTTAATAGTTTAGGCTAGATTTCCCAAGACTTAGGTTAGTCTAACAATAAATCACCTTAGGTTTTAAAACATTGCCATAGGTAGTTTCCACCTTAGGTTAGATTAAATTCACTTCCATATAGTATTAGGCATTAGGTTAATATAGCCTAACATTACTTTTGTAATCTCCCCACCTTATTCATTTAGCACAAGAGATTTAGGTTAGGACGTCATCCCATCAAAATAGAATAAGAAGCTTAGGTTAGAATGAACCCAAGTAAGTAGACGTAGCTAGGGAGTAGGTGATCTTACCTGGTTTAGGATACCGTTAGGATAATCCTTTAGTTTTAGGATTCTGATCCCCTTCATAGTCATAAGCAAACTATATTTTGTTTACACCAATAATGTCCTGTAGAGATCAATCCCAAGGACCCAAGCACAACATACAACCTACTGAAGTCACGTTAATACAAGACCAAAGAATTTGTAAAATACAAAATTTCAGTCTGCTATGTCTCTCAACTAATGAATGTCAATTTACCATTCAGTCCATTAAGAAGATTTTAAAACATTCCTTGGATCACTGAAATTGATCCAAGGATGAGTCAGTCAAAAGAGATAAGTTTGCAACTCTCAAAATTAGATTGCATCTTATCAATAAGGAGTGAAAATGGATTCTTGCAAGCCATATCATTCTATTCTAAATAATCCAAAAGTAGAAATTATTTATCCATAACAAGCATGATTTTCTACAATCAAGGGAACACACCCCATTCAATAAAATCACTTGCCAATGCTTGTAATGTAAAGAGAAATATAACAGTTTGACCAAGGTGTTACAAGAAGCTAGTTTGTTGTTTTTAGAAGAGACAAGATTGGGTACATACTGCATTCATGAAGAAGGTACAATCATACCACAACTTTTCAAAACACAAAGCAATTTTGAAGGATTATGACAATTGTTCTTCAATGGCTTGAGGAGTAAGAATGGATCTAGTGTTGGTGTCATGATAATTTCTCTAGAAGGATATAAGTACTTCTCATCTTTTTAGTTGTAATTCAGATTACACTAGACATGTGGCTGAATGTAAGGAATTTAGATAGCTCGGAGAAGGTAATCAAATCCTTAACTATTTTTGGAGATAGTGAGTTAGTTTTTCATCAAGTGACGGCACATAGTGCATCTAAAAATTATCTTTTAAGATCATAAAAGAACTGGATTTGGGATCTAATTGAATATTTCAAGGCTTTTGGGATTCATGTTATTCCTAGAAATCAAAATCAAGATGTTGATAGACTTGCTATAGTTGGATCGCAATATGACATACCTATTGATATCATGAAATAAGGGTAGAAATATGTCAAAATGGTGGTTTGACTTGTAGTTCTTGATAATGTGAGTAGTTGGAAAGTATTTGGCGGTGAAAAACAATTTGTCCTTTTCCTACAAGAAGAAGCAGAGTTTGCTACAAAGAACCAAGATAAGTTGCAAGAAGCATACAGTGATCAAATCATACAATTGAAAAGAAACAAGCTACCAAAATTATTAGTTACTTTGGAATCCATCTTCAATTCAGATGATCAAGCCAAAAGACAAAGCTCTAACATGGTGGTCAAAGAAGAAGATTTTGAGGAAGTCGAGGTAGCAAATGAAAAATTTTCTAAAGATCGAGAAAAGTATGCACTCCTGAAGAAAAAGAAGCTTTCATCAAACTTTTTCAAGAGTATCATGACATTTTTTCATGGAGCTACAAAGACCTGTGTGGTTTTGATCCAGGTATAGCACAACATACCATCGAATTGGATCCTAATGTCAAGCCATTTTATTAGAAATAAAGGCCAATTAATTGCAAAATTGATCCAATGATGAGAAAGGAGCTAACCAAAATCATCGAGGCTGTATAATTTTTCCTATTAAGAATTCCTCTTGGGTAGCCAATCTGGTCCCTGTAAGAAAGAAGAATGGAGAAATTAAACTATGCATGGACTTTGGGGATTTGAACCACCTCGTTGAAAGATCAATATCCTTTTCCATCAATGGAGAAAATCCTTCGAAGAGGGAAAGATCTCAAATATTTTCCTTTCTCGATGGATATTCGGGTTACAATCAAATTTTGGTCCAATAGTCCGATCAATTCACAACGGATTTCACTACCAAGTGGGGCACATATGCTTATAACAAAATTCCATTTGGATTGTTGAATGCCAAGGCTACTTTCCAAAGAGCCATGGACATGTAATTTAAGGTACTAATCAATGACATCATCCTGGTGTATCTTGATGATATAACTATGTATTCTAAGAATGCAGAAGACCACATCATGCATCTAAGAAAGGTTTTCCAAAGATGTAGAGAGTTTGGGGTTTCACTTAATCTCAAGAGATGTATTTTTACAGTACATGAAGGAAATTTTTTGGGGCATGTTATTTCAAGTATGAATTTTAATTGATCTAGCCAAGATCCATTTGATTATGTCCTTATCTCTTCCAAGTCACAAGAAGGGTCTCCATATTTTTCTCGAGAACCATAAACTTATTGCAAAGGTTCATTCCTCAATTTTCAGCGTTGGCTAAACCACTAACAACCATGCTTTGAATAATAATGCCCTTTTCATGGAAAAAGGAAAGAAGGGAGAACTTTGAAGCCATAAAAATGACCATTTCTCAAGATCCTATCTTTGGTGAATCCAAGGTTTGATAAGGAATTTGTTCTTTATGATTTTGCAGGTTAGGAGAGAATTTTAGGGATCCTCACCTAGCATAATGACAATCTGATGGAACAACCAATTTCTTTTTTCAGTCAATCCCTCAAACAATATGAGATCAAATATTCATTCATTGAAAAACAAGTCTTTGCGGTCATTTGAGCTTTGAATAAATTCAAGAACATGTTATCCAATAACAAAATTCATTTGATGGTGTCTCATCCAGGCGTCAAGGAATTTTTTCTGAACTAAGAGATTAATAAGAAGCATGTTGGCTGGATCACAAAGGTGATGGATTATGAAATACATATTAAAGTTACCAAATTTTTCAAAGGTAAAGGTTTGTGTCAACAACTTACTTCAGACCTAGAATCAAAAGGTGATGATGAAGTGACACTCCTAAACATTGATGAAGGTAATGATCAGGTTGAATGGTTATCCAAAATGAAGAGTTTCCTTTTCTTAAGAGCATATCCTGTTGACATGGATAAAACTCAAAGATGGACTTTCCATCTTCAATCCATTCCATATGTTCGGTAGATCATGTTCTCTTTTGGAGGGATTTGAACGGTGTTCTCCTTCAGTGCATAGGTCCAAAACAACTAAACAAGCTTTTGGAATAATTTCACAATGATCTATCGGAGGACATTAATTAGCACAAAAAAATGCCACAAAGACCATGAGGGTTATATAATTTTGGCTAGATTTATTCAAATATTCCCTCCTCTCGATTAAATAAATGCAAGTATTGTTCCTTTATCATCGGAAATCGAAATTAGCAGAAATCATGTCTCTTCACCCAATTTAGGTTAACCAACCCTTCATCTAGTGGGGTTGGATTTCATCAAGATGATTAATCCTCCATCAAGTGATGGACACAAATGGGTCCTCACCGTGATGGATTACTTCACTCGTTGGACGGAATTTGTGGCACTTAAAGAGGGAAATGAAAAGGTTGTCCTTGATTTTCTGGAGGGGATAATGACATGTTTTAGTGTTCCATTTATAGTAATTTTGGACAACACAATGGAATTTATTGGTTTGAAATTAACCAAATGGGCCGTCAAGAATGGGTTTTATCTCAAAACTTCATCCAATTATTACCCACAAGGGAATGGATTAGCCGATTCCAATAACAAGAATCTCATACAGATCATCAAGCATATAATGGAAACCAATAGAATAACTTGGCACACTAAACTCAAAAATACCATGTGGGAAGATCATATCACACCCAAAAGGGCCATCATTAATTCACCTTTCATGTTGGTATATGGAAAAGAAGAAAAAATTCCGTTATCCTTGGAATTACCTTCTTTGGAGTTAGCTCATCAGCTTGAGGTTATGGAGAGTGACCTATGACAGTCAGGTTCATTGAACTAATGGAGTTAGAAGAATTGCGGAATAAGCCCATGAAAACTCTAGAGAAACATCAGGCTTAAGTTAAGATAACTTTTGACAAGAAGGCATTCAACATGAATTTTCAAGAGGGAGATTTAGTTCTCAAATGGGATGTCGACATGGCCAAACCAGGAAAGCACGCCAAGTTTGATGTTATCTAGAGTGGGCCATATATCATCACAAGTTCTACAAAGGTGAATTCATTTTTTCTATCTAGACTCAATGGATAAGAGCTTACCATTCATGTGAATGGGATACATCTCAAACCTTTCTTTTGAGATCATCCCGCCTATCTATGATTTAGTTAGGTGTTCTCCTCTCGAGTGCTTTTACACATTGTTGTGTGTTGTTTTCATTTTTTTTCTTTCTTTGTTGTTTTTTTTTTGTTACACATTGTATCATCATTGGATTTTTCAAGAGAAATAAGGTTCAAGTTTTAAAAGAGTTTCACAAGAGTGTACTATAAATGTTGATAATTTGTCGGTTTTGGTATATTTCTGTCTAACATTCTTTGAAGAGTTTAAGATCATGTATCATATCATATCATATTCAGGATTCCAATATTTACTCCATGCCAAATGGATGACTTAAGGATAATAGAATCATGTTTAGTAGGAAATATTCCCCGAGAGGTCGCCAAAAATGTTATCCATTTTGCAATTTAAGGCTGAATGAATCACATTTGAAAATTGGACAATGAGGTCCTATTGTGCTTTGAGACCAAGAAAAGGTCTTCATGGGAAAACTTTGTGCATATAGGAAAAAATCTATGCTTTATGGATATTTTTCATATTCCGTTTAGTTTCTAAATCATTTTAGGTTGTTCTCTCTTTTCTTAGGTTTTGGAAGTTTAGGTTGTGCTTGAAATGAAACATTGGTCCCGGTGCACCCACTTCTAGTCGTAATTGAGATAAAATAATTAAAATTGATTCATCATGTTGAGGAGCTCTTACTATATCTCTATGATCCTCAAGTTTCAAGGAGAATCTAGGATATCTAAATTTTTCAATATCAGGTGTGGGAATTCCCCAAAAGGGTCTTTGAGCTCAATCAACTCACCGAGAAGCTTGGTGAGCTACTCGGTGAGTTGATATCATATATAAGGTCAAGTCGGAGTTGGGTTATATTATCTCGGTCGAGCTAATCACATGGGCTTATATTAATATTTGATGTGACCATATCATGTCATGGAAATAAACATTAATCCTAGTAACGAAGAAGCTTATGATGGAACTCGATTGCAATTATCAAGCTCAAGCTTAGGAAGAGATGCATAGTGGAGCATCAACTGTGTTAACATAGTGACTCGAGTAAAGGAAGTTAATGACTCATGAGTCATAGTGTAATGGAGAGATCAATGTATTGAGCTGAAGAGAGTGAGTCAATTGGAAGAGCTCATGGAAGTATTTTGGGTTTGTAGATCTACGTCATGAGTCATCACTAATATCCATGCAAAGTGGAAGGGTATAAGTTAATCCAAGAAAGTTTCTCATTGAGGATTCATTGAAGGGAACCAATAACTCATCCAATGCTACAACGCTAAGTCAAGCTCATTAAATGAGACATAGCTCGGTGTTTTGGCATTGTGTGACCAACTCATTGGGTATTCATGGCCGAGTTGAGCCATGTCATTGGGCTAGTGTTGAATGAAACTTGAGTATGGGATCTCAAGATGTATCGACATCAGCATGATCATCTCGAGCCATGAAAAAATAAGGCAAGATTAGTGGAAGGTTGGTTCATCCGACAGGGCTTGTGGAAAGGTGGGCATTCGGTGTTAATATTTTAGGTAGTCACAATGGTGATAAGATCAAAATTCCATGAGTTGGGAGTTTCAATGGTTGTAGCCATATTGGGAACATTGGAATGAAAAGTCATCATGATACTTCCATGTGTGGGAGAAATTAATCTTAATTGCTAGGTGGGGATGTCAAGATGGCAACCCAATGGAAGAGTCCCGTGCATGGAAGTGGTGCGGTCCATTTCGATATTTTAGGAAAGTCACGTGATTGTTAGAGTGAGTCATGAGGAATGTAATGCGGTTCTTGGAAAAGAAGACAATGTTAGTTGAAACAAATTATAGAATTGGTAGGGAAGGACTTGTTTCATTGAACCATAAAACAATCATGGCATAGTGAGGAGGAATCGTAGTGGTGATGAAATATCTTTTGAGCCTTGACTGTAAGTGGAATGAACTCAAAAACTCATGTTAATGGCAGCATAGATAAATCCTAGCTTTTCGAGAGCTCGTTGGTGCATAAGCGAGGCCAACATAAGAAGATGAGACATCATGAGATTGAGCTCATTTTCATAGACCACTCTCAGCTACAAACATGAATTACTATCTCTCCATAATGAATAGGTTTGGTGGTCATAATGTTGAGAACTCATGGCCAAGTGAAAAAAATTGATGGGCACAGAGCCAAGCTAAGCACATAGTCCATAAACATAGGTTGAAAGCTCGTTCACTCGAGCTAAGATGAGTTATGGAGGAAGAGGTATCTGGGATAAGCTCCTAGGCTCACTCGAGTTACATTTAAACAAAGGGATATAGTTTCTGACTCACCAACTATTAATTTCAATGTCTAGGTCATCATCACCAATCTGGTGGAAGAAGCTCACAAAAGGGACCGTGCTACCAAGATCAAGTTGTAATGAGATCATGTCATTCTCATTTGGTAGAGACTTGGTGACTTATGGTGAAGGCTAAGTTGGTCCGAAGTAGAAGGAGACATGACAAAATGTCTCACCTCTTGTAGGGAGTCGTTGGAAGTATTCATGTTGGGAGATGGAATCGATAGGCTACACATCGAAGTGTACAGACATACTCACCGGGAATCCAACGGAAGGAACGAGAGATCGAGATAATGGGATAACCACATTGTTCTTATGGAGTTATGGATAGGATCTCGAGTTGAACTCAAAGTTACATCACCAATTTGGGCTCATGTGGGGCATAAAGAGCTTGAATCAAGAAACTGATTTGAGGCCAAATTGGGAGTTACATGAGTTTGGAACATAGGATAATTCGAGGAACCCAAGTTTATCAAGAACTTTGCAAAGTCAAGTTGGCACATAATTCAATGGATGAGACAAATACCAACTTGATGGTTATGAGTGAGCTCAATCTCAAGCTAAAGGTTGAGTCACTAAATATTTAGAGCTATAAGTAAGGGATCGATACTCATCGGAGGGTGGTTGAGGCACCGAATAATCTTTTGAACTCATTACTAGAAAATTGACCTATAAGTATATCGTAGAGATAAGCCGGCCTAAAATAGTAGAGGTGGAGGGAGCTCTTTTAGGATCGACATGATGATAGATCAGGTGAATGAAAGGGTAAGTTATGTTGAAGGTAAACAGGCACCCGGAGTGGAGTTGTTAGCGTGCCAGGAGCTTTAAGGTAGAGCTCAAGTCATTTGAGGTCATGGTTGATGATTCAAGTGAATCTAAAAACCAATGCATAGAGAGAGGAAAATTATAAGGATCTTGGCTGGGATGATGCATGGGAAGAGACTCGGGATGAGCCGAGTTGAGGTCGAGTCACTTAGCTATGAGCTTGAAAGTGGAGCTTATGGAGTTGAGCCATATGGAGGAGATTACCAGGGAGTTTCTTGTAGTTTATTTTTGGGTTGAAGCAATGGCATTGAACTTGGAAGAGTATGGTACGAGCTCATGAAAGGGAGTCATTAAGCTCAATGTGGTGGAATGTGAAATGACTAACTCGGTGAGTTGGCGGTGAGCTAATCACCGAGTTAGCCCTTCTTTCATAGGGATCCCCTTTCAATGAAAAACAACCCTAGGGGTCCTACCTAAAACTTAATTAAATTAATATTTTTATTTTTAAATATTTTAATAAAATGATATTTTTATTATTATTAAAATATTTTATTTAAATATTCTTTTAATTAAATGAATGGATAAATTCAAACCTTTCATTAATGAGGTATGATGGAATGTTCCTAAGTGGTGCAACAAATTCTGTAATTAATTTAGGCCATCATGTGCCTTCATTTAAGGCCAAAATTTATGACTTCTCCTCTTTTCTTTCACTGATTTATTGTATAAATGTAAGTTGGAAGCTCATTCAAAGGGGTTGGAAATCTTTTCACGATTCCTCTCTTTTTCTACAAGTTTTTAAATTGTGGAGATTTTTAAGACTCTTTTCCAACATTATAATGCCAAAATTTTCCTCTTCCTCATGTAATGATGCATTGTGCACGTGATTGAAGTAATAAAATATTTTTGTGACTAATTATTGGTCCTTTCATCATTCTATCTACTTCTTTGTGCCTTTCTCATGTATGTAGGTATACTATGCAACTTCAAGTTTCCATTGCAGGTTTTGGGAGTTTTGTGCTTATCTGGGAGTGAAGATTTGTATGTGGTTGAGTTGTGGTGCTTTTTCATCCTTCTCATTTTCATCTTCCTTCACTAGAAAACCAAAAACTTGTCTAACAACACCCTTTCTTGGTGCATCACCACTTCTAGTATAGGTTTTATTTCTTACAAATCTCTCCCCTTACTCCCATGAAAATGTTAGCATAGGTCTAGTTAGGATTTTTATTGCATTAGAAGTAGTGGTGTTTAGTTTAGGAAGAGGAAGTCGGCCTTTTCCGGAGGTGCACCTCAAGCCCAAGTCCCACAAGTTAAGATGTGATCCCACTATACCCAATCACATCAAACTTCTTGTTCACATTCTAGCCATTCGGGGTGTAATGATTTGGAGATAACATGCTCTTTGTCACCACCTTGGAAATCCTACTCACAGAGATGATATGCCCTTACAACCAATAACGAGAACAGAGCCTTTTTAGAAGTGTTCTATTGAATTTTTAGGACCTATTGCACCACCTATGCGTCAAAGTGGCATGCACTATATTATTACATGTACATATTATCTAACAAGGTGGATAGAGGTTGTTCTAGAAAGGATTGTAATATCTCCATAAAAGAAAGATTCTTATGGGAAAACATTATTAGCAGGTATGGCTGCCCATTAATCTTAAAAAGTGATAGAGGAAATCATTTCTTAAATGAGACAATAAGAATCATATTAGTAGAGTTTATGGTGGCATGTCGAAGACAAATCCTTATCACCCTCAAGCTAATGGTACCGCCAAAGTTTTCAAAAAGATCTTGGGACAAACATTGACAAAAATCTATGATGTTGGAAGAAATTACTAAGATGATAAAGTATCAGTTGTCCTATTGGATTATAGGACCACTTATAAGAGTTTTAACAAGGACACACCTTTCCAATTTGTGTTTGGTGTAGAAGCAGTGCTACTAGTTGAATTCATGTTACCATCCCTATGTATTACACGCCTAGAAGGATTGGATGTTGAGAAAGTTTTAGAAGAGAGCATTGATAAACTAATTCAATTAGATGAACAATGAATCAATGTGCCTTGGAGACAAAATACTGAGAAGGAAAGGAAAAATTAATGATATGGAAGTCACATTAAGAATAAGAAATTTGTAGTTGGAAAGATGGTCCTTCTCTATGAATCCAAGTTTGCACACACCCAAGGAAATTGAAATTGCATTGGTTGGGACCTTTTGTAGTAACCAATCTACTTGAATTAGGTTCTTGTCAATTACAAGTGCTAGATGGAACCATGTTTCTTAACTACTTAAATGGGAGTAGGTGGAATCCCTACTATAAATAAAACTTTTGGTGTTTGTAATAAGGCAGCATTTCCACTTAGATTAGGTTTCCATTTTATGTGTTTCTTTCTTATTGTTGCTTTTGTTTTTCCATTATTATTTTCTTTGTTGTGTTGTAAAATAAGTGCTCTTGCATGTGCAAAGGTGATTACTACATTTTATTTCATGCATAAAGGAGTGTGCATACATTTAGTGTGGGATGATCCAAGTGCATATGTGAAATATTAATACCTTGTGGTAAAAGGATGGTATGCCTATTTCAGGGTTTGCACACATGAAAAGAAGAAAAAAAGTGTCACAAGAAAGAGTATGGTGATAACAATGAAATTTCTTAGATTGAAGACCATGTGAGAATAAGGATTGTGCAATGTAACAAGAGGTAGGAAATAGCATGATTGAACTACTTGTTATATGGCGTAGAGGATTATGTATTGTGGTAAATTGAGGCATAAGTGAGGAGGTCTATGGAATGGGAAGTAGCATGCACACCAAAAGGTTATGAATACAATGCGTGAAAGAAAGTAGTGGAAAGCACGTAAGAAAGAAAATAAAAACATGGGAAAAAGTATGAAAGCTTAATTAAAGTTTTGGTATGGTAGTAGGTGGTGAGAAATTAATACAAGATAATAGTGGAAAATCTATAAAAGGGGTGCGAATAACTTAATTTTTACCTTGCATGATAAAGTATCCAAACCTTGTGAAGAATTTGAGTGGGAATATGTGTGAATTTGTGATGAAGCATGAAAAATCGAACAATCCGGATCCATAAAATATAATACCTACTCTATGGATATCCTTTGTGTGGAAATTTGAGGATGTAAGGTGTGGAGGTTAAGATTTGTGAAGGGTTGTGAGCTAGGGTTTACAAAAGCATAGGTTTGAGCTAGAGCACCAAGTCAAGCAAGGGCACAAAATTGTTTGATCGTTATGAGTGTCTAGGAGTAATAGGGCTAAAACAAAGTGAACCATTGAAGTGAGCTTCCAATTACAAAGGATTTCAAACACTCAAGGCATGGCTATGATATAAGGGAAGTTATAATATTTCTCGAAATTAGTATGGCACCCAAGTGAGCACCCACAAAGTGGCAAGAAAAAGAAGGAACCAAAGGTTGAGGTTGAAGAAGCACCTAAGGAGAGGTATTCTGAGATGTAATATGTAGAGGGAGAGATAATGGGGCACATATGGGAGTCCCACATCTAGAAGTGTAAGATGAGTGATTATAATCACCGCTCTAATGTGAATAAGGACCAAATAGAAAGATATGTGTTGTAGAAGACCAACTAGAGGATTGAGGATGAAAAACCCATTTATGATGATAAATGTAACAATACCTTGGAGGGTGCAGGGAGTACTATAGATCTACACTTTGTCATACTTTGGAAAACCAGAGTGCCTTTACCAGTTGTTGATGTCAAGAGTCCATGAGGACTTATTTTACTTTACAAGGAGGAGATTTTGCATCACCGCACCAATTATTGGAAGACTTACGGGGTTATGCAACTCAATCTGATATTTCTAAAGACTTATATGATGATGTTAGAATAGAGATGAAGATATTTTAAATGAATTATTAAAAGGAGGGTGCACCATAGAAGTATCCACATTCACTAATCCAGTTTTCAGGATTGTTGTGCATCTTTTAACTAAGTTGAATGGGTAGGAGAGATGGGGCAAGATGAAAATGAAATGGCTCCACATCACAAAGAAGATGTTGGAGGCACAATGTAAAACATTTCTACTTTCATTATTGAAGGAATTATGGATGAAGAGGAAAAAGGAAATAGGATTTTGTGGGGTGTAATTCTCCTTTCAATGGTGTTATTTGAGATTGGGGTCTCAGATGGCCCTAAGGATAAGATGTGGAAATATATACTAGAGAATAATTCATTGATAGAGATATTCACTAATTACACCTACGATGGGGTAACTCACACCTATAAGCTCAAAGTTAACATGTGGAACAAGCAAGTATGTGAAGTATTTGAGCATGAATAACACATCCCAAGAAACTTTCCTTCAATTTTGGATGGAAGGACTAACTTTTTAGTTTACCAAAGATTATTGCATTGGAAGATTTTTTATGAAGGATGGTAAGAAGAGTCCAGTGGTGAAATTTTTCCTATGCCTTCACAACATGCTACTTCCAAGAATTTCTAAAATGATTCTCGAGACACACACAAGTTAAGGTTTGATGTTGAAAAGGTGGATTATGACTACCACATGTTATAGAAGACTTATGTGTATCCAAGTAGGGAAACATATATCGAGAATTTGATATTTGATGATAAAAATATAAACTCCATGATGTTGGCGATGGGTATGAAGAAGTGGCTAAGGTGTACATATACTTGAAGCTGAAATTAGAAAATGGAAAGTGCATTGAAGATGAGCTAAAGATTCTAGATCCAACAAAGGGTAAGCAAACGGTGGAAACCAACAAAGCATGTGAGGTCACTCATTTGAGGCCTATAAAGGAATAAAATACTAAGGAAAAGGAGGAAGATAACGATGCGTTAGACCATGGCACTATAAAAATATTCAAAATATGTGCAAGGAGCGAGACAGGTGGTGTGGGACCTCTCAACCTATTAAGTCACTACCAACTTCACCACCTAAGAAGAGCCCAATAAAGAAGAAGAGGATACAAAGGCTAGTGTGAAGGGTAGATATCAATGAGGAGGTTGTGTTCAAAGATCTTAAAAGGGAAATTGTAGGACATGAAGATCTAGTTCATGGCTTGGGGAAGGAAATAGAGAAGAAAATATCGCAAATGATATGGAAATGCATGAGGTCCATGAGGTGCATGATGAGTGGCTTAAGAGAGAGGAGGAGGATAAGACATCGAAAAGGATGAAGTGTTGAGATGAACTAGTGCACACACATGAGGTGAGAAATATGTACCCATAGGGAGACATGTTATTATATGGAGAAAGAAGGATGATTTCATACACACACCGAGAGGTTTTTACATTTATGATTAGTCAAAGTTGTTACACATGAGATTCTACAGCACTTTGGTGATAGAGTAGTTGTATGGCTAGGTAGTAATCAACCCAGAGGGCACATCAATGCATACAAGGAAGATGATGTCATGAAATATACATACTCATATGGATGAGCCTGATTTTGAAGTAGCTAAGGACATGTTTTCTACGTGCAAACTTAAGAAGGTGCCAAAGGATTTGATCATAGTGAATCAAATAGATATTAAAGATGAGAAAGCAAGAAATTCTCTAAATAAGATGGCAGTAGAATTGGCACATAGGAATCTAGACAAGGTGACCACCATTTGTACCTTGGTGGAGGACAAAAGGTATAAGGTGCGGGAAGTCCAACATCTAACTAAGGAAAATAAGAAGGCGAAAGGTGCAAAAATGCTATCATGGACATGACGACCCACATTGGGAATGCAATTTTGGATGCACACCCAAAGTTTGAAGAAAAAGTGAGGAAACCTATCCCTTGGCACTACACTATGTACAAGATCTGTGCATATGTTGATACAAGAAACTAAAAGTGTGCGGGGGCCAACAAAAGAGTATAAAGCAAAGAGAGAAACAAAAGAATAAGAAAATCATAGTGTGGAAAATTGTGGAATATGAATCCATGCTGCAAATAATAAGCGATGAGTTAAATAAGGTAGGTTGGGTTCTAAACAAATGGAAAGATCCTGATAATATCCTTAGGTCATATACAATCAAGGAGGAAAATGAATTTTTAACGGCAAAGAAGGATGAAAATATTGAAAGATAAGAGAAGATGGTCGATATTGCAAGGAAATGTGACCCTCTTAAAACAATGAGGGAGCCTGTAGAAATAAGAATCAAGGAGCTTAGGACACTTTGGTAGCATGGAGAATGGATGTTTTGGAAGGGATGATTTTAGGTCTAGCTGGAGTAATAAGGGAGTTGAAGCACAAGGGTGAGGACATGAATCTAGAAGAGATGATGGAGCTAGTTGGGATGATTCCATATATAACTAATAAGGGGCTTGTAGAATGGGGTGAGCTGGACAGAACCCTTAATATAGAGAACCCTAAAATTTTTAGTTGTTTGAGGACTAGGATACCAATGCACACTGAACATTATTTCATTATTTCATTCTTTATGGAAATGTCCTTTATTTGTTCATTATTTGGAACCATAAGATGAGTAAACCCCATTACGAGGACGACAATGTAATTAGTTTGGGATAATATTAGATATACAAAATGACTAAGTATGGAGAGTGTGAAGAAAAATTTGGTGCACAAGGGAGGAACATGTGCATGCATGGGGACTAGTCAAAGTGGTGTGCATAGGGATCACTCGAGATAGACAAGAACTCAATACTTAGCCGATTTTGTTAACCACGGGCTAAAAATAGAAGAATGGCGGAAGAGTGGCGTCTAAGCAAGGGCTATATTTAGACAACATTAGATTGGATTGGGATGCACAAAAGGAGATAAAGTTAGAAAAATCACATGCAAATATTACAAGATGATCATGCATGAGGCAATCTAATAATAGGATTAACAAAGGAGCTATATTTAGGATAATCTATTATTAGGATTGATGTAAAAACATGCACGCCTTATGGTTATTTTTGGATGTAATGCATGTTGGATATTTTTAGGCATGCCTATTATTAGGAGAGTGCATGGGTGGTGAAGGGAAATTCCCCACCCCTATATATATTTGTTGTACACCATAGTTTTGGTATCATCGTGACCATTTATGATCTCTAAGAGTCTTTTTATGCCATTATGATATAGGGTTTGATACTTGCACATAGTCTAGCACCTTGGTAGGAACTTCGTGATGAAAGAATTTAATATATAATGGATTATGGAGGATGGATTATGATCATTGAAATGTATGAATATGGTGAATTTATGGTGCATTTGATATTTTTTTTTATTTTATCTCTTATATTTCCTTATTACATGTGTTTCCAAGGTGAATGCATGTAATGGTTTATACTTGAATGGTTGATGGTTATTATGAATATCCATGATAACATCTTGACAAGAAAATATAAAGGAGGGACTTGATAGTTGTGCGTGCTTCAGATGAGAATTCAACAATGACTAAATGGATTTCCATCATGCATAACATTTGAGTTGATAAACAAGGACTGCAGTTACTTAGGATTCTTGAGCATAGAAACATGGTATTTGAGTATTTAGGATTTAGTGAGGATGTTTTGTAATCAAATATATATCTCCTCTTGTTGTTGAGAATGAAATTATATATTTTGAGGTGACCATTTAGGCATCCCCAAAGTGTATTTGGGTACAACCCTAGTTGAGAGTCAATTGGATGTTGATCCTTTCTACACCACACTAATGGTTAATGGTTGGATCCTACATAATTGCATGTTTGAATCAAGTGATTCTTACAATATCATGTCATTGGTGGTCATGAATGAACTTAGTATAAAGATAATAGCTTCCTATGGAAGATGTTATGCCATGGATTTAAGATAAGTGCATATTGTTGGTTGTGTAAGGGAATTGGTTGTACCATTGGTGGCTCACCCTGACAAGTAAATTAAAAATTGGTTGTTATTGATTTCCTTATAAAATGGGAGTCCTATTGTTATGAAAGTGGGCAGAAAGTGTGGGAGTTACCATACATATAGACATTTCCTATTATACCATTAATTTGGAAGGAAATTTTATAAAGATACATAGAGAAGACAAGTTATTGCACTTGATAGAAGACCCTATGAATGCATCATATGAAGTGTTTTACATAGATGTGGATATGGGAAAATTTATTGGTGATGCAAAACTTGAATATTATTTCCTTGAACTTGGAATTCAAAGCAGAAAATCCTAATTCTCCTTGGATTATTTATTTTTATGGAGCATGTTCTAGTTTTGGAAATGGAGCAGGTATAGTGTTGTTTTATCCTAACCAAGGATCCTTTAACTTTTCTTTCAAGTTATGCTTTGAGTAAAAAAATAATATCATTGAATACGAGGAACACATATTTATTTTGAGGATTTCTTAGAGACATGGGATCAATAACTTTATTGTAAAGGGAGACTCTAAATTGGTTGTAAAGAAAATTAGAAAACTATATACAAGTAAGTTTCAGAGGTTAAAAAAATAGAAATATGACCTAATATTTAATTGAGATGTTTGACTCCTTCAAAATTGAATATCATGAAAGAAGTAAAAATACAATAGTTGATAGGTTAGACATCCGGGCATCTCAATATGATAATGAATTCATGTCCCCATATTGCAAGTTTGAAGTTGAAATGTTGGTTAGACCCTCAATACCTAGCAATATTGAATATTACAATTTTTTTGATGATGAAAATAAAATCTTGAAGTTCCTAAATGGTGAGGTTAAGTTACTGTATTCAACCGATTGATCTAGAGTCCCATAGTGGAAACTTGTGAAGGAAAAGAAACTTTGTTTGGAAAAGAAATAATCCAGTTAAATAAAAACACAATTCTTATAGTGTTGGTCCACCTTGAAGCTTATTTTAATAATGTTGACAGAGTAATGAATAAATATAGCCCTGGGTTAAGAGATGTGACTGAATGTAATTTGGGTACTACAAATATCCCAAGAAATTTTGGTTGGGTAGTAATTTAAGTGAGTATGAAAAACAAACCTATATTAAACTTTTGATTAAATATAAAGATATCTTAGCTCAGTCTTTTTCAGAATTGAAGTCTTATAAAGAGGAAATTTTTCAACATGTTGTTCCATTGGAACAAAATAACAAGTCTTTTAGGTAGAAACAAAGGCCAATAAACCCCATCCTTGCCACAAAGATGTAAGAAGAACTTATGAAACTTAAGGATGGGGGAATCATTCAACCCACTGGGTATTCATGTTCACTTACTAACTTAGTCCCAGTCCAAACATAAGAGTGGTGATATTAGGTTGTGTGTTGATTTTCAAAACTTGAACAAGGCCTCATTAAAAGACAATTACCCTTTTTAAAACATGGACAAAGGGTAATAGGATCAGAGATGCTTTCAAGCTCGGATGGTTTCTTTGGGTACAATAAAGTGGTGGTCAAGGAGTTAGAATAATTAAAAACTTCTCTTACCATTCCTTAAGGAACCTATGTTTATGTTAAAATGCCCTTTGGTTTAATAAATGCTGGTGAAAATTTTCAAAGGGATATGTATGTTGCATTTTCTAGGTGGATTAATGGTTTTATTGTGGTTTATCAAGATGATATAACAATATTATCTAAGAATATTGTATTCTAGTGGCTAAAAATACCTAGTTAGACACACTAGCACTTTATCCAAACAAATTTTGAATTCTCACTCAAAGTGTGTGTAGCCTCAAGGTTCCTTTGTTGTTTTATTATCAAAATGTTAGACATGTGTATTCATTATAACCATACATGCAAGAGGGTACACCATAGTATAAGAAATTGGTAACACATAAAATAAGGAATTCATTCAACATACATGATGATTAACAATATATGAATTCCCATAATTCCTTGCTCATATCTAGTCATCTTTGCTACCCAAACAAAATTATCCATTGAAAAACATAATCCATCACATTAAAAATAATTTGATTACATTCATAGGTCAATATCCTATATGTTTTAGACTCATGCGCACATATAAAACTCACTATAGTCTCCAAAGATCGACACCTAACTAATGTAACTCAACTTATAAATACAATAATGCATCTCCTATTTGTACATGGTGGGGAATTTCCCTTCACCGATTACATGTGTTTATCCTAATAATAGGTGAGACATACATAAACTACATGCTTTTCCAATTTTTATTTAAAAATAGATCATGCTATAAATATCTTTCTTTAACATGATTTAATTCCTATAATAATATTTCCTCCATGCACCATCTTTGTCTTTATCTACATTTTTTTCTTGTTAATAAAAATTTCTTGCACATCACTCCATCTTTTTATTTTCTATTTAAAGCCACATCCTATAAATCAGCTTAGTCTTTAATGTTCTATGTATGTGCGAACCCTTACGCACCGACATGTTCCTCTCGTGATGTGGGAACCTTTGTGAATTGTCATGTTTTTGTTCTCTACCCTTGCATGCACGATCCTATGTGAAATATCCAATTCTTGTGCATGAATAATACTTAGTCATTTTCTCGACCAACATTACCCCATGCTAGGAGTATTGTCAATCCTTGCAATATGAACAAAGAATTATCCTCCAAGAACAAATGGATCAAATAATATGAATAATAAAAATATGGGCACTTACCAAAATAATCGAAGAATGAAGTATTTGGAATATGTGTGTGCATCATATCTCAAGCCTTAGATGGTTGGAGAAGCTATAGAAAGTCCATGTTCAATACATTCTCCAACTCCTTCTACCCCTTAAGCTTGTGGGCCATGTTATCTAGTGCTAACTCAACAATACTATATAATTATTCAAGGTTCATCTCGTTATCCTTATCCTTTAGTTATTTCACCACTACCTCCAATTCTAAGGTCACACCCTCTAGCACATCCATATTGTGCAATACTTCCAGTGGATATCCTTGAGTATTTCGGCCGCAGTATCCTTCATGGCCTTTACCAGGTTCCCTTTTAAGCAACCCCTTCCATGACCCTTTTGTGATCTTCATTATTTTTCTTCATTGTGGCTTGTATCTACTTCATCGTCACCTCATCCTTGGTAGTATGAACGCTAATAATGGGGTCAAAATATTGGCGTTTTGAAATGTGCGCTCTTCCCTCTACATGACCTCCTTTACCTACATGATCAAAGCCTCATACTCCATTATTATTTTCTCCACTTCTTCTTTATTATTTCCCCTTCACATCCATTTCCTTATCCATTAATGTCTGCCCATTCTTCCTCTCCATCAGCATCATGTGCACCAGGTCTTCCAAATATTTCAACTATATGGGATATACATACTAAGATTGATCTACTAACTCTTGAGAATGCACTCATGATGCTCTTTGATATATCTTCTAATTTATCATAAGAATCATGGTCCACTTCTTCTCATCTCTCAAATCCTCTGTGAGATTTTGTATTTTTTATCATTTTTCTTCTTGTCACCCTACATCACTCTTATTGTAGTTCCTTTTTCTAGGTTTCTACGCATAACTTTGGGGGCCATTTTATTGAGGGCATTGTAGGATTTCTCATCGATAGCTCTATCGGATCAATGATAGTGAGTACTATATTTGTATATTTCTTCAAATTCATTCTAGAGTAAGATTCTTTTCTTAATTCAAATTATGGATACTCCATACACGTATACATACTCCACAAAAAAATCTTCTTTTTCTATGAGATATCTCCAGCTAGATTGATCAACTCCCGTCTAAAGAGGTCCTTAGTTTACACTGCTTCTCTACAACCTTTCCTTTAACACCTTGGTTTAATCATCAATATAACTCATATGGGGGCTGCATAGGTTCTTGTTTCTTTCTCTTTCTTTTTCTCTTTCCTTGGCATCTCTTGTGTAATGTTTTTTTGCATATTACTTCCTTTACCTCTTGTAGCACCTATGTTCTCTTCAATTTGACACTCTTCTCCTTTTCCCTCCTATTCATATTCCTTGGGCTCTTCCTCCTCATGTTTCTCATCTCCCTTAAAACCTTTTGTCGGTTCCTATTCTAGGCCCCTAAATTAAATTTTCCTTTTTTATATACTTTCCATAATCTAACTACTTTATGTCCTTTATATTTATCCCCATACTTCAAATTTAATTATGAGTCAAGGAGAAGTGTCAATTGTAATAGATCTTGTGCCTTAGCAAGATAAATGAAATGATTTAGTAGAAATGTCGAGGTACTAGACTAATTTTTTGGTTGATTAAAGTAAAAGCTTTAGAAAAACAAGTGATCGAGAATATGTCTACATATTTCATGAGGAACATGTAAATAAACACTAAAATTATCCAAAATTCTCAAAAAATATGAAGCTACTAAGGCCCAAAAGTATGGGACTTGGCCGTGAAGTTAAAAGTTACTAGATCAAGCTAAAAAAATTAGTTAAAATGGACTTATCCATTTTAAACAAAGCATGAGACATTCAAATAGTTGTCAAAATTCCACATCTCAACAAATTAGCCATTGTCATTTGAAAACCCGTAGGAGACTAATTTTAAAATAATTTGTGGGTTACTTTTAAAAGTCGACATATGTTCATTTTTCCATTAAATGTTTGAATCACCAAGCATTTAAAATGCTCGCGATGAGAAGGGCTACATGGTGGGATTCTAGGTATCTTCATAGCCTTTGAATTTTGTGGAATTCAAGTTCTCGAAATAAGTGAAAACATAATAATTCATCGGGTCCGAGACATAGTTGAAAGGTCAATGGTACACATGGCATAAAGTTGGATGAGACAAGCGGTGCAGATCAAAGGACTCAAATAGACACATGTCAAAATTCTAGTGCTCTTGAATCCATTTGGGTTCCACAGACTTCAAGTCCATGGAATGGACCAAATTTCATAAAACTTCAGATCTGGATGGTTTGACAAGTCAAAATGGCTACTTGTCAATATTTTTATAAATCCAAAAGTTTCTAAGTCTTCTCAAGTCTGAAATTGTGATCCGAAGGTGCAAAAATGAAAGGTGAACATGTTCCATATGTGGAGATTTTCTATTAAATCATGTTTCATGGTTGTAAGTAGAGGTTAAATAAAGAACTAACATTTTGAGAAGCATGGATGTTTTATATTGGCTCGCATTTTGTGTTTATCGCTGATCTTGTAAAAAAATTTGACACAATGCAAGGGCATGGAATGATCTTATTGGCTAGAGCTTCCCACTTTATCATAAGGGATATAAAAATATTGAATTGTGAAAGACGTGGAGGTTTCTCATTAGCTCAAGTTTTAAGGTGGCTAGTACAAATAAAATAAAATCCCAATACTCAAAAAAATATGGAGACTTTTCATTATCTCATGATTTACGAAGAGCAATCTAGTGAAAGAATAGATTAAAGAAGGTGAAGGAATGTGACATTTTATGATTGGATTACATTTCATAATGAAATGTATTTGTGAGAAAATTCACATAATAGAAAAATAAAATCAATGCACATGTGGAAAAAAGTTGAAGTCAATCAAAATCTATCACCTCTCATATTCATCAAAACACACAAAACTTTAAATGGCTATAAATTTCTATCTAGAGTTCCAAATTAAAAAAAAATCTCATTGGAAAGATCTCCTCAATATCTTCAATTTAGCATCATCTAATTCAAAAATTAAGGGAGTTTTGTAAGACAAAAAGAGAAAAAATAGTTCATGATTCCATCTGAGTTTTTTAACAAAGTAAAAAGAGCATAAACGCACCTGGTAGTATCAAATAATTGTTTTGCACTTGGCGGTAGCTTGACCCACTAGTAAGATAAAACTATCTTATCCCTGAAAATAGTGTTAGGAACATGTTGATGGGCCTCTACTACACTTGAATCCATTTAAAGACTTCAGAAATGGTTACGAAGTAAAATGAAACTATCTTATCCTCGAAAATGGGGCTAGAAGCGTGTTGGTCCTAAAATATGCACCCTTTTATGGCCTGAAAAAATTATCTTTATGGAAATAAAGTGGTAAATTGGCTTAGAATGGAATTATGTTGTTTTATAGCCAAGGAGGGGTCTAGTAGTTTCCTTAGGGATCAAGATTTTGGATGATTGAGGGCATCTACAAAGGAGATGGCATTTTCCTACTACTTTTGGTCCTACCTTGAACCAGGGTGAGAGGACTCAAGGTGTAACCTGAATGGGAGAGGGGGAGATGGGATCTTTGTTCCCTCAATTTATTTCTAAAAATGGTGGGTCAATCTAGGATAAACATGGCCAATGGACACAACACTCACTCTCACGAGTTGTCACAAAATATGTTATGTATGTTTAATTTTCTAGACATAGGTTACTAAAGATAGTGGGATTCGATTGCTCTTACATTCTCTAGATGGTAGAATTTATAGCTAAGGGGCAATCTCAGTGATATTTAAAGACAAAGAAAAAACAACAATGAATGGTAGATAAAATGGGGTAGGATTACTTATGTAATTTTTGAATGAGGGGGATTATAGGAAGACATATTCCTTGTAGTCAAGCATTTAACACTTAGAGCAACCTCAATTCAAGGAAAAAAGAGAGAATTGAATTAACCAATCATAGTTTCTACAAAGGAATATTTACATTCATTGATCCTCAACAGATGCAAATATTTGACACAATCTTTAAAATACTTGACACAAGAACTCATGCAAGCATTATAATAAATTATTTATTGCTCATACTCTCACACCTAAGATACACTCAAAGGCTAAAAAAATATACCAACACAATATGTCTACAGTTTTTTCTCTTATGTGAATTTTCTTGTAAAGGCGTTCCATTATGAAATGTGAGCTGATAAAAAAATTCCACGTTTCTTGGCCTTCTTTAAATTGTTCATTCACTTGATTACTCTTCGTAAATCATGATCCAATGAAAAATCTAAAAGCTCCACATTTTTCACAAGGTGTCACCTTTTCTTTTATTTTTATTACCCACCTTGAAACATGAACCAATGAGAAAGATCCATGCCTTTTACAATTCATCTTTTGATAGTCCTTCGATAAAGTGTGCAACTCTAGCCAATAAGCTCATTCCATGCCCTTACATTGTGTTATACTTTTTGATAAGCTCAATCGACAAAAACAAAATGTGAGCCAATAGAAAATATCCATGCTTCTTGTAATGTCATTTATTTCTTTAACCTCTACTAAAAACCAAAAACATGATCCAATAGAAAATATCGACGTATGGCACGCGTTAGCGCTTTCATTGGTTGTGCCTTTGTGTCATAATTTCAAACTTGAGCAGACTTAGAAAATTTTGGCTTCACAAAAATGTTTCCATGTATCCATTTTTAATTTTCAAACCATCCAGATCCAAAGCTTTTATGACATTTGGTTCATTCTATAGAATTGAAGTCTGTGGAACCCAAATGGCTTGAAGAGTGCCAAAATGCCAACACGTGTCTATCTGATGCCTTTGATCTGCACTACTTATCTCATCCATCTTTCCACCATGTGTACCATTAAAATTTTAAATCTATCTCGGACCCAACAAATTATTGTTTGGTGGCTTATTTCAGAACTTGAATTCCACAAAATGTAAATTCTATGAAGAGACCTAGAATCCCACCATGTAGCCCTTTGCATCTTGAGATTTTTAAGTTCTTGGTGATGCAAACATTTTATAGCAAAATGAACATATTTCAGCCATTTAAAAGTAACTTCATGAAATGATTTTAAACTTAGTCTCTAATTGGTTTTCAAATTCCAATGGTCGAGTGCTTTGAGATGTGGAATTTTGATAGCTATTTAAACGTCACATTATTTTTTTAAAATTGATAAGTCCATTTTAACTGAGTTTTTCAATCAATCTCACAACTTTTTACTTTGTGGTCGAGTTGCATGCTTTTGGGCCTTCGTAGATTTAGATTTTTATAGCAATTTGGATCATTTTAGTATTGATTTATAGGTTCCTCATGAAATATGTAGGCATAGTCCCAATCACCCATATATCTAATGCTTTACTTTAATCAACCAAAAAATTAAACTATTTCCCTAACATTTCTATTGAATATTTTCATTTATATTGCTGAGGCACAAGATCTATTACAATTGACACTTTCCCGACTCGAGAATGAAATTTGAAGCACGAGGAGCAATATAAAGCACATAGAGTAGTTAGATTATGGAAATTCTATGAAAAAGGAAAATTTAATTCAAGGGTCTAAAATGGGCACCAACAATGGCTCCTGCTTGGGGATGGGAACCCCCCAGGGTGCCACATGAACAAAGACCATACCATATGCCTAATCCTTTAGGTAATGAGTTAGGGAGATAAAATATATAGGGCTAGCTGAAAAGATAGATTATATTCAAACAAGAATATTTCCATGTCTTGAAATGTGGTCACTTTGTAGATGAGAGCACAAAAGGGAAATAAAAACACAAACCAAGGGAAAAATAACACAACTATACACTATACAATGATCATACATGATCCCTTGGCTCAATCCAAAAAGTGTTTGAGATTTCTTCCATTATCTGAAACTCAAAAAATTTCCTTCCAAGTCCTTTAAAAAAAAGTATGTTCTCCAATCCTGATATCAATAGAGTATGGTCCCATCCATAGGGCATAAAACTTTCCATGTTTACCTTTATCTTCATGTTTGTTGTCCCATAATAGGACTAAGTCTCCAACATTAAAATCTCTTGGAGTGACCTTCTTGTCAAATATTTTTTTTTTTTCGGTTTTCTCTGAATTTAACATGTTTTTGGTGGGACTCTCTTCTGACTTCATCTAATTCCATGATTTGATTTATCCTTTCCTCATATGGACTTACTTCTCCTCCATCTTCAAATTGTTGCATAAACTGATATGAGGAAATTTGTAAGTGTAGGGAAAATAGCTTGAACTCCATAAACCAGATCAAAAGGGCTTTTTCATGTAGACCTCTTTGTAGTAACTTTGTTTTCCCACAATGCAAACTTGAGTTACTCACCCCATTTCTTTTTATTGGTCTCTAGTGTTCTTTTGAGGATCTTTAACAAGTTTTTGTTGCTCGATTCTACTTGGCCATTTCCTTATGGATTATAATTCAATGCATAAGCCAAATTTATACCATACTCATGGAACATTTTTTCCAATGGTTTAGCTATGAAGCTCATGGAATTTTCAGCAATTATCTTGGCGTAGACACACCAAATCTGTAGATTATATTATTGAAAATAAATTCCATGACTACTTGATGAGTTTCCTTTCTAGTGGGAATGGATTCAACCCATTTGGTAAAGTAATCAATGGCTACCAATATCCACTTATGACCATCACTTGAAGAGTCTAAGATTTCACCAATAAATTCCAAGCCCCATTGTTTAAATGGAGCTTCTATTGACATATGCTATAAGGGTAGGGCCCCAGAAGCTTTCAATATTCCAGAAAAACATTGACAACTTTCACATCTTCGAACCAACAAGGAAACATCTTTAAATAATGAAGGCCACCAATATCCTTCCCTTAGAATCTTGTGAGCAGTCACTCTTCTAGAAAAATGGCCTCCACACACTCCCCCATGAAATTATGCAATTATTTTGGGGGCCTCTTCTTCAGTGATACATCTAAGTAAAACTCCTATATTCTTCCAAGCTAATCCATGATCAATCAAGATATACTTATGAGAAACTAGCTTAAGTTTCCTCCTTTGATTCTTATCTAAGTGCATAGGACAATTCAAGTTCATCAAATAATAAACTATATCTTTATACTAGACTAAATTTCTCACCTTTTGATGAGGGTGTGGCCCATATTCTTCAACATTGTGGATCTCTACCACCTACAAATTTATCTTTGCCATCAACCTTGCTAAGCCCAATCCTCAAACAAGATTGGTAGTTTGTATATCCATGTCATATTCTTGAAGCTTGTTAACCCATCTGCACCTTTTACTGGATATTTCCATCTGAGAAAAAATATCCTTTACCATTATGTGAGGCACATATGCTATAATTTTTGAACTTAGAATATAAGGTCTAAAGATTTTGGTTGCTTTGACCAAAGCAAAAGCTTTCTTTTCCATGAAAAATATTTCAGCTTAGACCCTTACAAAGCTTTGCTAAAAATGCAATAGGATTTTCATGGCCTTCTTCATTCTTTTGTAATAACATAGAGGCAATAGTAAATTCAAAAGAAAATGAAAACATTTGAAAATATTTTTTATAATCTGGACTAGCTAATACAGGGGAAGTCTTGAGTGCTTCTTTTACTCCTTTGAATGCTTGAACAACCCCTTCTTCCCATTTGATCACTTGATCTTTCTTTAGCATATTGGTGATAGGAAAAGTGATTTTAGAAAAATTAGAAATGAACCTTCTCACAAAATTAATCTTCCCAAAGAAATATTGAATACCTTTCTTTGAAAAGGGGATAGGAACTTGGTCAATAGCTTCTACTCGTTCTGGATCAATCATGACTCCTTGGTGAGAAACTATGTGTCCAAGTAACTTAGATTTTTGCACACCAAAATGAAATTTCTTGGGGTTCAATGAAATTCCATACTCCCTGCATCTGATCAAGATTTTCTCTAAGTGCATTAGGTGATCTTCTCTTCTTTTGGAAAACATAGTGATGTCATCCTAATATACAACAATGAACTGGTTTATAAAACCTATAAAAGCAACACTCAAGGGTATTTAAAAAGTATCCCCAAAATTCATCAACCCAAATGACATCTTGATGTAAACATAAGTACCCCAAGGAGTGGTGAATGCAGTCTTGTATTGCTCTGATTCTCTCACCATAACCTAATTGTAACCAGAGAATCCATCCAAGGTAGATAACATTTCTGAACCAGTTACCTTCTGTAGAAAATTATCCATATTAGGTAGGGGATAATTATCTTTAAGTGAAGCTTTATTCAGATTTCTAAAATTGACAAAAATTATTATATCACCATATCTTTTCTTACTGGCACTAAGTTAGCTACCCATGAAGAATACCTAGTGGGTTGTATTATCCCACCATCTCGTAGTTTGGTCAATTCCTCTTGCATTTTTGTTGCAAGGAGGGGATTGATTGGTATTTTATTCTATCTAAGGTCTTGGAGTGAGGTGTCAATGGTATCTCATGCTGAAACAAATCCTCTCTATAGGATTTTAATTTAGAGTAAGACCAAACAAGGAAATCCTTATATTTTCTTAATAACTAGCCATAAGCCTCTCTTTCTTTTTTACTTAGATTACTGCCTAACCATACATTTCTAGGATCTTGGCTGGATCCCAGATTGCACTCCACAACATCTCTTAGAAAATTAGTATATTTATAAACTACTCTTAGTATTGTCAAAACCATATTCCAAACTAACTAATCCCCTTGGGATTACATTAGTCTTCAATTGAATTACTTCTTTTCCAAATAGAACTTCCTTCCCTTCACATACCTCTATCATAGGCTCTAAATCAATAATCTGGTTAGTGAACTCACCTTGGCAATTGAGAAATCTTTTAATGTGTGAATCATCATCAAATACTTTCCAGTGTTGAATATTATCAGGTAAAAAGGTCAAACTAGTACTTCCACTTCAAATTTACAAGTATAGAGATGAATCCTCTTTGTCATATTGTGAAGCTAGAACTACCAACCTATCAATTGCCATTTTTGGATCCTCCCATGATACTTAATATTAAAATAATCAAAACACTCAAGGATATCCCATACTACATTTCTATACTACTTTAATATTTTATTTTTTGTTATATATAGCTTACGTACCTACTTAATTATCAGTTCAGAATCTCCCTTTACAAGGAGATATTTTATCCCATGCTTCCAATAAATTTTTATTCCCAGCAAGAGTGCTTCATATTCTGCTACATTATTGGTGCACTCAAAATTTAACTTAAAAGAAAAGCTAAATGACTCACCATTCAAAGAAGTCAGAACCACTATCTCCATTTCCAAATTTAGAACATGCTCCATAAAAATCATGGTCCAGGAACATTTGCATCCTCAATATGTGTATTAACATCCATACAATGATCTTTAGAATCTGCACAACCTATGAAGTTACCCAAATCTGTATCAACAAACAATACCTCATAAGAGGCATTCATGGGATCCTCAATAAGATGTAACATCTTCTCTTCTCTATGTAATTTGACTAACTTCCCTTCTAATGGTATAGAGGCATAAGACATGTCCATTTGAACACTTCCTCCCACACTTACAACCCATTTTCTTGATAATAACATGCCCCACTTAGTAGGAAGTCCACTATAACCATATTCATGGTTAAATATTTTCCTAGATAGGGAGAAAGTTACACCACTAGACCTCTAACATACCCAACAATAGGTACTTCTCTTGAATCCATAGCATAACATTTTCTAAAAGCTACTGTTATCTTGATATCTAGTTTATTCATGACCTCTAAAGGCATGATATTACATGAATCTCTTGAATCAAACATGTAGTTATGAAGAATCCACCCATTAACAATCAAAGTAGTAAATAAAGGATCCACATCTAATTGGGATTCAACCAAGGATGTTCCTAAATATACTTTTGTGGGTTCTTCCATGTTTTTGGCTCTTTATTTATCTCAAATTTAAATTCAGCTATGGCAGCCAGAGTCACCACATTATTTGTACCCCTTTGAAATATGATTATATCATCCTTTAATCCCAAATATTCAAATTCCCTTTTTCTATGCTCAAGAATTCCTAATAATTCCACAATTAGGAGTGTAATTTTTATCTGACTTAGAATCTTAGCCATATCACATGTTGCATATTTGGGAAAGGTTGTATTAGATGCAAGGGTGACTATTTTATTTGATGGGATGATATCTTTTCTTTCTTGAGAAAATCCGTAGAAGTGCTTGGCTTTGAGAATTAATAGGACTTTTCTTGGGCATACTCTATATGGGAGCATATTTGGGGATGTTAGTTAGGATAGGAATTTTTGGTTTAGGAGTAGTGGCAGGTCCTTTGAATTGTTTGTTCTTAGCTTATACTCATTTTCTTGAGAAACCAAAACATTCATTAATAGCTTCCTATCCTCTTCAGAAGGGATTCCTCCATCATACTTCTTAATCATTAAATCTCTCAAATATTTAAAGTCATGATTTGGAAGCTCAAATGATTGTGCCATATATATATCAACATTAAAAAATGATGGGAGGGAGAATACCTAATTTTGGCAAACCCAAAAGTCCTCCACAGTTCTAGCATATAATAGATCGGTTGAAGTGGATCTTGAAATTGAATATTTTGGACATTCAATCATATATATGTCATCAAAACCAGCTTCATCACCAACATCATCATCTTTAACAATTTTCTCACAAGGGGAGTGTGACAATAACCACTTATCACACCATTCAATGATGTGCTTTTCTTTTACTAATGATACCCTTACTATCAATGGATTTGGGAATGCTTCATTTCTCTAAAATCTTACTACTTGTTTGTTGAACCCACTTATCATTTTCCTCTATCATCAGCTCGGTGATTTCCTTTAGGATGATTCCTAAATCTATTCTTTCCTTGGGCCTGGTGTTGAGCTTGAGGATTTGAAACAATCCTTTCTCTTCTCTAGCAAGCTTATAAGATATCTCTTTGACTTCTCTCGGCCAAATTTTTAACCACTTCCTCTAGGTCCACTACCTTACTTGTCTGTGGCTTCTCTATATTAATCATCTTAACACCTTAGCTCTCTGAAGGTTTCCTACTATTTTGATATTGTTCTCAATTTAGATAGCCATAGAGAAATCCTGCCTTAGAGTTATATGATGTTTGTCCCTTAGATAATAATCTACCTTCTTATTAAAAGCATTTGAGTACTTAATCAAACAGAATCATCACTAGGACTTAGATTAATAGGTAATCTAGTCAAAGTTTTATTGAACCTAGTATTAAATTGTTGCACATACTCATCGAATTATTTTTATATTTTTGAAATCTGATAAGAGAAACATAGGGCTAGTCTTATCACCATATTGGACTCTGAAATCATTCTTCATTTCTAACCAAGAATCTATGGAAATTACAGGTAAAAAATTGTACCATTCTCTGACATCTTCTTCTAATGTATGTATGAATAAATTTACATAAACATATTCATGCTCTATTTCATAGTCATCCATTATATTTAAAAAAATATAAGATGTTGATCTCCACTTATGGCATTATTTCCTTGAAACTTGGGCAACCTTATCCTGATTTCATGTGGTACTTCATTTGGATAACCTTCCATTTCATTAAAATTAATATGTCTATATATGTTAACTATAAAAGGTTTTCTAGGGGAGGTTGTGCCATATTATTTGGTGGAGGTGTTTTAGGATTGAAACAATGGGGAATTGGGGGTCTTGGAGGTAGAGGAATATGATACAAAAATCATAATCCTTTAGGGATTTATTTTCACATAATACTTTATTCTTATAAGTCAACAAAGGAGGGAGATGAAGAATATCTTTGCTAGTCGTAGATGTTGAACCTTCTTGGAACAAATTATGTAGATCATCCTAATGAATACTTGAATCTGAGTTGTATGGTGTGCTCGAGTAATACTCTATCAAAGGTGGATCAAATTTAATAGGCTAAATAATATTTTCTTCTATTCTTTGACCACCCATTGACTTCTAGATATGTTTCCTTTTTTATTGTGTATTCTCTAGTTCTGGAAGTAATCTTCTGGTTGGATCAGATTTTAAAAAGGACCTTATTCCTTCTAGATTTGAAAAAAGGGAAATTTAATTAGTAAGTTTTAAAAAATTTACACTAGTATATACCATATTTTCTTTTGAAAGATGAATTCGCCACTAAGGTCTTGTACCTTAGATATATACATTAACTCAAATGCTCTTGAAAGGATAAATTCACAAATTGGTAGAAAAAGCTTTACATATCTTTATGAATTTTACTATGTTTTTCCCAGTGGAGTCAGGTTTAATGGAAATCCTTCTTATAATGAGAAAAATTTGAACAATACCTTCATAATAGAATTTATTTTCCTAATTTTAGCAAAGTTCTATAAAGGTATGTATTTTGAACCTCAATTGGACTAAAGAAGTCCCCATTATTGCCGTAGGAATCTTTCTTTGGCAGGATACCCGAACCTTAATTACCAAAATACCTATCAATTTGTATCAATAAGTCCCCGATAATGACGCCAAAGGTGTGTTGTCACCAAAAGCTTATATATTTTTTCAAATCTAGAAGTAATCCCCGACAACGATGCCGAAAGCATGTTCATGGGCCTCTATTGGACTTAACACCCTTTGAAGGCCTCAAAAATGGTTATAGAAGTAAACCGAAACTATCTTATCCTTGGAAACAATGCTAGAAGCATGTTGATATGAATCTATTAGACTTGAAGAACTTTTAAGACCCTAAAAACCGTTACATAAGTAAAATGTAACTATTTTACCCAAAAAATAGTGCCACTTGCATGTTTAAGGGCATCTATTGGACTTGACGCCCATTGAATACCCTAGAAATAGTTACAAAAGTAAACTAAAACTATCTTATCCTTGGAAATGGTGCCAAAAACATGTTGATGGGCCTCTATTGGACTTAACACCCTTTTAAGACCTTGACAATTGTTATAGAAGTAAAATGAAACTACCTTATCCTTAGAAATGGCACCAAAATCGTGTTGGTCTTCAAATCTAGACCCCTTGGTGGCCTCGACAACAATTATCTTTATGGAAAAATAGTGGAGAATTAGCTTGGAATGGTGGTAGACTAGGTAGTATGTATTTTTATAGTCCAGTGGAGTTTAACACTTTCTTGGGATCAAACCTTGGGGTGATTGAGGGTAACGTATAAAGGATATGGCCTTTTTCTTCTACTTTTGTCTTGATACTTTTTGATAAGATGAAATGACATTACGAAAAGTGTGGAGGTTTTCTATTGGCTTGTGTTTCATGTTTGTTAGTTGAGCTTATAAAAATTCTAACACAATGTAGGGGTGTGGAATGATATTATTGGCTAGAGCTTCACACTTTGTCAGAAGGGCTATCAAAAGATTGAATTACGAAGTAACATGGAGCTCTTTGATTGGTTCAATTTTTGTGGGGATCGATCAGGCCATATAAAAGTATGAATTTCAAAAGGCGTGGAGATTTCTCATTGGCTCACATTTGGCAAAAGGAAGTTAAGTAAAAGAAAAGTATAAATTACAAAGAAAACGTGGATATTTTTCATTGGCTCACATTTCAAGGTGGCTAGTACAAATAAAAGAAAATCCCGACACTATGAAAAATGTGGAGCTTTTTCATTGGCTCATGTTTTATGAAGAGAAATCAAGTGAAAGAACAGTTTAAAGAAGGTGAAGGAACGTGGCATTTTCTGATTGGCTCGCATTTCATAATGGAACATATTTGTGAGAAAAGTCACATAAGAGAAAAATAAAATTAATGCACACATGGAAAAAATCTAAATCCAATTAAAGGATGCAACATGTCACTCTCTTGTGCATCCCGACATGCAAAAACATCAAATGGTCATAAATTTTGATCTAGATCTCCAAATTAAGAAAAATTGGTCTCATAAGAAATGTCTCCTTGAGATATTCAATTTGGCATCATCTAATTTAGAGATTGATGGCATTTTGTAAGATAAAAAGAGAAAAATAGTTCATATTTCATACAAGTTTGTGAACAAAGTGAAAAGAGCATAAACATACCTGGAAGTATCAAATAACTATTTTACACCTCTGGAAATAGCTTGACCTCGTAGCCAAACATAGACTATCATATGGAAGATGCCAAAATACCAAATTAGATATTTTCTATTAGAACATTTCCAATTTGATAAAAATATTTTATTTACAAAAAAGGAAACTTTTGTTACTATTTTCGGGGAAAATCAAATTGTAAGAACACATCAAAATTGTATAAATATGAGGAATTGTCTTCATATTCAAGGGGGTTAGTTTTTTCTATTTCTGAAAGAAGGTAGAGAGATTCAATTGTAAATATTACATGTTTCCTTTGTGAAATGCATATTGATCTCAGTTTCCCAAACTTCTATGTCAAGGTAGTTGCAATGTACAACCATTGACAAGCTTTGAGAGCATTTAATTGATGTTACCTTGCTAAGAAATTCTAAGACTTTAAATGAAATGTCCTTTTTTATTTTAAATTATGTCTTATGGGTTCTGTGTTTGAAATTTTTCATTAATGTGTTATATTATCTACTATAGTCTTGTGTTTGTTTCTTAGATTTTTCATTGTAGCCTCATTTCCCTACTCCCTTTAAACCCCAACGTGCGTGACCTATCACCCACAATTAGATAGGCACTCACCCAAGGCACGCAAAGGTGCCAAACCCCTCCTTTATGTGAGCTTCATAATAATGTCTGCCATTAATGGAGGAATGGTTGTAGAAATAGAAAATACACACATTCATTCTAGTAAAGAAGTAAAAACACTGAATCTAAGCATAGATGAATCATAACAAGGATGTATACATTATAACAATATAAAGGAATCAGATCTGAACCATGAGCAATATGAAGAACACTAGGGTTTGAACCCATAAACATAAATATTCATAACAACCCTTTATATATTGATTAACAAATGTTTACAGTATCCAGATTACATAAAAAAGGTTCAACAATAGATTAGTTACATCATTCTACCATTAGCATCCTACCCTCCCCATGGATCTGATCTAGAAACCTATATTACCCCCTAGAACCATTACATATTATTCACCATGCATATGCACACCCCATATGCACCCACACTCTCTACTTAATTTTCCTAGATCCAAATGCCTCCTTAAATAGGATAAGAGCTCACCTAATCATCATTCCAGAAGTAATCCCACATGCCAAATGTCATCATATTTTGTTATACTTGAGTTTCCAAGCCATGCAGATGTCAGCTATCCATAACAACCTCCACTTTTCAGCCCGTAACCATAATGATTCCCTAGAATATTATTTTCTTGAGCTTCAAGTCTCCATGTAAAAACCTTTTCATCATTACACCTACCCGCAACTTCATGTGTTTTGCATGTGATACCCTTCTTTAACCAAAATATGGCTAATTCCTTAAACCATTGAACATTTTCTTTCTTCCATGCGTCAACCTATCTCTCCTCGTGTGCGTTCACTTACACACTTTTCTCCGTAGTGCCTTCTGTGCATTTTTATCCTTTTCTTTAGGACTTAGTCATTTTTTGGGCTCAACATCACCCCACACTAAACGTGTTGTCCATCCTCGAAAAACAATATGATCTCCAACAAAGAATAAATAATGGAGGGAAAGAATAACTTGTATCCATCTTGTGCCAAAGAACAAAAGAATTTTGTTACTGTTGTACAAGGATTGGGAAGTCTTTATTCAAGGATGCTTCAATTTTATTCTAGGAATCCACCTCACTCTGTACTTGTTGAAATAAATCCCCTATCAATGCACTGACTTCATCAAATGATAACTCTTCACCTTTAGCCTTCAATGTATCAACAATACTTTCCATTTTCTGCTAAGGTCACTCAACACATCCATCCTTCATGTAACCTGGGGATATAATTCCTTCACTTTATTTCTAATCAAGACCCTTAAGCTTTTGATCACCTCAAATTCTTCTCGACTTTTGCTATGATCTTGTCTCGTTCCTCCCTATTACCCTTGTTCTTTCCTAGAACTCCTTTAGGTCCACCTCATGGGTAACAACCAATACACTTTCCACCATATCCTTGTCTCCACAATTGTCATAGAAAACTTCAGCCATGTGTGTTGTAGTTTTTACGAGGCAAGGATATCGGAAGTCTTGAGTTATGGTCTCCCAAATTTTCAACTTCTCTTGTTCTCTTTGTCGTGCCATAACTTCCTCCACCAACTCCAACACAAGTGGTTTCCTCTCCATCATGATCATGTGTGTCAAGTCCTTTAGGAAGTGGAAATCCAACTCATACTTCTTCTCAAGAGGGGTAAAATCTAGGCACTTTAAGATAATGAAGTTTGAGGTAGTCTCCGCTTTCTTGTAGGATTTGCGCACCACCCTCCCTTTTTCTTCTCTCAACTCAACCCTGAGTTGTGAAATTATAGACTCCTTCCCTTTTATCTCCTTGTATCTCTCTATGATTTCCTTTTTCTTCTCATCTAATCATTTCTCTAAGGCTCTGATTTTGTTATTCCCCCCAAATAATCTTTCCTCGACTTCCACCGCTACCTTGTTTAGCATGTTACACACATGCTCATTAGTTATCTGCAAGGTATCCACAATAGGATTCACCTCATTAGGATTCTATGTTTTGATTAATGCATCCACGTTAAATTCAAACTCGGTTCATCAACATGGGAATCGAAGGTCCATGAAAATATCTTCCTCATGCACATGTATGCACTACATCTTTTAAACAATGACCCACCAAAATATTTAGTATGTGGGCACCTTGCTCTAGAAATGTGTGCATAGGACTTTGTTTGTATCATGACATAAATCATTATGGGTCCTTTTGTTGCCACCGCACCCTTGCCTCATGTGTGCACTTATGTTGGGAAGTTGATTGCTAAATTGGGATCTCTACCCATGCTCACATACTCTTTCTCCACTTCTTTCACATTGCGTTACCTTGCGTTACACCAAACCCTTGATGAAACTTGCTACTTCCTTCTCCACCGAAGTCAACCAAGTGTTCATCGAGATAGGTGTGGGGTCCTATGCATACTCCTCCCCAATTCCTCTTCACTTATTTCTTTCTCCTAAGTGCCCTCTAAAAACTCATCCCACTCCTAATTAGATATACGTATATCAAACACGGGGATTCTCACCTTCCTCGTGCTCCTCATTCCCCTCCTTGGACTCGTCACACTTAATGCTCTCTCTCTCCTTATATTTTGAGCTTTGTGCCATATTTTCCTTCTTATTTACTCAAAACTCCTCTATCACATGGGAAATTTCCTTTGTGTGTGTAAGTACTTGGAACCGCACTTGACTCCTATTCTCCTATGGTCTAAACTATATGCACACTTGATGTCCTACTTACCATGTAGTTTCCTCCCTCTCTTTATTTTCCCCTTTCTTCCTTTTGATAGGGTCCTCAGGGATGGAGACATCATCCTCAATATATGCACCCTTCTCAAACTTGGGCCTTAGGTGTATGTACACCCTTGTCTCCGTGCTTCCTGCAAGTGGTAGTGTTACGGGCCTTAGCATATGTATGTCATGAGAGACATACTTCTCCACATATGCACACTTATTAGGATACACTAATGTTTGACACAACAGTGTGTAGTGATCCTGATCTACCTCACTTAGATAAAATCTAAGTTTCTTGGCCTCCTTGAACCTATTAACTGTGCTTTAAAAATATTACATTGTGAAGGCAAAGGGTAGTTTACACCATGGGATTTTTGTCGCCACTTCACGTGAACCTATCAATGCAAAAGTTTTGGTACACTGTAAACTCAGCCTCATCCTTTACCAAGGCTAGAATTTTCTCTAGAATCCTCCACTCTACCTTAAATGCATTGTGCATCCACTTGTACCACTTATCCAAGTGCACCTTGTATGTAGTTGTTATTGTTTCACAAGTATATGCTTCAAATCTCTTAGCTGGGGAGGGGTTCTCATCAGGGTACTCCCAAATGTTGTTATTTGGCCCATCGGGCACTCCAATATCAGAAAAAAAAATGGTAAGGAGAATATTACCATACATAATTTTATCTATGTCATGTAGGAAATCAATTATATCCTCTTCATGAAGGCTAAGAGGTTGTAGATTGTCACTTCTGCAATCTTTCTACAAATGTTCATCCATATATTTTTCACTTTCATCCAATGTTCCTGCCCATTTAACTTCATGAGAAAGCATGTGGCCATCTTCATGACTAGGTTATTAATCTTGTAAATATAAAAATAACACCTACACTTCTTTTATTCATATTCCTTAGTTGTCTCCACGATAGCCTCCTTGTCATCTAAGTCATCATCCAATGACTCACCTATGTAGATAAGTCCAATGTATCTGGAGATCAACTATGGGGTTATGCACATTATCCTCCCTATGAATTAGAAGTGATATTCATGCACGCATGACATGATCCATTGGTATAATCTCTCAGGTTTTCCAAAAAATGGAAACTCAAAAAGTTGTAAAAGCCTAGCCTTCTCTAGTTTTGTCTTCACAGAGTCATCATACACTGGTTTGTCATCATGTGTTCTCTCTCTTGTTAGGAAAATGAGCTCCAATGCCATATCCTTCTCAGTGGTATCTTTCTTATGGTTATAATCACTTATAACCATCTTACGCACATGAGAGACCCGTTTCATCCCCATTAAAATGTCATCTAGTATCACATCTATGCATACCACTCTTCATTAAAACTTTTTGATTCGACTGGATTTCCTTTTACCTTTCCCTTTTTGTTTGGTGAAATGTTCGATACTTTCCTTGGTGCCATATTTCTTATCAATCCCTTGTAATTTCTTCCTTGCATCTTGTTTTAACACTACTCAATCCCTTAGCTCCACTCCTGTGAAATTTCTTTAAAAACCTATTCCCTAGCTTTGTAAACCCTAACCTAGAAAACACTCATTCCACAATATAGCGTAAAAAATCATGAGAATACACCAAAAAATATCCTCCATGCATGCCCCATGTACTATGTTCCACTCTAGTTCTTAAATCTATCAAAGTCTCTACTTTACATGTAACTCTTTGTAAATTCTCTCACAAGGATGCCCTAGTTCACAAGAGCATTAAAAATGCAAGGTAAAAAGAATAACATACCTCGAACTTCTATTTATAGATTTTCCTTTTACCATATTAACTCACATGCCACCTACCACCATACAATCACATTAAATTCAAAATTTTCCAATGCTATTCTCCCACACATTTAGCCTAGAATTTTTCCTCCACACACAAACTTGCACGAAACTCCCACAACCTTTTGGTTTGTAAAAATGCATTGACCATAGAACCCTACATGTATTCATAGCATCAAAGTCAATCTTCCTCTACATATTAATCCTATTTCTTATCACCACATACATCATGTTGGTCTCCATGCTTTTATCATTGTACATGGTTTTCATAAAGCTTTTGACACCAATATCCACACATAGTCAATTCTACTACACAAGCTTCTCTAAACCCATGTGATTTTAATTTTATAATTTGGTCCATCAACCAACATCACTCCCACCACTTGTTTCTTACCACACTATTCATTGAAACTCTTCTTTACGCTTTCCACCCCACACTAAATAGATGTGTGGTCCACTCCGATAAAACCACTTCAAATAGTAACTGGATACCGACACACACAAGCACGCCCACAACAAACAAAAGTAAAAGTAAAAGTAAAAGCATAACAATAATGAAAGAAAAAACATATAAAGAAAAATGTATTAAGGGAAATCCTAAGCTAAATGGCAATACTTGCCTTATTTACAAACACACAGAAGACTTATTTATAGTAGGGATTCAACATACTCCCATTAAAGTAATCGAGAAACTATGTCCCATCCAAAGCTTTGCAAACACCTGAATCAAGTAAATAAAATATAACATTTGGTCCCAACCAATGCACTTTGATTTTCCTAGGATGGCGCAAAAAAATTGAATCGCATAGAAGAACCATCTACCCAACCTCAAACTTCTTGTTTTGAATATGTTGATCATGCCATGCCTTTTTCCTAGATTTCTTTATCTTCTCGCTCCATCATGCTATAGCACGCCTCTCATCAAACTACATTAGCTTTTCTATGAAATCTTTAAGTGTTTTCTCATCAGCTAATCATGTTGCATGTGTAATATGTAGGGATGGTAACATAAAATCAATGGGTAGAAAACCTTCTCACACAAACACCAACTTAAAAGGGGTGACCTTGTTCAATATTTTATAAGTCATTCAATATGCCCATAAGCTTTGTGGATAATTTTTCATCCTAGTCCCTCCTTCTAACATCACAAACCTTAGTTAATGTGTGGCTCAATATCTTGTTAAATGCCTCACTAGTTCCATTAACTTTGAGAGGTTTATAGGGAGTAGTTTTATGATGGGCCACTATAAACTCTACCAATAAGATTCTAACAATTTCATTCAAAAAGTGAGTACCCCTATCACTTGTTAAACTCAATGGGAATCCATACCTACTTATTATATTCTCCCATAAGAACCTAGTTATTGTAGCCATTGTGCAATCCTTTGTAGGCACCACTTCCACCCACCTTGTAAGATAGTCTATACAAGTGATAATATAATGTGAACCTATCCTATGCGCGGCTGGGGAAATAGGTCCCACAAATTCAATTGCCCATTTTTCAAATGGCTCTACACTAGAAATAGGTCTTAATGGCATTTCATCTCTTTTCCCTAGCTTACCAAGGCATTGGAAATGGTCACATGCCTTGCAATACTCTATACAATCCTTATAAATTGTCTCCCACCAAAGGCCTGCCAATAGGATCTTACACACGGTCACATTCCATGCATAGTGACCTCCTGCAATTCCACCATGAGATTCCTCCATGATTACAGTAATTTCATGACCTCATCCTAGCCTAGCTTGTATAAGTATTCACCAATCAACATATAGGGTGTGGTGTGTATAGCCAACTTTTTTATCCAAGGCCTTCATTCCTTAAAGTGCCACACCCATTTCTAAGAAAAAAACCATATCCTCCAAATCAAAGGGCATGCATTGTAATCTAAACAGCTATGCATTTGGCATTATTTCCTTAATGCTTTACATATCCTCACCTGAGGTAATCTTTGGATGGTCATGTCATAAATTATTTTTTTCTAGTTTTACAACAACCAAAAAGTCTAACTTCAAAACAGACGATCCATCGGCATATGCACCCTACAAGATAGTCTTGTTTATGAAGTACTTGAGCACCATATGATCCATGTAAAAGATAAACAGAGTAGCCAATAAGTATTTCCTAAACTTTTGCAGTACATAAATCATAGATATAACGCTTCAAGCTCCGTTGTGGTCTAATTCTCGCTCAACTCGAGTTCATTTTTAGCTTGTAAAACATAAAGGGTGATCAATAATCCCTTCTCCAAGTTGTGCTAGAACTGATCCAATTTCCATACCTGACACATCCACATGCACATGAAAGGGCTTATCCCAAGAGGGAAAGTGAAAAATAGGTATAGTAGTAAGTTGATCCTTTAGCGCGTCAAAGGCCATCTACTGCGCCTCTCCCCAATGAAATTTACTCTTATGTTTCAAAAAACCTTCTAGTGGCATAGTAATCTTAGTATATCCTTTGATAAAAAAATTGTAATATCCTGTATGCCCTAAGAATCCATGCACCACACTTTGACTGGTAGGCTCCTCCAACCCTAAAATAACAACTTTCAGGGTCTACCAATAAGCCTTCCTTGCATATAATGTGACCTAGTAATGTACTAAATGGAGTAACAAAGAAATAGTTCTTAATGTTTAGAGAGATACTTAGCTACCTACACCTCTCAAACATCAATCTCAAATCGTCACAATGATCCCTTACTAACCCATACACTGTCCAATCATCTAGGTAAACTTGCAGAAATTTATGGATGAATTCTTGAAATTCTTATACCACAATGCACGAAAATATAACAAGTGCATTCTTAAGCCCAAAGGGCATAACCATATAATAAAAACTTCCCCATTCAATGGTGAAAGTAGTCTTTTCCTGGTCTTCTTTTACAATCCTTACTTGGTGATAACCTGAGAATCCATATGTAAAATAATAGATCTCCCATCTTATTACACCTTTTAATATCTCTTCACTACATGGGGTTAAGGATCTATGACACATGAAACATTCAAATCTCTATAGTCTACACATATCCTTATCCTCCCATCCTTCTTGATACTAATCACCATTGGGCTCACCCATTCAAATTCCTCAATTTCCTCAATGATACTTTGGATTCTATCATCTTATCAATTTCCTCCTTAATATTTACACACAAATTTGGTTCATCTTGTATGGCCTCTTTCTGATGAGGTGCGCACCTTATTTTAACTTAATATGCATTTCCCCTAATGAGTGATGAAATCCCTTTAATTCATGGTACCCATACGGGAACAAGTCTCAAAAGTCACGCAATAGATCCACTATTTTTGAAACCTCCTGGTTCATCCAGTAATCTCCAATGATATCTTATTTTGGCTCTACTTTTGTACCAATGTTAAATTTATTTGTTTTCAAGGGCTCATGGTAGGCACACGCTTTCTCATCTTAGTTTTTCAATACTTCGCACATATCTTCTATGTGATCATCATCCTAATTTTCCACTTCCTTGCCATCTATCAGGTACACCAACTTACCCTTTTCTTTCTCCAAGTAGACATGCTCAAGTTGTACTTTTTATGCCCCTTCTTCCACGAAGTGCACCCCAACTCGGTTCCCATAATAAATTTAGGATTCAGTCCTCAACCATGGAAGTATCTCCCAAGGTAAGACACTTGACTACCTACAATGCCTCATTCACTAATGGCTTAGGACTTAGATACTCAAAAGTTTGAATAATATTCATTGTCAACTCTTGCCAATTTCTGTCTAATGACGTTGCTCTGAATGGATATACCATGCGTGTGCATAACCCTAAAAGGTGGAATAGAAATTATGCACCCATAGTGAAGGAGGCAAGGATTTAGGTCCTATCATCCAAGATATCTCACATTCCTAGACATGGAATAAGGTAGACTCCTTATAACATTCATGTATTGCAGAGGGTGCATTTCTCCAAAGGAACCTAACAGAGAATGTGATTCTCATTTTGCGCCACTCTAAAATATTGTCCCGATGGGTCTCCCACCAACGTTTTGTTATTCCAAAAAAAGCTATAAGTAATCATGTTCCTACTTTCTACTTGACATGTCCACATGACTTCCATCATGCGTAGAAAACATCAGGGTTACCTTCCCTATTATAACTTGATAATTGTCTTCCTCCTAGGCACCTAACTAAGTGTGCCCTAAAAACTCTAGTCATAGTGCCCTTCATTTGTCTTCCAACCAGCTCATAAGTAACATGTGCCAAATTTTCACATGCAATGCTAGTTGTATCACTCATGGACTGAGCATCTTCCCACTAAATGACTCCCTCTCTTGATGGATGAATAAATTCGGGGTCCTTGATGGTGCGCACATATATTCTATCTAGATCCTCTTCTCCTAAGGGTTCCACATAAGGCACAGACCTCCCCCTCATTAGTGGAATAATGACATGCTCCTTATTGTTCTTAAAGATAATGTACCCCTTGTTGAAGTGCAAATCAATGTTATTCATGTAACACCAGGGGCACCCAAGTAATGCTAGAAATTATCTACCTCAACAAGTTCTAGAACCTCAAAATCCCCAGTAAACTTTTCCCCTTGAATGGTTATGGATGCATCCTTCAAAACCTGATGGGCATAGCTTTTTCCTATTTTCCATATACAACACATTTGAAGATGGCTGTAATGGAGGCCTCCCCATCTGATTCCATGCATCTAGGGTAAGGACATTAACTTCTATGCCCATGTCAATTAGTATGTTTCTTAAAATCCATCCATCAACCACCACATTCAGTGTGATTTAATTTTCATAATCAATACTTTGTGAGGAGATAGATTAAAATGTAATACCTTTGTCTCACACTCACCTCTAGTGTGCGTACCTTTTCTCCTAATCATTCTCCTAACAGAGGGATAATATTCTCCTTGTGCGAATCCTACACACTTCATGACATCATCCATGTCCTTCTAAGGGACCTCAAATGATCGGGGATCATTTTTTAAGTTCCCTAAACATCCCTAAATGGTTTTAGTGTAGAAGATAATTTGAGAGCCTTCACAATTGTGAGAACGTGACAAATGGACATCGGGAGCTCTAGTTATGTCCGGTCAAAGTTCACTCAATGGGAAATTCAACTCTGTCAACTAGTCAATATTGGACCAATGGCACTGTGACACGTGGCGAAAAGGAAAAGGGAGTCATTTGTTGGTTTTTAATCTCCGGTTTTCGACGGTTGTAAAATATTTCTCACCGGAACAAGAGGCTCAACTTTTTTATAGAGGGGAGCTCGACCTCTGTGTGGACTATGGTATTATTGTCAACATGGTGGATCTACAAGACACCACGTGGCTTGCCACCATGAATCAAATTCACCTGATTTTCCTATCGAGAGATGACAAGTGGACTATATGCTATTGACTAAGTTAATTATTTTCTATACCACATAGTATGGGTCGAATTTATATTATCTTGGTAAGTCCACTTATAACTCATTTTACATGCCACATGTCTAAGTGGGCGGGTTTGATTTGTAACAGCCATGTATTACTGGTAAGTATTAAACCATGTAAATCTACCAACCTCCACTTATCCCACATAAGCCACCAACTATCTATTTACCAATTCCATGTGGTGAAGGAGGTGAAGTGGTGGTAGGGGGCATGCAAAGTCCATTTGAGGAGAAGGATGGGGAGGTTAAGCCCAAGTGGTCATTTGACCACTTTAAAACATGCGTGAAAAGGCTTTAATAAATCCTAAAACTATATCATCCACAAAATTTGGGATAACCCACTTCACCTTATCCACTCAATGTGGGATCTTATCCCTTATTAAAGCAAATCCGCCACTATGGGAAATAATCCCATTTATTTTGCTATGGGCTATGCTAATATTAACCTTAGATAATATTTGATCCATTATTTTAGGGCCCTAATTTTTGTATAAATAGGGAACCCATTTTTATGTAATGGACACACAAATGCAATGGAGAAGCTCATTCCTAGAGCTTGGAAAAGTGGAGAGCAAGCCAAGAGGAGAGTTAGTTGCCATGGGCATAGTTGTGTGAAGACCTAATTTATTTAGGCATTATTGTGGCTAGGAGTTATTAATACTACCTAGTCGGCCCATAGCGCCACACCAAATTATTGTGAATCCTGGAATATCAACCAGAGTGCCATAGGGCATTATGAAGCATCTGGAAGGCTGATCAAGAACTAGAGGATTCCAAATAGTGGAGCTAGTGCCATCGAGCTTGCCAAATATGCTAGGAAAGGGGAAGTCGGGTGCTATTTTTCACCCTTGTCTTCTAAAGGTCTGGTTATTCTTCTAAGAAAGTTCTTAATAGTTTCCATTAGGTTTTCTTGTGAAATTACTATTGTAACTTACAAGTTTTGACTAGTGGAATGGTTCGATAAGAACCTGGAGATGTAGGCAATTTCTAAACTCTGTAATCAATCATTGTGTAATTGTCTTGAATTAATTTTTAAATTGATTACTGAAAAAGGAGAAAATTATTGGCAAATAATTAAAGCCTATAAGGGTCTGAGATCAGGTAGATAAAAAATTGATTATTTTTTAGATCATTAGCACTCTTCTTCTACTCCAACTTTCATGAATACTCCTTTAGACAATGGATATCTCCTTACAGGATCCTAATCACCTCCATTGTTTCTTGGTAAACCTCCTTCGATAGATTATATTAGGATACTTTCCATGTAATACTTCCTCTTGTGTAATGAGGGTTCTTTTTTTTTGGTTCTTTTCTAATGTGCATGACTTCCACCTACGTATTTACTAAGATAGGTTCTAACTCAGGGTTATGCGCCACTATAGGTATCGATAGCAGATCAAAGCACACTTCACACTAACCATTCCCGTGCCACTCTCCTTCTTCTCGGTTGTGGATCATGTGTTCATATAGCTTAGGGAACTCTTCATACTTATGCTTCTTTTCACACCAAGAGCACTGTAGAAAATACAGACACTCACGCTTGTAGTGTTCAGTAGATCCACAATTGTAAAAATTTCCACAAGGAAATTCACTTCTTCCTCCCCGCGACTACTACAAATTTCGAATCCTCCATGAAATCCTCTTCCTTAACCTCCTCCATCTATGTGTCCTATATGTGAACTCCATAATAATGTTTTCCATTAATGGAGGAATGGTTGCAGAAATAGAAAATACACGTATTCATTCTAGCAAAGAAGTAAAAACATTGAATCTAAGCATAGATGAACCATAACAAGGATGTATACATTATAAAAATATAAAGGAATCAGATCTGAACCATGACCAATATGAAGAACACTAGGGTTTGAACCCATAAACATAGATATTCAGAATAACCATTTATATATTGATTAACAAATGTTTACAGTAGCTAGATTACATAAAAAGGTTCAACAACAAATCAATTACATCATTCTACCATTAGCATCCTACCCTCCCCATGGATTTGATCCAAAACCCTATATTAACCACTAGAATCATTACATATTCTTCACCACTCATATGCACCCACACTCATACTTACTTTTCTTATATCCAAATGCCTCCTTAAATAGGATAGGATATCACTTAATCATCATTCCAGAAGTAATCCCACATGCCAAATGTCATCATATTTTGTTATGCTTAAGTTTCCAAACCATGTAGATGTCAGCTATTCATAACAACCTCCAATTTACAACCTATAACCATAATGATTCCCTAGAATATTCTTTTCTTGAGCTTCAAGTCTCCATGTAACAACCTTGTCATCATTATGCTTACCCACAACTTCACGTGTTTTACATGTGATACCCTTCTTTAACCGAAATGTGGCTAAGTCCTTAAACCGTTTCTTACTTCCGCACATAAACCTATCTCTCCTCACACACGTTCACTCACGCACTTTTCTCCATAGTGCCTTCCACGTGTGCTCATCCTCTACTTTAGGACTTAGTCATTTTGAAGCTCAACAATCATACACTAGATCCATCCTTAATGGTTTTTTTGTCATTAGTTTTATATTGTGTTGTAATTATTTACTCTACAATATTGGACATAATTATAAAATCCTTACTATAACTATTTTGTGCTAATAGATTTTTGTCAGCCTTTAAGTGTATCTTAGGTGTGTGAGAGTATGAGAAATAAATAATTTTCTAGAATGCATGAATGAGTTATAGAGAATGCAAGAGAAATCGAATCCCACTATCTTTAGTAACATGTGTCTGGAAAAGTAAACATACACAACATATTTTGTGACAACTCATGAGAGTGAGTGTTGTGTCCATTGGCCATGTTTATCCCATATTGACCCACCATTTTCAGAAATAAATTGAGGGAACAAATATCCCATCTCCCCCTCTCCCATTCAAGTTACACCTTGGGTCCTCTCACCCTAGTTCAAGGAAAGACCAAAAGTAGTAGGAAAATGCCATCTCCTCTATATGTGCCTCTAAATCACCCTAAGTTTTTATCCCAAGGAAAGTGTTATACTCCTCCCCGGATATAGAATGACATACTACCTTGTATACCACCCTTCCAAGCCAATTCCGCATTATTGTTTCCATAAAGAGAATTGTTGTTAGGCCATTAGGGGTGCATATTTGAGGACCAACACCTTCCTCGTGTATCCAATATCTACTCATAATGTTGGATAGTCTCCTCCTCCCGTGTTATCTCCTCATCACGCACTAGTGTATCTTCATGAAGCTACTCCACCATATGATAGAGAATAAGGAAAAATTCATTTCATTTAAGGAGAATGCTTCTGTAGAGTGAGATTTAGAGATAACACATATTCTAATATTATTGACAAAGGCACCTTGATTTTGGACAATGGAAATACTAAGATGGAAAATGTGATGTATGTAGTAGGTTTGAAACATAACTAAGTGTAAGTCAAATGTGAATTCAAGGACACACATTGATCTTTCATGACAAAGGGTGTGATATAAGAAGAGCCAATTTAGGAATACTAATTTTCAATGCTAAGAAAACTGATAATAATGTGTATGCCTTGAGTGAGATCAAGAAGGAGATATTCTTCATGAGTAAGATGGATGAGTTTTTGATATGGTATAGAAGGTTGGGCCACCTAAACCTTAATAACCTAGTCAAGATCAGCTCCAATAAGTTTGTAAAAATATGCCTAAAATCACCAAACCTGCAAACACACTTTTCAAGGGATATCAACATGTTAGGAAAACTAGAAGGAGATTCAAGTATAGGGTATTTTGGGAACAAGTGGAAGATAAGCTCCCATGCATAGTTTAAGCTAATAATAGGATTTCTACTTGGAGTTAACTATAGGACATCTATTATTAGAGAACTTGCATGTTGTGCATACTATTGTAAAGGCACATGGATATTATCATCATGTGACCTATTTTGAGAAGTGCATGGGTGGTGAAGGGAAAGTCCCCACCCCTATAAATATGTATTGATTTGTGTAGTTTAGTGTGGTGAATTATTGTAGAGTTGTGTGTTGGTTTTGACGTGCACATGACTCATGGAGATACTTGATATAGTGTAAGAAGCTTATGTGTTTTACAATATTTAATGCAATGGAGTATATTGGTTGGATAATGGTATTAGACATAACTAAATTTGGTTCTTGTATGGTTAATCTTATCATAGTTATTGTTTAGTTCATTTATTATGATTCTCTAAGATATAAATCTGGATTATGCACTTGTGGAATGTTTATGACTAGTTATGAATCTAAATATGTTTAAACATCATCATGCTAACATTTTGTACAAGAAACTCTAAAGAGGGACCTTGGTGCCTTTGCGCACTTTGGGTGAGCACTCAACTTAGGTTGAGTGATGTGCCAATGCACTTGGGTTATTCACAATAAATTCTAGGCTGCATCATTGGTTCCATTTGCCGGGACCTCTTTTTCAGTTGTTTTTAGGATGTTTCATGATGAAGACGTACCAGTTGACCTTATCAAGTGTTGAGGAGTGGATAGTAGATCTGGAAGAAGAATACGCTTGAGATTCAACACTGGATCTGAGTTTGACACGCGCACACATGGGTGGAGAAGAACTTGTATGACTATTTATATGAGAGTTTCTTTGTTATCTTTCCAATAGAGTTATATGAGTGGCTGGTTTCTTATGCATCTAAAAGGAATTGGAGGTTTCACACACTTGTTCTGGATGCAGAAGAATTTTAGGCCCTCTATGATGCTTGATCTGATTTGGATGCGTGCATTGTGGACACTTGGTTTCATGGTGTTCTGAATAGCTATATTTTGGAGTACTCAATTTCCACTTATTCTTTCCTGGAGGTAGTTGAGTTCTAGTTTTTACGTTATCCCAGGGGAACCTATCTATGCAAGGCATTCCACTAGCGATCAAAATCTTGATGGTAACCCTAAATTTGGAAGAGAAGTTGATGGCTAGCTAAACCCCACCACACGGGGGGAGAGAGGTTTGGTTTGAAAAGATGGCGGACCTAGTGGTAGAGAGAGAAAAGAGAAGAAAGGTGGCTCAAGTTCAATGAGGCACACAGAGAGGGATTTAGAGAAGCAACACGAGGTTGTACATAATGGATGGCATTGTGGAGAGAGATGGCTCATGAAGGATTTGGAACTCACGCAGAGGGCATGGAGCTAGAGCATTTGGAACTCCCCATTTGGGAAAGCATGATAGGAACCCTCCTCCGCCTCTTATGAGAGCGCACCAGTAGAGATGACATGGGCCATGGGTGTGCATCTGAATCTACCTGACAACCTAGCCCTTGCTTGGTTTTCCAGTTTCTAGTACAACTAGTAGTCAGTAAGCTAGTTTGGGTAGTAAAATAACAAGAGTGAATCAAATAAAAGTACATCTATGGTCGGGAAGACATCTTCCTTATTATTTGGAGGTACCTTTTTAGCATTGTCATCACAAAACTCAAGCACATGTATAATTTTGGACTCACCTCTGGGAATAGTACCACCTCGCAGATTGTAGGAGTTCAGTTTAGTACCACTATTGGGACACAGGGTAAGTACATCCTCTGGTTCACTTCCTACTACTACATGTGGAGGATCAAGGGCATAGGTGGCTTTGGTTTTGTGGATCTAGTGGTGGTCTGGAGGTAGAGGTAACACAGGGGTTCTGATCTGGTGGGCATGGTCCTCACCAACCCCAAGAATATTTACATGGAGATGTCACTTCATCTTCCAGAGTATAGGGAATAGAAGATGTTGTTGAGCATGTGCACATGTGTGAGATATTGTGGCACAAAAAAGGGATCATGACTTTTGAGCACAAGGTAAAGTCAGTTTGCAACTACATTGCAGGGACACACATAGTTGGTATAGGAAGTTTGACCCTGATCAGACTTGCATAGATTATACAATGTTATGGGATGCTTTCCTTAAGGAATTTTATATCCCTGAGTTCGAGAAGAAAAAGTATAAGCACGCTCAAGGATATTAAGTAGGGCACTACTAAGAGTGTTTGGGAATATGATGCCCATTTCAAAATGCTTTTGTCCAAACTTTCCTATGATATCCATGCAAGCCAACATGCACAATGGTTCATTGGAGGCTTGATCACACCTTTTAGGAGGGCATTGTCACATAAGACATATACGGATCCATGTGAAGTGCTTGAAGAAGTAGCATGTGCATGCTGAGGTAGTTGGAAGTATAGACACTGGAGTGAGCCCATTCTGGAAGCTCATATTACAACTATGGAAAAGTAGTTGGAGAAACTATCGGCCAATTCCAATGCATGCATGAAACACACAGGATTTGGTGTATAGATTGTGAAGTAGAGGGGCACACTAAGGATAGTTTCCCCATAGATCAATGTGTTCATTATTGCTAGACTATGAGATATGTCATTTAGACCATGATGCAAGCCATTTCCCATTGTTACAACATGCGATAAGGAAGAACATATCTTTCTACTATAAGATTTTCCATTCCATGACTCACAATACCAAAGATTGCAGTTGATTGATCATATCCATGATGCCATTGATATTGGTGTACAATAGACATGAGAGTTTTGAATAACTCTAAAGGTAAAAGTGAGCACCATGATCATGATCACACTCAAGGGTGCTATGATCAAAATGAAGGGCACTTTGAAGGAGGTCATGGTAGAGGTCGAGGATACCATGGTGGATTCAGGGGCCGAGGCCATGTGGTGGTGGATGAGGTGAGTTTCCTCATGGAACATGTTATACGTGTGGATCTCCTTGACCACTACAGGCACAAATGTCCTCAGAATATTACTTGTTCTTTTTGTGGAAAGAATCATAACTATGAAGAGTGCCCAGACTTATATGAGCATCTTAAAAGAACATAAATAAGAGGAGAACAAGGGCATAGGGATGGTTAGAATACAACACCATGGAAAACCAATGGATGCCAAAGTTGGCACCGGATCCTGAGGTAGTACCTGTGAAAATTACTACACGTGCATTGAAGCTTTGCACACACAGAGAAGCATTGCAAAAAATCCTACCATTACTAGGGAGGAGGTCTTACATGCAAGATACCCAGATCCTACACATCAGAAGGAGGTTTATCAGAAACCATGGAGGTGCTCAAAAATCTTCAGGGTGAAATACAATGTTTAAAGGAACAATCATGGAAGTTGGAGCAAAAGAAGGTAAAGAGAGATGGTCCAGTCAGATGTTGATGATCTGAAAGAGGTATGTAAGATGTTGCACCAAGAGAATATTATTCCATTACTAGGGAATTGGTTAAAGGAAACACTCTGCACATAAGGTATTGAGAATGGACGGTAGATCCTACATGCTAATCTCCCCCTCATAGCTTGGATTATGACAAGGAGATCACCCTGAATGTTGTTGTGGATGGGTGGCTTTTGAGCAATATATTGATTGACACAGGCACAAAAGTTAATGTGCTTACTTTAGATGCATGGGTGCAGATGGGAAGACCTCCATTACAACCATCCTCTAATGTATTATTTTATGGAAAATCAAACTAAGGCCACTCCATAGGAGTTTTAAAGGATGCATCCATTACTATATAAGGGGCCAAGTTCACTAGGGACTTTGAGGTTTTAGCACTTTGCAAGCGAAAAACTTCCCAACTCTACTTGGGCACCCTTGGTGTTATGCAAATAATGTTGATCTATGGTTCAACAAGGGGTATATAAGTTTTGAGAACAAGGAAGAATGAGTTATTATCCCTTTGATAGATGGGAAATCTGCACCTTATGTTGAACCTTTGAGTGAGGAAGACCTGAACAAAATTTATGTGTGCACATTCGAGATCCAGAAGTACTTGAGCCATCTAAGGAAGGAATCCTCCAGTGGGATGATGCATAGTCTATTAGTGATACTACAAGTATTTCTTGTGATAATTGGGCACATGGAACCTATGAGATGGTTGGGTGAAAAAGTAAGAATTATCTACATGTGGAGGTAGACCTCATTGTATTAGGAGGATAAGTAACAACCTTATACCCTGGTACACTAGCAAAGGAGACCTTGAGGTATTCCTGCGTGCCATGGAAGAAATAATGGGAAGGATCAAGTGGATAGAAGAAATATGTTAGTATATACCCTACGCGGGGACAACAACACGTTGGTGGATGGTTCATAGGATAATCTCATAGAATGGAATGAAGTGAGAATTTCTCTAACAACCTAGTTTCTCAGGAGCAATGCACCTACTCAAATCTACACATATCATGGTAATCATCATTGTTCAACACCACATTTAGTAGTGTGAGAGACTCTAGATAGAGGGGCAGAAGCTTTACCACCTTCATTGTGGGTGCACAAACTTTATTTCACTTTACGAGGTTGCACACACTTGGTATGTTTATGTGGAGCTACATAGGGAGACTAGAAATTGGCAAGACTTGACTACAGGAATGATCCAGACTTTTGACTACTTCTCCACTAAACCTCTAGTGAAAGAGGCATTATGAGTTATGGAGTGATTGACTATGGGAGACAATAGTGCAAAGGATGAAGAACTCATTCAGAGTTATTTGGTGAGGCAGACCTAGGAGCACATTTTGATGAAGTAGATGAGACAGATGCCAAACTACTTGAGCATGCTTTTCCTTGAAGGAGGAAAAAGAAAGATGGTCTACATAGTGGATGATGAAGAAGTAGAAAATTTGGACATAGATCATTCAAGAGGGTACATGTGAGGTCTTAGACAAGTGTGGATAAGAAGGCACACGCCTATCATGAACCTATGAAGACCAAGAAAGTGAACATTGGCATGGATGTTGAACCTAAGGAGGCCATAATTGGAGACTATTGGTCTTGATTCTAAAGTGGCTAAGATAATTGAGTTACTACGTGATTTCCAGACTTATTTCCTAGGGGCTACCATGAGTTAAAGGGAGTGCATGAGTCTTTGGGTGAGATGAAGATTAAGTTAAAGGAAGGTGTGCACCCGGTTAGGAAGAGACCTTACAGGATGAACCCTAACCTACGTGTAAAAGTTAAAGAAGAAATTGACAAGATGTTGAAATATGGCATCATTAAGCCCCTAGAAGAATCAGAGTGGGTTAGCCCCATGGTAATCAATATAAAGAAATATGGTAGGATTAGGATTTGTGTGGACTACATGGAGCTGAATGTTGCATGTGTGATTGATCCTTTTCCTACACCTTTCACCAAGGAAATATTAGAAGGCATTGCAGGGCATGAAATTTACTCTTTTATAGATGGATTCTCTGGGTATCATCAGTAAGAATTACAAAGGAGGATCAAGAGAAAAAAATTTCACCACTAAATGGGGAAGTTTTGCATACACATGGTGATGCCCTTTGGACTAAAGAATGCACTGCTAGTATTTTTCACATTGTGGTTCAAGCATTCCAGATTTTATTCACAAATTCTTACGGTTTACTTAGATGATTGGACAATATATATGGGCTTGTCAAGGATCATTGTGACAACTTGTGATTAATGTTTGAGAGGTGTAGACAAGTTAAGCATCTCTTTAAACATCAAGAAGTGTGTATTTTCTACACCTTTTGGAACTCTTGCTAGGGCATATCATCTACAAGGAGGGTTTGTTAGTAGATCCAGCCAAGGTTGCAGTTATCTTAGGCTTGGAGGAGCCTACTAGTCAGTGAGGTGGTGCATGGATTCTTGGGCCACATAGGGTATTACAAAAAATTTATCAAAGGATATGCTAAGATTGTTGTGCCTTGGAGGAGTTATTAAAAGGTAAAGGGACATTCTATTGGGGAGAAACACAAAACGCATTTGAAGCATTGAAGGAGAGGCTTACTACGATGCCTATTCTATGCTTTCCCTCATGGAACCAACCTTTTCATGTACATGTGGATGCCTCTGCATGGCCATTGGTGTAGTATTAGCTCATCCTAGAGAAGGTATTATAGATCATCCTATCTATTTTTCTAGTAGAAATTTGACTCATGTAGAATATAATTATACAACTACAGAGTGCGAGGCCTTGTCAATGATCTACACACTGCATAAGTTTAGATAATACTTTCTAGCAACACCTTTTTTGTTCTATATAGATCACATGGCATTGAAATACTTGGTAAATAAGCCCATTTTATAGGGGCACATATGTCGATGGGTTCTTTTATTCCAAGAGTTTGATTTTACAGTCATGGTAAAGCCAGGAAAAAGTAATTCTAGCCTAGACCACTTATCAAGAATTCAATCAGAGAGGATGCACAAAAAAATTGAAGATACAATGCCGATGCACAGTTTTATATAGGTTAAACCACACACCCTCGAAATTGGAGGATATTGTTGTCTTTTTACACACAAGTATGGTGCCAAAAGGAATGAAAGCCTTGGAAAAGAAACAACTTGTAATTCATGCCACACCTTTCATGTTGATCAGTGGTGACCTATACAAACTAGGATGAGATGAAGTATTGCACCGGTGTGTACTAGAGCATGAGCACATGAAATCATGGAAGAGGCTCATGGTGGTATTGTAGGTGGACACTATGCAGTGACACCACCACGCACAAAGATTCTACTCATTGGTTTATGGTGGGAAACCTTGTACAAGGATTACAAGGAGTATTGTAAGGCATGTGATCACTTTTCACACAAGCCTTGGAAAACTTGGGCAAAAGAGATGAAATGCCTTTAAGGCCTATTACTAGTGCAAATATTTTGAAAAATGGGCAATAGACTTTGTGGGTCCTATTTCCCCAGCCACGTGTAGTAGAACTGGATCATGCTACATCATCACTTGTATAGATTATCTTACAAGGTGGGTAAGAAGTAACACACCTACAAAGGATTGTATAACAACTACAACAACAAGGTTCTTATGGGAAAATATTCTTACTAGGTATGGATGTCCATTGAGTTTGACAAGTGATAGGGGCACACATTTCTTGAATGAGACAATCAAGATATTATTGGATGAATTTATGGTCATGCACCACAAGACCACACCCTATCACCCTCAAGAAAATGGGACTATTGAGGCCTTCAACAAGATATTGAGCCAGACCTTGACAAAAAATTTGTGATGTTGGAAGGAAAGATTGGGATGATAAAGTTTCTATTGTACTTTGGGCATATAGAAAAACCTACAAAAGGTTGAATAAGGCCACACCCTTTCAAGTTGGTGTTTGGCAAAAGTAGTTCTTCCCATATAATTTATGTTACCTTCTTTGTATTATATTGTGGGAGGTCTAGCTGATGAGAAAGCATTGGAAGAAAGAATTGAAAATTAATACAACTAGATGAGAGGCACACCATAGCACGTTGGAGTCAAAAGTAGGAAAAGGCCAAAAAGGCATGGCATGATAGACACATCAAGGAAAAGAAGCTTGAGGTTGGGTAGATGGTGCTTCTTTATGATTCAAAGTTTCTATGCCACCCAGGCAAGCTTAAGGTGCATTGGTTGGGACCGTATGTTATCACTCACATACTTGAATCAGTGCTTACTTTCAGTTAGAGGTGCTTGATGGAACATGGTTACCTGGTTACTTCAATGGGAGTAGGTTGAAGCCCTACTATAAATAAGCCTTCTTGGTGTTTTAATAAGGCAAGTATTTCCATTTAGTATAGATTTCCCTTACTTGTATTTCATTTAATGTGTTTCCTTCTTCATCGCTATGCTTTTTCAATTTAGTTCAGTGTTTTGTGTAATAAGCGTGTTTGCACGCCAAGAAGCTGATCACAATCTGAAGTGTTTTTATGTGCAGAGGACTACACATACCCTTGGTGTGGGGTGGTTGTTCATTCAAACATGGGTACACATAAGAAAATATTGTTACAGGTGATTTCTCTTGTTAAAAAGTGCAGATAGTATGGAAAGGTGTTGCTAGAAAGAAAATTTCTCCTAAAGAAGACCATAACTAGAAATGAATGAATGCACAATATAACGTGAGGTAAGTTGTGGCCATAAAAAACTACTAGAGGAAGGCACAATGGTGAGGTACTTTGGTGCATGGAAGCACATGCAGAAGGAGGTCTTGTAGCCAAAAGGTAGGAAGGCACGCTTGAAGGTTATAGTTGTGGCGCATAGGTGTATCATGTGAAAAAATTGGGAAAATGGTCAATTAATGAGAGGATCGGTGGTAGGTAAAGGAGCAATAAATGTGATAAATTTTCCCAACTCTATATAAAGATGTGATGCAGGTTCATTTCTACCTTTGTGATCATGAGTATTTGAGTGAGCTAGTTGTGACCAAACCAAGAAAAATGCATTGAGGTGCAGAGAGCTGTGAAACTAGGCAAGGAGAGTAGATTTGTGCACAAAATTGGCTTATGTCCCCATTCGAGAAGGGTTTGAGTGAAGAAAAAGCATGTGCAGAGAGAAGAAATAAAGTGCTAGGGTTGAGAAGGAGCTAGGGCATGTAGTTTCAAGCTAGGGCATGGGAGCTTTCTCGACAGGTAAAAAGGTGCAACTTTGTCTTATCATGGCACCAAGGAAAGCACCTGGAGAGTAGGAAAAAGGGGAAGAAGAAGGTAGAAACCAAGGTCGAGGATGCTCCCAAAAGAAATTTTTTAAATGTAGTATCCAAAAGAAGTAATTATCAGATGGGATTGGGATTCCCATATCCGTAGGTGCAAGGTGAGTGACTACAAACATCACACCACCGATAACAAGGAGGAATTGGATGCATTATTGAATAGAAAGACCAACAAGCAAATGGTTGATGACATGTCAGTTTATGATGATGTTGGAGAGAAGTTATTGAAGAAGGTAGGGTATACCAGCTATACAAAACTCCCATACTTTGGAAAACTAGAGAATCTATACCGGTGGCTTATGAGCAGAGTCCATGAGGACTTCTTCTACTTTTTTGGGTGGGGGTGAGGATCACAATGCCCTTAATTGCTACATTGACAGGATTAAAGGGCACAAGGGACAGAGGTTAGTAGTGATCTAACTGATAAGGAAGTTGTCATGGCCACCAACAAGGAGTTGGGATATTCAAAGGGTCCACGTGGATGGATATTTACAAGTTGAGGAAGTACCTATGTGGTATAGGTGGGCACACACTTACTCACCAAGTTGAATGATCAGAAAGGTGGTCACAAGTGAACACCATGTGGCTACACATTGCTAAGAATATTTCACAAGGAGAAGTTTACAACTTAGCAGGATACATAGAATATATAAATCATTGAGGAAGCACACACATGTGAGAAGATAAGTTTTGGTGTTGTCTCTATTATCACTTGTGTTTGTAGAAATTGGAGTGCCCGATGGGCCAAACAATAAAATATGGGAATACCCCATGGAAAATAAGTCCCTCACAGAGAGGTTTGAAAATTATTTATGTGAAGGATCAATGAGTGGTCCATTCAAGAAAAGGGTGGAGTTATGGTATGACCAACTTCATGTGGCCTTTGAGGAGGAATGGCATATTCCAAAGGAGCTACCCTCAGTGGTGGGAAGGTCATGCAATTCATGGTGGTATATCAACATTTTTACATCATGTGGTTCATAATGAAGGATGGGACATGGAGTCCCTAGTGTAAAACTACCATACACCTTCACAATGATTCTTCCAAGAAGCACACATGTTTTTACCGACACACACGCTAATAATCTAATGCGGACAAGGTAGACTATGACTACCATACCTTAAGAAAAACTTATGTTTATCTAGGTAAATCTGCCTACATTGAGAGGCTTATTTATGATGTTATAAGTATGAAGCTAGTAAGTTTGGCCATTGGGGATAGTGGGGCACACTTATCTATATCTAGCTTAAGCCTAGATTGGAAAAGGGCCAATACGTGGAGAATGAGTTCATGCTCCCAGCCCACCTAAAGGAAAGCATATAATTGAAAATGTGGCAGCTCCAAATCCCCTCAACCTTAGAGGAAGATGAGGAAGGAGAACTCAATGAGGATAGTGGAGGCTTGGACCACAGAGGCCGAGGTAGCCCACTAAAAAGTAGAAAGTGAGCATACGTAGATACTCCTCCACAACAGCAAGGAGAAGAGGAAGACTTGGATGTAAACATAGTCCATGAGGAATGCCAGTTCAAGAGGGTGTTCAAAGAACTAGAACCCAAGGCGTAGGGACATCCCAACCTTTACAAAGGTCACCTCAACTCTCCCTAAAAAATAAACACTGAGAAAAAGAAGAGAAGAAAGTTGAAGCTTAAAGATAATGAGGAGGAGGAGTCAGGGAGAGCGCCAGAACCCTGGTTCAACCTAAAGATGCAGAAGAGCCCCGGATGAGGAGATGAGAGATGATGAGGAAGGGGTGAAAGAAGAGAGAAGCTATGGGTAAGCCACCCAACATGCCCCCATTACTACTCAAGAAGGAGAAGGGCCAACTCCAGACCTTAGTGCTAGGGTTTCTAAGGGGCCGAGGAAAAAAGAGAGAGGACAAGTGAAGAATATGTTGTCCCTAATATGGGCTATGTTGAAGACATGAGAAAAATCATCCATGCCCATTTTCAGAGCATTGTGGGCTGAAAGAGTTATATGGGTGGGAGCTAATGGATCCAGATATGGCTACTACATGCACAAGGAAGCAATTATCCTGGTCCATGTAGACTCATATGGATGAACCAAATTTTGATGTGTGTGAAGAGTCATGTGTCTCACGTAGAGTGAAGAAGGCACCACAAAGTAGGCACATGATAATAAAACCTACTGTAATGTCCAATGATGAGTAGGTCAACAATGCCTTGGTCAAGGTATCTTGCTGAGGTGGCATGGAGGAACATTGATAAGGCCACCACCATTCGAGTGCATTACTTGAAGATAACAAGGATAAAATTACGAGATATAAACACTTAAAAGAAGAGAAGGAATGAGAAGAGGAAAAAAGAATGAGGCCTTCATTAACATGGCTGAGGAGCTTGGTGATCACATTCTTAAAGCAAGGCCTCATCTAGAATCTCAAGTTCCTAAAAATTTCCTTCTACTATGCATTATTTGTGCACTTTGGTCAATTTAGTATTAGATGATGGGCCAATTTGAATGCCCACACCAAAATATTTTGCACAAGAAGCAACAAGAGCAAGGGCCAATATTGTTAGAAAAGTTTCAACTTATGAGGCTTTTCTCCAAACCTTGAAAGATGAGCTGAAGAAAGCCAACCAAGCTCTCAATTTATGTGTGGCACCTAGATGCCATAATAAGGATCAAACTATAGTAGAGGACAATGAAGTTCTGAAGGAAATGAAAGATGAAACACTTGGGCATGTAGAAAGGTTAGCACTTGGTAAAACAAAAGCATGAGGCCCTCACAGTAGCCCAAGATCCACACAAGGATAGAATTGATGAGATTGGGAAACTCATAGTGTAGAAGATGGATCTCATGGAAGGAATGTTGTCAGGTATGGCCAATGTTGTCTAGGTGCTACAAAATGAGAAAGAGAAGATCACTCAAGATGAATTGGATGCCATAGCCACCAATATTCCGAGAAAACAAGGAACACACTAAGTGACTAGAAGACCTTGGAGGTTGAACTCAAAACTAAATATCCAGAGTTAATCCTTCCAGTCAAAGAAGAGGGTGTTGCAGAGTAAACTTCATTCTTTTGTATAATGTTTCATTCATTCTTTCATTACTTATTCTTTATTTTGAGACATCAGAAATAATTCCCATTTTCTAGGATGATAATGTACTTTAGTGTGGGGTAATGTTGAGTAGACAAAATGTTTCTCTAAGGAGAAGACACACAAGGATGCACGCGTGGGAACAAGGCACATTTGAAGGCATGGGAAGATAGAAAGGAAAATGTGCGCCATAACACTTTGGATCAGGACTTAGCCATTTTTTTGGATAAGGACTATTTTGGAGATAACATGTGAGAGCACACATAGAGATGAAGACTTGCACTCCATGCAATGGTATTTTGGGAACAAGCGGTAGATAAGCACCATGCATAGTTTAAGCTAATAATAGGATTTCTACTTGGAGTTAACTATAGGACATCTATTGTTAGAGCACTTGCATGTTGTGCATACTATTGTAAAGTGCATGGCTATTATTAGCATGTGACCTATTTTGAGAAGTGCATGGGTGGTGAAGGGAAAGTCCCCACCCCTATAAATATGTATTGATTTACATAGTTTAGTGTGGTGAATTATTGTAGAGTTGTGTTGTTGGTTTTGACGCACATGATGACTCATGGAGATACTTGATATAATGTAAGAAGATTTTGTGTTTTACAATATTTAATGCAATGGAGTATATTGGTTGGATAATGGTATTACATATATAATTGGTAATCTGTTATTGTTCTTTATATGGTTAATCTTATCATAGTTATTGTTTAGTTCATTTATTATGATTTAGTTAGCTCATCCTATAGATGATTCGATAAGATATTGCAAAAGATAGTGGAAAGCACCAATGTGAAGGTTGATGATACATGTTCTAAGAAGTCACATTTTCATAATTTGGACTCCAAAATGAAGAATAATCTATAGAGATAAGTGATGAAGAAGAATAAGCTGAGGAAAGATAATATTCAAAATTCCCTCCAAGATAGATTCGAAAACACCATCCTAAAACATAGTTTATTGGCAACAAGGATGCATGTGTGTAGATAAGGAGGAAGCTGGTAAGTAACCTTAACCAAGAAAATGTTGCTCTATTGTCTCATATTGAACCTAGATATATTTTATAAGAAATTAAAGAATGTTTTTGGATAAGTGTTATGAATGAGGAGTTATACCAAATAGAAAATAATGATACTTGGGAACTAATTCATAGGCCTAAATATAAGAATGACATTAGCACGAAATGGGTGTCTAGGAACAAATTAAATGAAGATGAAGAAGTCACTAGGAACAAGGCCATCTTGGTATGAAAAATATATACACAAGTAAAAGGAGTTGACTTTGAGGATACCTTTTCTCCTATAGCAAGATTGGAGGCTATCAGACTATTTCTAGCTTATGTAAGTTTCAAAGGGTTCAAGGTATATCAAATGGATGTCAAATCATCCTTCCTGAATGGGAACTTGGAAGAAGAGGTATACATAGAGAAACCTAAAGTTTTTTCATTATCATATGACAAGGATAATTTTTACTAGCTAAAAAAGGCTCTTTATGGTCTAAAGCAAGCTAACAGAGCTTGGTATGCCAGATGGACAAGTACCTATTAGAAAAAGGATTCAAGAGAGGATTTGTAGATAGAAACTTTTACATAAAGATAGAAGGTGATCATCAATTGATAGTGGTTGTATATGTGGATGACACCATTTTTAGTGGAAACAATGAGAGCATGACCAAGGTATTTTCATATCTGATGAAGAAGGAATTTTAAATGTATATGCTAGGAGAGCTATCATTCTTCCTTGGATTGAAAATCAATCAATCTGAAAGAGGTATATTCATTTCACAAGCCAAATACATAATAGACATATTGAAAAAGTTTTAGATGAAATATTGTAGGGAATTTAGCACACCTATGATCATAGGGTGTAAGTTAAGAAAAGAGGATGAGTCTCTAAAGGTGGATCAAACATCATACAAGTTCAATGGTTGGGAGTTTGTTGTACATTATTACCTCTAGACTTGATATCATGAAAGAAATAGGTATTTTGGTAATATTTCAAGTAGATCCAAAGGAACACCATTTGCAAGAAATCAAAATGATACTTAGGTATCTTAATGGGAATGTGGATTTTGGGTTGTGGTACCCAAGGAGCAAGGATTTCAACTTGACAACCTATACAGATGTTGACTGGGTAGGGAGTCTAGATGATATGAAGAGAACTAGTGGAGGGGATTTCTTCTTAGGATAATGCCTAGTTTCATGGATAAGAAAGAAGTAAGAATCAGTGGATTTATCTACTTGTGATGCTAAGTACATTACAAAAAAATCATGTTGTATCAATTTAAATGGATGAGACATACCTTAAAGGACTACAAGGTGGAATATGACAATCCTATTCCCATCTATTGTGACAATACAAGTGTAATAATTTTTTTAAAGAATATAGTCATGCACTCAAGGACTAAGAACATTCCCATCAAATATCATTTCCTAAGAGAGAAGGTTAGTGAACAAAATGTTAAGCTTGAGTATGTATCTACTAAGGATCGATTGTATACATTCAAACCAAACCACTTTTAATGACAACATTTGCATGATTAAGAAAGGATTTGGGTGTAAATAATTTTCCTAACAGTCATTATGGAATTCAATAACTTACGGGAAGCTAATCAAACTTCTCTTTAGCTCAAAGAGCAAGAAATTAGTGTTGAGAAGGCATGCATAGAGATAGAGGAAGCATTTTTGGTTGATTCTTCTAGTATGATAAGTTCTAGGTGTGATCTAATAAATTATATGTATCTATTTGTCATGAATTTCAAAGGGGGAGAATGGTGTCTAATGTCCGTAATGGGGAGAAATAGAGTGGCTAACATAGTTTTTGTGAGAGTGGTTACCATCAATAAAAAAGGCAGCTATTGTTGAGTATTTTCATTGATGTCAAAGGTTGATGAGTCATTGATGTCAAAGGTTGATGATTTCATCTTGAGGAGAAAAAGAGAAGATAAATACAATTGAGAGATAATTTGAAGACAAATTGAAGGTTGTCAAGGTCAGCTTGTAAAATGTAGGTCATTGTTGAAGAAGTGTTGTCAAGGTCAAGTGCATAGGAAGCCTAGTCATGAGGCATGAAGAGATATGGAAGAGGTATGGATGGTCACATGCATGTGAAGGATGTTTGAGAAAGTGTTGATCATGGTAAAGTCACTCAGAGTCCACTTATAGGGGTAAAACCTCCATTCTAGGTCTGCACCTAGACCCCTCCTAAACCATTCCTGACCTCATGATGATCAATTTTCAGAGAAATAATGCATATGTGAGCTTGGAAAGAGGTAATATAAGTTTTTTCAGGTATGTTGATGTAGTTTAAAGTCATGGTTTGAAGGATTTTGTAAGAAAGTGCATTTTAGGCCTTCTTGAGCTCACAGAATGAGGGTTTCAAACTTGAGAAGCACTTTCATGTGTTCATAGGCACATAAAACTCCAACATGGGAGCCTGATCTATTTAGGAGAGATGGGGAAGGGTCCTATCTAATAATTCTAGGAATTAGTTTTGGATTCTAAGTCTTATCCTTTATGAACAATTGCTAACACCAAAACTGGTCAAAACCTCCCTAAAACCCTAATAAGGACTCGATAGGAAATATTTTGTTCAAAAAATTAGAATGGATTCAAAACTTATAAATAATATATTGGGGCATGTATTAAACTCTCCCAAGTACCTCCAAGTGGTGGTGGTTAGTTAGATGAGAGATAAAATGTGCAGGTACATGCCTATTTTGTCAAGAAGTTGTTATAGCTCTCAAAATTTGCATTGGCCAAGATGAATAAATGGATGAAAAAATATGTTAGAGACCCATTCTTCATGTCTATGGTGGTTTTTGGATAGGTTCCAGTCTCTAAGTGATCCTATGAGGTCAATTTCTCATGACTAGTTTTTGAGGTGATTTGACAATTTTGTTCTTAAGGAGATTTAATGGCATGAATGCAATGTGTAGAGCTAATAAATTATGGAGGTCATTAGATTTTTAAGAAAAATTCTTTTAAAGGATTTTTAATTTTAGATAAGGCTATATGAGCCTAATAAGATTATGTTGTGTCATTATGCGGCTAGACCTAATGCTATTATTGAGTATTGTCATTGATGTCAAGTTGAGGATGTGCCTTATTGATGTCAAACCCGATGATTCATTAATGTCAAAGGTTCTTGAGGATAAAGAGATATATTTTGAAGACAACAAGAGAGAATTTGAATACAAATTAAAGGTTTTCATGGTCATCTTTGCAACATGTAGGATATTATTGGAGAATCCTATTCAAGTCAAGTGCACAAGAAGCCTAGTTATGAGGCATGAAGGGGGTGGAAGAGGCATAGATGTTTGATTGGAATGTGAAGGAGATTTTCACATTGTTTGAGCATAGTAGTAAGGTGGAAAATTCATTCTAATTTTACCTTGAGGGGTAGAATCACCAATTTATGTCTGCACCTAGACTCTTCTTAAGTCTTTCCTATCCTAATAGATCATGATGATCAATTTTGAGAGAAATTATGCATATGTGAGCATGGGAAGTAGTAATACATGTTTTTATAGGTATGTTGATGAAGTTTCAAGTCATGGTTTGTAGTATTTTGCAAGATAATTCATATTTGGCCTAATCAAGCTCAAAAATGGAGAATTAAAAAATGAGAAGCACTTTTAGGTATTAATTGGCTCATTAAACCTTTGCATGGGAACCTGAGCTATTGAAGAGAGATGGGGAAGGGTCCTATATAATAATTCCTAGCATTAGTTTTGGATTTTATGTCTTATTCTTTATGAACAATCGTTAACACCAAAACTAATTTGGATGAAATTTTGAAGTTTAAATGTTCCCAAATTCCCCTAAACCAATAAAATATGGAATATCATTCTAAGATCTTTCCAAAGTTATAAGGAAAGTTGAAAATAGAGGTAGTATGTGACATTTATCATCCACTAAAATATTTGGAAAACTAGAAAAAATGGACTGTGTGTAGGTAACATGGACGCGTGCACATCCCCCAAGTGGATCAATGAAATTGTGGTAAGTCACACTAGTGGTATGAAGAAAAAAATTAGTTTTACAACACTGGTCTTAGAAACTCATTTATGGATAAGTCGGTCCCACTATTTTTTTCATCCAGGGTTAACACACTCTTTTTATGGAGGGTGCCTTGGCCTCCAATTTTCATATTACCATTTTTGAGATTTTGTATATATTTTCTCATTTTTTCATCACAAGATGATTTTGGGATAATTTGCTATGTAATTAGAATTGTATTGCATTGAAGATAACTAGAGTTGGCAAGTCAAGATCTCGTAATATCTAAGAAAACCAAGTTGAGCTTTCCTCTTATTTGTCATTGCTCCCATTTTATCTACTAACTACTTTCCACACTACTCAAGGCCAACTTACCCAACTCCTTAACCATCGGTATGGCATCCCAACAACTACAACGTGGTATGACAATAATGCTCAAGTGCTCAACAAGGATCAATTCCTCCATGCAGCCTAACTTGGTTATTTATTTCAACCAACCGAAAAAGGTGGCTTTTAATCTAATGTTATTAAGAAAATGAAACATATTTACATAACTTACCTATCCCTTCACCCGTGCATGTGGGATAAATGGATTAGAATGGTGTTAAAAAGGGCATTCAACATGCAGTATTTGGTGGTCAAGTGCCTAAGGGGATTGACCCCATGACATGTGCTAAAATAATAAGTGGCCTTACCAACCCACTAACCATTATGAAGTGATATAAAAGGAGATAATTTTTATTTAAATTGTTTCTTTTGAATGATTTTGATGCTAATAATATGGCAGTTTAGAAATCTACATTTTGGAATCACTAAATGATAGAATTAGATCTTAGAGTAAAATGATAAAATTCTCATAATTCCAAGAGAAAAATTTAGTATATTTTTTTCCATGAAGTGGTTGTATTTTTATAGTGGAATAGTTTTTCGGTCTCGGTTTCACTGAGAACACACTTGGAAGCCATGTGGAGCCAAAGATGAACTTGGAGATGAATTCTAAAAGATGACCATAGTATACAAATATGTTCAAATCTCAAAAACAGTGACATGATCTATTATTCATTTGGAACAAGTATAATTTTGTACTTCAAGTGATAAACTAATATATCGATTCACGTTTAAAGTGAATTTAAAGACGTAGCCCAAACTTGATGAACTCCATTATCAACTTGTGGAGTCTTTGATTTAATTTCTTGCTATTTTTATTTCAATTTACATTTTAGTTTCATGAGAATGATTGAATAAGCAAGGAAATTAATGGGAAATCCACTTTTAAAAGTTACATTTTTTATATAAGTTTCCAAAATCATAAATGTGTTGCACAAATCAATTTTGGATGATCAAATCAGATTGAAATGCATTATAAATCAGCTTGTGATCAGTTTTGGGGAATTATAAGATCAGTTTTTAATGATTTTTAATTGATCCACTTGAATCACAAAAATTTGATGTGAAAATAAAATTGATCAAATAAGAGAATAATTTAGATTTATTTCAAAATACTCAAATTGAATCCATAACATCTCTTGATCATATTTAAATCAGATCTTTAAAGTATTTGGAAAAATTTAAAACAATTAACCAAGGGTGAAAACTATTTAAGGATAAAAACTTGTCTAAAACCCTAATTAATATTCGATAGGAAAAACTTATTTAAATCAGATCATAATGTATTAAATTACTTATTAAACCTATTCAAACTTTTAGTGGACTCTCCCATATACCTCTAGGTGGTGGTGGTTAGTCAAATGAAAGAGAAAATGTGCTGGTATAACTTTCCTAGCTCAAGAATTTTTGTAGCTCTCAAGAAGTGCATTGGATAAGATGAAAAAATAGATTTTTGAAGGTGTTAGAGGCATATTCTTCATTTCTATGGTAGATTATAGATAGGTTCTATCATTTAAGTGGTCTAATGAAATCAATTTCTCATGACTAGTTTTTAAGGTGTTTAGATAGCTTATTCTTACGGTGTTCTCATGCAATAAATGCATGGTGCAGAGAAAATAAATCGTGGAGGAGGTCAAAGAAGTAGAAGATTTTTTTTTTTTAAATGTTTTTGAGTTTTGAAGATGACCGTATGAGCCCAAGAATATCATAATGCTTCATTATGTAGGAAAACCTAATGTTAGTAGGTCTTCATGAGTCCTAAAGGTGTAAAAGGCATAGTTGTGTCATTGCAGACCAAAAGGAGTTTATGTTGTAATTATTTCATGTTTATATGATGTTATTAGGTCTATTTTTTGGCTGACCTAAGTGGTTTGAGGCATGTATGACCAACCTAATGGTATATGTTCAAGAGTCATGTATATATAGGCAAGACAATTTTAGGCCTATTCTTAAGAAGAGTAAGTACATGATGAGAGAAATATTGCTTGTGTGAGGAGTAAGAGGCCTTGTATACCATGGGAATAAGACATATAAAACATCATGAAGGTGGTCAGCTCATGAAATATATTTTATGCATGCCTACATCAAGGTGAAGAAGATATATGAGAAAAGAAGCATTTCATGATAGTTTGAAGAGTGATCAAGAGAAGAAGGGTAGAAAGAGAGCCATGAATTGTTGATTAATAATTGAGAGTTAAGAAGGTGAAAATTTTTCAAAGGTGTTAGAGTTGGTGCTTCCTTGTAAGTGGGTTTTTCCTAAAACCTAGTTAAGTAGCCTAATAGGTGTTTAACTAGTTAGGGTTGGTGCTCCAAGTTGAGTGGGTGCTCAACTAAATTTGAGGTTTTTACTTATTTATAGGAAATTTATCCATTTGTATAAGGTATTAGTGTTTTTCTTCCTTTTGAGGGTTTCCCACTTATATATGTGTGTTCTCTCTTGCTTTGTGTTCATATGAATGGTTGTTTATGCATTGTAAGATCACTATTCTTCTTTGATGGTTCATGTAAGTTGATGTGTAAAGATAATTGAAATAATTTTTTTATAAGAACATTGATTCAACCCCCTAAGTTTATTTTTCTAATACACACCATGTTTTGTGGTCCTATAAGGATACAAAGCATTAAGGAGAAAACTACTTTGTGTTACTCATAAATGACTATACAAGAATGAGTTGGGTAGCATTCTTGAAAGAAAAATCATAAGCTCTTTATAAGTTAAAGGAATTTAAGGCACAAGTTGAAAATGAAAATAATGAGAAAATTAAATGTCTAAGGTCTAATAGAGGAGGATAATTTTGGTCAAATTAATTTTATGATTTTTGGAGGCTCATTGAATAAGTAGATAGTTTTTCAAGAGCTAGGACACCTCAAAGATAATGGGGTAGTTGAAAGAAAGAATAGGAAAGTTGAAGACATGGAAAGGAAAATGTTTAAAGAGTCAAGGATATATGATGGCTACTAGAGAGAGGAAATAAGCATTGTTGTATACATTTTTAATAAAGAACAAATAATTATTAATGGTGATAAAACCCCGATGAGCTATAAAAAGGCATACCCGCTAATGTGAAGCAATTTAGAGTGTTCAAGAAAATGCTACATCAAAAGATACAAGGATGACCTAAGTAAGATTGATTCAAGATATTATGAAGTAATATTCTTAGGTTATTCATCAGATAGCTCAGCCTATATATGTTACAATACGATATTGCAAAATATACTGGAAAGAACAAATGTGAAGGTTGATGAGATTTTTTCTAAGAAGTCACGCTTTTAGAGTGTGTACTCCAATAATGAAGAAGAATCCATATAGAAAAATGAATAAGAAGAAGAATTTAAGGAAAGATAAGATTATAAATTCCCTCTAAGATAGATTTAGAAAGATCATCTTGAAATAGAAATCATTAGCAACAAATAGGTAGGTGTGTAGATAAGGACGGATCTGGTAAATAACATTAACTAAGTCAATGTTTCTCTATTCTATAAAATTTAGCATAAGAATATTATAGAATCAAGAAAATATAAGTTTTGGATAATTTATATGAATGAGGATTCAGACTAAATAGAAAGGAATGAAACTTGGGAACTAGTTCCTAGGCCTAAAGTCAAGAAAGTCATTAGAACAAAATGGGTGTTTAGAAACAAGTTGAATGAAGATGGAGAAGTCACTAGGAACAAGAAAAAATTGGTATGCAAGGGATATGCACAAGTAGAAGGAGTTGAATTTGAGGATACCTTTTCTCCTGTGGTAAGGTTTGAGGCTATCAGATTGTTTCTAGCTTATGCAAGTTTTAAAGGATTCAAAGTGTATCGGATAGATGTCAAGTCAACGTTCCTAAATGGGAACTTATAATAAGACATTTACATTGAGAAACCTAAAGACTTATCATTATCAAATGACAAATATTATGTTTATAGAATAAAATAGGATCTTTATGGTCTAAATCAAGCCCCCAAAGCTTGGTATGCCATATTAGACAAGTACCTATTAGACCAAGTATTTGGGAGAGGAGTTGCATAGATTGACTTGTACATAAATACAAAAGGTGATTATTATTTGATAATGGTTTCCTATTTGAATGAAAACATCTTTAGTGGAAACAATGAGAGAATGACCAAGATATTTGTAGATGTGATGAAGAAGGAATTTGAAATGTCTATGTTAGGAGAGTTATCATTCTTCCTTGGATTGCAAATCACTCAATCAGAAAGAGGTATATTCATTTAAAAATCCAAATACATAAGAGAGATGTTGAATAAGTTTAAGATGGAATACTTCAAGTCAATTAGCACACCTATGATCACATGGTGTAAGTTAAGCAAGGAGGATGAGTCTTGAAAGGTGGATAAAAAATTGATTTAATATAAATTGTAATTAAATCTTATTTTTCGAGTAACTACTATAACTAATGATATTTTAATGATTATGTATAGTATGCACAATAAATAAGCATTCAACAATGTAAAACCCTGAGCAAAAGAGAGAGAGAGGATATGACTTAGATGATTTCACACAATCTAGAGATGATCTGGACATGTGAATAGCTAGAACAGACTAGAAGTAGCATCATTAAGGATCACTGGAGGTTCTGAGACCCATAAATGTGCAGGATATAAGCTCACATTGGAGGACAGAGTGCATGGGTGCTAGTGTCTCACCATATGCTCAAGTTATGATATTTTTTGTGTAGGAGGAGGTTTGATGTTGATCCCTATTTGTCACTTTTGTATCACTTTAATGTCATCAATTATACCTATAACCTATGAAACAAATGTCTAGTTGTACATACCCAAAACCACATCAAATCCTAAAAATAAAGATGCAATATGTGGAGTTGGACTGACTTCCGACAGTCACCCAAAGAGTGAACATAGTATTGAGTGCCACACTAAATTCAGAATCCATGTAGTTTTTTGTGTGTGATGATGCCATAGGATTACCTTGTGCAAGTTGCAGAATGATAGCGGGATAAATATATAATGTAAAAAATGTATAGAATGTGTGAGATGAAATACTATAGATTTCCCCTCCTATGTTGTGTATGTTGAATAATGTAACCCTTGTCTCTTGAGTGAATGTGCTAGATGGATGATTTGTAATGTTATTTGTTCATTTGAATGTAATATTAGGTGATAGTATGTAGTACTTAGTTCTTGGCCCTTCATTTGGGAGCTATAACTATGTATATGTATGATTCCATTGTTTAAATTTCGTGAGTTAAAACTAAAAGGCCAATGCAAAGTTGTACAAGATGACACAAAAGAATAAGAAGGAAGAAAAGATGACTAGGCTATCCTAGAAGGGACAAGAGCACTTGGGTGCTTCTATCCTAATTGGGTACTAGTGTTTGAGGCCATAAAAGATAAATCATTCAAATACCAACATGTTTGTAGGGTGTGTAAGGTTAATAAAAGGACAAGAGACAAAGTAAAAGGCCCAAAATACTTTCTCAATTATTAGTTTTATTTCTTAGGAACCATGCATATAATAGTATGCTCTAAGACCTATAAATGTACCCAAGTACATAGATTTTGTGTCAACATACATCACACAAGTCAATGATTGGGATTTTTGTATACTACTACCTCTAGACATGATATCATATAAGCAGTGGGTCTTGTGGGAAGATTTTAAGAAGATCCAAAGGAAAACCATTTACAAGTAGTCAAGAGGATACTTAGGTATCTCAAGGGGACTATGGAGTTTGGGTTGTGGTACCCAAGGAGTAATGAGTTTAACATGACATCCTATACAGATGTTGACTGGGAAGGGAGTCTAGATGACAAGAAGAGCACTAGTGGAGGGGATTTATTCTTAAGAGAATGCCTAGTTTCATGGATAAGAAAGAAGAAAGCATTAGTGTATTTATATATTTTTGAGGTTGAGTACATTGCATAAAATTCATGTTTTACTCAAGTCTTATGGATGAGAAAGACATTAAAGGACTACAATGTGTTGTATGATGACAGTCATATCCCTATATTTTATGATAATATAAGTGTCATAAGTGTATCAAAGAATCCAATTATGCACTCAAGGACTAATTATAATAAGCTATCATTTCCTAAGGGAGCAGTAAGTGAACAAAATTTTAATCTTAAATATATATCTCATTAAAGATCATATTGCAAAAATTCTAACCAAACCACTTCCAAAGGAAACATTTGAACATTTAAGGAAGGAGTTGGGTGTGATTCATATTTGTTACATTCATTAAGGAATCCAAGGACTTAGGGGGATATAATCAGGTTATTATTTATCTCTAATAGAAATAAAGTAGTGTATAGAAGGTATGCACAGAGATAGGGGAGCATGTTATGTTTGGTTAATGTTTCCAAAAATTTCAGTATGGTAATTTCTAAGTGTGATATCAAAATGGGAGAATCAAGAGGCTACAAGTATCTCTTAGTCATTAATATAAAAGGGGAAGAATAGTGTCTAATGATTGGAATTAGAGAAATAGAGTGGTTTCCATAGTGTTTTTGAGAGTGGTTTCCATCAATGAAAAAGGGGGAGATTTTTAGTATTATCATTAATGTCAAGTTGAGGATGTGTCTTGTTGATGTAAGCTTGATGAGTCATTGATGTCAAAGGTTATTGAGGAAAAAGAGAGAGAATTTGAAGACAACAAGGGATAATTTGAAGAAAAATTGAAGGTTTTAATGGTCAACTTTTCAAGATGAAGGACATTGTTGAAGAAGTATAGTCAGTCAAGTGCACATTAATCCTACTCATGAGGCATGAAGGAATATGGAAGAGGCTTAGATGTTTTACAAGAATTTGAAGGAGGTTTTAGCACCATTTTAGTATGGTGGTGAGGTGTAAAATTCATTATGAGTTCACCTTGAGGGGTAAAACCACCATTCTAGGTTTGCACCTAGACCCTTCATAAGTCATGCATGTTTCAATGGGTCATGATGATTGATTTTTAGAGAAAGTATGCATATGTGAGCATGGAAAAAGGTAATATATGTTGTTTCAGGTATGTTTATGAAGTTTCAAATAATTTTTACAACATTTTGTAAGATAATGCATTTTTAGCCTACTCAAGCTCACGAGAATATAGAATTAAAAATCGAGAAGCACTTTCGTGTGTTCATTACCTTGTTAAGCCTCTGTATGGGAACCTGAGATGTTGAGGAGATATGGGGAAGGTTCCTAGCTAATAATTCCTGGCATTAGTTTTTGATTTGATGTCATATCCTTTATGAACATTTTTAACACCAAATTGGTCTAAAACCCTTCTAAAACCCTAATAAGGAATTGATAGGAAATATTTTGTTCAAATCAGCTCAAAATGGATTGAATTTCTTAGGAAACCTATTGGATATTGTAGTGGACTCTCCCAAGTACCTCCAGGTGGTGGTGGTTAGTCAAATGAGAGAGAAAATGTGCTACTTTAGGTCTGGTTTCTAAGGAATTTGTTGTATCTTTCAAGAAGTGCATTGGATAAGATGAATAAATGGATTTCTGGAGGTGTCGAGACCTATTCTTCAAGTCTATGGTAGATTCTTGATAGGTTCCATCATTTAAGTATTCCAATGAAGTCAATTTCTCATGACGAGTTTTTAAGGTGTTTTGACAACTTGTTCTTAAGGTGTTCTCATGGCATGAATGCATGGTGTAGAGAAAATCAAGCATGGAGGATATCATTGAAGTTAAAGAGACAAGTTTTTGAAATGTTTTTGAGTTTTGAATATGACCATGTAATCCCAAGAAGATCATAATGTTTTATTATGTAGGAAGACCTAATGCTAGTAGGTTTTCATGAGTCTTAAAGGTATAAAAGGCATAATGTGTCATTGCGAGACAAAAAGGAGTTAATGTTGTAATTATTTCATTTTTATATGATGTTCTTAGGTCTATTATTGGGTCAACCTAGGTGGTTTGAGGCATATATGACTGACTTAGTGGTATATTTCCAAGAGTCATGTATATATAGGCAAAAGAGTTTTAGGCATAGTTTGGAGGAGAGTAAGTGCATGAGAAAAATACAACTTTTGTGAAAAGTAATAGGCCTTGTAGACCATGGGTAGAGGACTTATATAGAACATCATAAAGGTTTTCAATTAATGAAAGATAGTTTTTTCATACCTACATCAAAGTGAAGAAGATTAATGAGTGAAGAAGCATTCCATGACAATTTGAAGAGTGATCCAGAGTATAAGGTGAGAAAGAGAATCATCATTTTTTTATTAAGAAACTTAGAGTTAAGAAGCTGAATTTTTTTTTGAGGTGGTTGAGTTGGTGTTGTGTCACTTAAGGAGTTGGTGCTTCCTTGCAAATTGGTACTTGCTAAAACCTAGTTAAGTAGGTTCTTAGCTAATTGGGGTTGGTTCTCTAAGTTGAGTGTGTGCTCAATTGAATCTGAGATTTTGTAATCATTTATAGGAAAATTTTCCATTTGCGAAGTTCTTGGTGTGTTTTATTCCCTTTCGTGGTTTTCCACGTATATATGTGTTCCATCTCTTTCTTTTTGTTCATATGAATGGTTTTTATGCATTGTAAGATCACTATGTTACTTCTATGGTTCATGCAAGTTAATGTGAAATTATAATTCAAAGAAAAATTTTATACGAACACATATTCACCCCCTACATTGTATTGTGATTCCAACAAAAATTAGGTCTTCATGAGACCTAAAGGTGAAAAAGGCCTAATTGAGTTGTGGAAAACCAAAAGAGGTTTAAGTTGTGATTAATTCATGTTTATAATATGTTCTAAGGCCTATTGTATGGCCGACCTAAGTGGTTTTAGGTGTGTATGACTGACCAAGTGGTATATGTTCATGAATCATGTATATATATGCAAGGTAGTTTTAGGCCTATTTTAGGGGGTGTATGTGTGTGTGATGAGTGAAATATAGTGGTTGTTTGATTATTAGTAGGTATTTAAGACCATTCACAAAGGTTTTATGTTGAATATCATGAAGGTGGTTAGCCTATGAAAGTCAATTTGTACATGCCTATATCAAGGTGAAGAAGATTGATGAGTGAAGAAGCATAACATGTAGTTTGAAGAGTGATCAAGAGAAGAAGGGAAAAATATGGTCATCATTTATTGATCAAGCAACAAAGGGTTAAGAAGGTGAAAAAAATATAGAGGTGGCTGAGTTGGTGTTGATTCACTTAGGGAGTTGGTGCTTAAAACCTAGTTAAGTAGGTTTTTAACTTATTTGAAGTTAGTGCTCCAAGGTTGAGTGGGTTCTCAACTAAATTTGATCTTTTGTAATAATTTATAGGAAAGTAGTCCATTTGTAGATTTCTTAGTGGGTTTTATTCCCCTTTATGGTTTCCCACTCATATATGTGTGTTCTCTCTTGTTTCATGTTCTTGTGAATGGTTTTTATGCATTATAAGATCACTATGGTTAATATGTATTGAATGGTAAAACATAATTGAAATAAATTTTTGTAAGGTCACTGATTCACCCCCCTCTTAGTGAATTTTGATTCTAACTTGAAAATGTGTAGGGATTGGTTAGACATAGTGTTAAGGATAAAGTTGGTTTCCATGTGGGTTTTTAGGCATAAGTGTGGACAATGTCGCAAGTATTTGGAAAATAGGTATGGGCAATGTAGATCACTTAAGCTAGACATGTGGAAAATTGGGAATATATGCATTCAAATCTGCCAAATAATCCATGATCCTATCCTTCCATGTGACAACACTAGAATACAAAAATATTGTGATTTAAACTATAGTGTAATTGGTAAAAATAAAATTACACTAATACCATGGCGCTGGCGGATCCCCTTCTCAAACAAAAAAAGTCGACCCCACTATTGAACCCCAATTTTTGCACACACTTGATGAAGACTGTAGGATTAAACCAAACACGTAAAAAAAGATCACATATTTTCCTTGATCAACTCTAATATATAGGAATAGGCTCTCTCGATGCGAGCTAGGGTATTGCAAAACCTAAATTTTCCTGTTGAGTAGTTTGACCATGAAATTGACCAGCAATATTGGGAGCATATGATGTATGTTTCACACATTCCAATAGGTGTTGTAAATATAACAAAGTGCTCTTCCATTCTCTATTAGTTAAATAATATATTGGGAAATTATGTCTCCCAAAATGACCTTTGTATCAACTATAATACCTAATAGAGGCACAACGATGGTGCCATATAATTCTACAAGGAACCTGTACAGAAGGAAACCAAAACCACATATGGACCATTACACAAATGAAAGGGTATTTTAATGGGATCCATTCCTAATCATGTGGTGATTATTCTAACTAAAATCATATCAAAAATATTTTGGAAAGGAACAAGTGGCAACAAACAATCATCCTTAGGAACTATATATATATATATATATATATATATATATATATATATTGTTTTGAGAATGTGGGAGTAGAATGAAGACTTCAATTGGCTAGAGCTTCTCACTCATGTGCTCAATACTTGATGTGCAAAAAGTTACGGATTCTAGGAGAAATAATTTTATGTATTAGTGTATTACAATTATATTTCCTTTTACCCACTTGAGGGCTTGAGAAGTAATCATTGAAGTATAAATTAATGTTACCCATTGGATATATTTGCACAATATGTACCCACCAAATATGTTCAAAAGATGGGGTCTTGACTACTTAAAATCTAGGAGACACTTTGAGTGTTAACTAGAGAATACTAAAGGAAGTGTGCATATACACAACACAATGGGTAAATATGACACTATTAAATGATGGGATAACATTGCACTCCAAGAGGGACAAAAATATAATACTAGAAAGATATCATTCTTCATCAACATGGACATTTTCAAAGTAGAAATGAGTAGACAACACATAATGATAGAACACATGTTCCTCCTTTGCACAAGCAAGAACCATTGCAACATGTGGCAAGAGGAATTATATTGGTCCTAGCCACTCAAATAAGGAAAAATAAACATCAAGAAACATGGTTAGAACCCCTACAATATTAAAGAAGGATTAAAATGGGAAAGAAGATAAGCAATATTCAAGGTGAGGAGAAAAACTATAGGTGGAAACCGATCCCAGCCTCCTAAGCTAGTTTTTCGAGTTGGAATTTAAAAAGTTGTGATTCAATTACTCCAAATTTTACACCATAGCACTATAAGATATGGGTACAAAATTTTATCTCCCAAAGGAATGAAAATGGTATACATGGAAGGCCATACGAAGAGCATAATCATTGTCGGTAAAGATAAAGGAAAATGAGATGGTCTAAGTCCCATATGTCCCGACTCCCTCAAAATTCAACTCGATAGGGAGAATTTCATACAAGACCAATTAAAGTGCAACACTATGAATTCTTTAAAAGTAGTCAATGTGGATACACCAATGAACCCCATCAATCTCAGTGAAATAGAAGATGAGGAGAAAATTCTAAGAAATCTCATGTCTCAACATAGTCCATTAATGATAGTGCATACCTCTAAAGTCTAAGAGGGAAAAAAACTATGGTATGGGGGAGAGACACATGAAGATGTATTCCATTTTAAGAATATTTGGTTAACATCAAGAAGGAGAAAATCCACTCACAATTTTTACAACGAGGGATGGAGAGAAACAAGTAAAAACTAGAAGAAGACATAAGAAAATCCATTATTCAAAGCATGTATTACAAAATAGTAAGTGCAATAAGATGCGATTACCTCCTTAGAATCATTATCTAAAATAAACTCAAACCAAAGAAAACCCTTCAACAAGATCTACAAAAATAGGAAGCTAAAGAGGAAGATTGCGTAAAGGGAGAGCCATAGAGAAAGCCGCTAAAAACTATCAAGAACAAGAGTAGGATGCATTGATAAATGGAGCCAAAAATTGTGCAAAAATTAGGAAGAAGAGGAAATAAGGAAATAATAAGAGGATGCTAAGGATAAAGAAAGAGAATTGTGCAAGATCAAACAAGAAGAATATTCCACAACAAAGAAAAAAGTAGAGGAATAAGATGCTCATAAGATCACCATCCAACAAGAGACTAAAAGAAAAGTTGAGGAAAAGGACAAATAAAATCAGAAGAGAGACGATAAGGAAATAACATGAGGACCATAGAACCAAACAAGAGGAAGAGAACAAGTGCAAAGTATAAGAGGGAAATATAAAAGTGGAAAAAAGTAAAGGAGTAGAATTTCCTTATAGAACAAGAGGCCAAGCACAAGGAAGATGAGGTACAAGCATAAGAGAATATTTGAATATTTGAATATTTGAGTGTAAAAGATCAATTCAAGGCAGAGTGTAAAATCAAAGAGGAAACATAAGCATAAAAATAGATGTAAATAGTTATCATGGGGACAAACTCCGTAAGGGACATGGGAAGTTCTAGTGTGGAAAAAACCACATTCTTAGAAGGAATAGAAGAGGAGACCCAATCATTTTTATGGGGATCTAAACAACTACCCATACAAGGAAGTGAAAGATTATACTCCCTTCTTCACATGTGCATAATATAGTCTCTCTTATCACTCTGAAAATTATGCTCGCTACCACATAGGCCTTGGTCAAAGCATGGTGGATGTAGAATTGGAGAAACTTCCACTTCAAACGCAAACAGGACTCTAGACCATGCAAGTAAACATTTCATCTTCTACAATGTAATTAATGTAATATAAGGCCAATTTCAATCATAAATTATGCATTATCAAGTAACACAAAGAACAAGGTTTTTAGAATTGGTCACCACAACCATTAGAGACCAAGTTATGAGTGAAAAAGTTTAGTTAACTTCTTTAGTAAACAAATTGGTGGAAAACTATGAGAAACATGATATTGAGACAATATTCAAGGCCCAGTCATGAAAACAAAGGAATAATAAAAGGTAATAGTAATGGTGTTGTCCCACTATATTCAAGATCTCACACAAAGCTATGTAATAAGAAAAATGAAATCACAAGAGAGAGATGTTGACTAGAAGGAGAACTTTAACGCAAAAATAGCTAAAACCAACACTGCGATGGAAGTAGCCAAAGCTCTACATATCCGTGATGGCAATAGTGTTAGTGTTAGTTGTTTCTTCCTCCTTAATCCATGTTCAATCAGTGGACAGTTTAATCTAACTCATGTAACATAAGTTTCTATTTTAAATTGGAGTGTCTATTTTGTAAACTGCAAATTAATTTGTTGTCACTCCTCTTTTAACTGCACTCTCTTTGTTGCTGCAGTTCTATTTAATAATTCATTTGTATGCATTTTAAGCAGCTTAATTATTAGAAAATTATTTTTGATCATTGCTCTGTTCTTTTTTATTTCAAATCTGCATGTTTTCCTTTCTTTCTCAGCTAGATCTAAGTTAACTTTTGCAGGTTTAGCTAAAATCTTACATGGTACCAGAGCAGGTTTGGAGCTGGGAAGAAGGATATATGTATATATATATATATTTGCAATAATTGAAGATCAAAGATATTGAAAAGAATGGAATTTTCATCCTCTTCTATTCTCACACCATACAACTATTTTGATTGGAAGCCAAAGATTCTTCTTCATCTCAGAAGTAGAGGCCTCTATCGGATAGTTATGGATACGGAGGTTGAGCCCAATCCTGTAGTTGAATTGTCTAAATACTTCAACCGCATGGATGAAGCATTTGGTCTGCTATGCTTATCCATCTCTCCAAAATTGTTGTTTCATGTTGAGGCATGTACAACTCCAAACCAATTTTGGACTGCATTAAAAGGTCTATTTGGAAAGCAAGATGAGATGCGGGGTCATATCCTTGAAAATGAGCTCAAATCATTAGATCCAAGGATTTTTGATAATATTCAAGTTTTCTTCAAAAATTCAAGGCCTTATTACTTCAAATTTGAAAGGATGTGGTGTTGAAAATTCCAAGGAAGAAGGAAAATTAATCCTTTCTATTCTATCAAATTTGGGTCTAGAATATTCAGTATTTGTCTCTACTTTCCACACAGTCAGAGCTCACAACAGGAGCAACTTGCAAAATGCCCACACTGGATACCTTCATTGAGTCTCTAATACATGAGTAGGATAATCTTATAAAAATGGGCACATTAAAGAATTCTAAAGCTCATGCCCTTGTTGTGGATGCAAGTGAGAAGAACAATTCAAAGGAAAAGTGAAGAAGGATTTAGATCCAAGAAAAGAAGGAAAGCCCAAACCTCTAGATGGATCTACAGGATCAAAAGAAAAGAGGGGCAAAAGGAAATTCAAAGTGCACCTATTGCAACCATGGTTACCATCCAGAATCATCATGCATGAAGAAGACATGGCATGGCACATCACTTCAGCAACATAATCTTGGTAGCCTTATCCCAGAGAGTGCCAAGAAGAAGTAGGAAGAAAAAGCACCAGAAGCAAGGGAAAATGCTCATGCCTTGATTTCTATTCATTCTTCTTCTAATGAATGGATCATCGACTCTGGAGCTTCACACCACATGGAAGCCACAAAAGATACTCTTTCTTCTTTAAAACCATATTCTGGTTCTCCTATTCTCATGGGAGATGGTTCCTCTATAGAGGCAACTGGAATAGGGAGGATGGAGGTTGGAATTGGAAGTTTTGAGAATGTGTTACATATTCCAAAGCTTTCATTAATCTTCTTTCTATGTATCGATGACACATACTGGAACTGGTAAGAGAGTTGAATTCACACTAGATTTAATGAGCATCTATGACATGCAAGACAACTCCAAAATTATTGTTGGTAAGGTGAATCATCAATCTCATCTATACACTTTCTCTAACTTTGTTTCCAAATCAGATTCCACTTTACTACTAACACATGCAAATGATGAAAGTATAATTTGGCATGAAATATTTGGACATCTACATTTTAGATTCATGCACAGCAAGAACTTAGCAAACAAGAGATGGTGAAAGGATTTCCTACCATAGAATTTTCTGATGGAGTTTGTGAAGTTTTGCTCTTGGAAAGCATCCACAAGAAAAGTTTCCAAAGGGGCATGAATGGAGATCCTCTTCTCCATTAGAGCTTGTTCATAGTGATATTATGGGCCCATTTCCTGTACCTTCCATGGACTAAGCTAAATATGTGCTAACATTCATTGATGATCGCACATGATATACATGGGTATATTTTCTCAAATTCAAGTTTGAAGTGTTTGAGTATCTCAAGATCTTCAAGCTCATATAGAGAAGTAGTCCTGGGAAAATGAACAAGATCCTATGCACGGATAATGGGGGAGTATGTTAACAATGATGTCCAACATTTTTGTGATGAAGCAGAATAAAATTACGTAACACAATTCCTTACACTCCACAATGAATGGGGTAGCTGAGAGGAAGAACCAATCTTTGAAAGAGATGGAAAGTTGTATGTTGCATGCAAGGTATCTTCCCTCCAAATTATGGGCTGAAGCAATCAATTTTGCTTCATACATACAAAATAGATCTCCTCACAAATATGTCATAGGAAAAACACCTTTAGAAGCATGGAGTGGTAGGAAACCGGAAGTCACACATTTCCGCATTTTTGGATCATGTGCATGGGCTCGTATTCCTACAGATACAAGAGAAAGGATTTGGATCCTAAGAGAAAATAATGCATATTTTTGGATATCCAGATGGTGTGAAGGGTTATAGATTGCTAGATATTTCTACAGAAATGCTCTTCATTGAGAGGAGTGTCTATTTTGATGAAATTCCCATGCAAGCATCTCGGGAGCAACATGCCACCACTTCGTGCTACCTACTCTTTTTGATCTCAAGGATGATGCATATAATCATGTTGATCTGATTTTAGATTCATCTGAATCTGAATCAGATGAACATGTGCATGCATGTGCAGACCCAGATCCAGATCCAAATCCCAATTGGGCTTCCAGTGATGATTCAATATCTCCTATAAGAAATCAAAGAACAAGGAGCTTGGCTGATATTTATGATGTGCCTCATGCATTTTGTGCTACCAATCCCATCATTATTCCAATGCATGCCTATGTGATTCAAGAATCTGATCCTCAAAATTATGCAGATGCTATAGGGAATCCTCATTAGGAAGCAACCATGAATGAGGAGTACAATTCTCTCATTACGAATCGACTTGGGACTTGGTTCCACTTCCATCCAATCTTAAACTTGTAAGGTGTGAGTGGATCTACAAAACAAAGAAATCAGTAGATGGTCTAGTGAGCAGATACAAAGTAAGGCTGGTAGCCAAAGGTTTTTAGGAAGTTCATGGCATTTATTATGATGAACCTTTTTCTCCGGTGTCAAAAATGGACTCCATTCGATTGGCTCTTGCCATTACAGCATCAAGAAGGTGGGAGATTCATCACATGGATGTGAAAATGCATTTCTTCATGGTGATCTTGAGGAGGAGATCTACATGGAGTAGCCTCAAGGGTATGTTCAAAATTCCTCATTGGTATGCAAACTCAAGAAGTCACTATATGGCCTCAAGCAGGCACCTAGAGCTTGGTATGCCAAAATGGATTCTTACCTTCTGTCTCAAAATTTCATGTGATGTAAATCTGATCCAAATGTTTATATGTTGAGAACATCTGACTCTTTGTTGCTCATAGTACTCTATGTAGATGATCTGCTAATAATAGGTGATTCAGCCACAACCATTACTGTAACCAAAGAAAATTTGCATGATAGATTTTCCATGACGGACATGGGTCTCCTCAATTTTTTCTCGGATTGAAATCAACCAGAATGAATCAGTGTCCAAGTTACTTAATCCAAGTATGCAAGGGATATCTTGGCTCGATTTCACATGAGTGACTATAAGCCAACACTCACACCTTTCTTGTCGGGGGTAAATCTTGAGGATGGCTAGGATACACCATTGGTTGATTGCACACTCTACCATCAACTTGTGGGTAGTCTTCTTTATCTCACTCACTCTCATCTAGATCTATCATATGCAATGGGTGTTGTTTCCATATACATACAAGAGCCTCATGAGCTACACTAGAAAGATGCGAAGTGAATACTTCACTATGTTCAGGGAACCATCAGCTATGGGATTCATTATTCAACTGGATGTACTTTGGATCTCATTGGCTATACTAATTTTGATTGGGCTGGTGATAGCATTGAGTGCAAGTCCACTTTAGGATATGTTTTGAGTTTGGGATCGGGCCCTATTTGTTGGTCAAGAAAGAAGCAATCTATCATTGCTTTATCATCAATAAAGGCTGAATATAGAGGTGTGGTCAACACTACCATTCAAGCCATTTGGCTACAAAACTTCCTAATTGAGCTTGGCATCCTTTTTCATCATCCAACTATCATTTGGTGTGAAAATCAAAGTAAAAATGAATCTTTGCAAAGATCTCATATAGTGATAGTGGACCAAACCCATCGATATCCAAATGCACTTCATTTGTGAATTGATACATGATGGAGTCATCGACTTTCAGTACTATGCCACTTCAGAACAAATTGCTAACATCTTCACAAAGACATTCACTGAGTAGAAGTTTCACATTCTGTGTGATTCTTGGGGTGAAGGACACTGCAACACCGTAGCTATCATGTATAATTCATGCATTTTTTTGGGGGGGGTTTTGTTCCCATAGGGTTTCTCTCTTTCCTCTTTCTGTCTCCTTAGTTAGACTTAAGGGGGTGTTAGTGTTAGTTGTTTCTTCCTCCTTAATCCATGGTCAATCAGGGACACTTTAATCTAACTCATGCAACAATAGTTTCTATTTTAAACTGGAGTGTCTATTTTGTAAACTACAAATTAATTTGTTGTCACTCCTCTTTTAACTGCACTCTCTTTGTTGCTGCAGTTCTATTTAATAATTCATCCGTATGCATTGTATGCAGCTTAATTATTAGAAAATTGTTTCTGATCATTGGTCTGTTCTTTTTTATTTCAAATCTACATGTTTTTCTTTCTTTCTCAGCTAGATCTAAGCTAACTTTTGTAGGTTTAGCTGAAATTTTACAAATATCAACGACCAAAAAATTGAAAAGTTTCTTCAAGCATCCATACATACTATAGATAGCACAACCGAGAGGATTGTTAAGTGGGAAAGATACATACTTGCATAATAGCTTTGTAGGAGTTCAAGCGCACATAATAGAGGAAAGGATAGAGGGACTTATCAAAAACTACAAAAAAATTCAATCTACATGATGCAATGATAACATATGTAGAATAATATGGTATCTTAGAATTTATGTAGCTAATGGCATAACTCAGAGTATTTCGGAAGAGTGGATGAGGTCCTCATAGATCAGAAACTATACAAAGTTGACATCAACTTTGAAGAGTTGTTTCTCACATCCATATCTATGAAAGATAGCCCCAATTTCTTCACTCATTTCACCATGCTTAAATGAATTTAGTCTAGACGAGAAGCATATGTGCAAGCTAATGTGCCACCTAGCTTGACTTCTATTGAAAATTCGACAAATGAAGAGGTCGGTAGTAAGAGGCAAGAACCTCAATTTTTCCAAAATTTTGAGAATAATTGTTGGATTTATTTTCATTGATGTCAAAGGATTTGGTTCAATGTATGTCTTACTGAAGCCAAGATTTTAGTTGTGTTGGTCATTTGGAGCTTGAAGTAGAGTTAGTCCGGAGCTCAAAATATGTTAATTTTGGAGCTCACCTAGAATAATGCTCTCGAGCTAGAAGTATGAATGGTATGGAGCTCAGAGTGTAAATCGGGGATAATTTTAGTGGTGAATATTCATAATATGGCGAATATTCCATTTTTGAAAAATTTGAAAAGGTGAATTTTCTAGCATGGGTCAGTGACCTGTTCGCCTAAAAATTATAGTTTAATTTTTTTTAGGGGTCAGCTTCGCCTACCCTTGAAACTATCCCCTATATAATCCTAGATTATTCGCTAGGTAGAACACTACTAGATCACTCATACCACCTAGGGGCATATGTATTATCAAGTACAATAAATGTGTGACAGGAGGGCAGAGGCTATAGACGCGTGACAGGAGGGAAGAGGGTGTAGACAAGCAACATAGAGTTTGTTTGTTGATGCGTGACATGGAGAGTTTGTTGATGTTCGACAGAGTGTGGAGGAAGTAGACACGTGAAAAGAGTTTGTTGACATGCGACACGGAGATTTTGTTGTCACGTGAAAAGAGAGTAGAGGATGCGAAGCACGATAGAAGATTTTCTATCAAACAACACCCTTGTTGACGTGCTTCAACAAGGTGGTTGACGTGCATCAGAGAGGCCCATTGATGTGCGTCAACAAGGTCGTTGATGCACGTCAATGAGATTTGTTGATGCACGTCAACCACCTTGTTGACATGCGATAAAAAATCTCTTGTCACACATCTACAACCTTCTGTCACACATCTTAAAAATTAGGAAAAAAATTTGTTTCCGAACCCCAAAAAATTTCCCTTCCCACAAAACCGGTTCCGAGGATATTTGCCAAGTATTTTCCACCTCCGATTTCTAAGAGGTCTCTTAAAATGAACATTGGTGTAAATGGTTCGAGGATCACCTATAATATTTATTATCCAAGTCTATCAATATCTTTGACTAGAGCTCACATGTACTTTTTCTCATCTGGAGCTTTCTTGTACTATTTCTCTTTTGGTGCTAAGAGTTTAAATGGTTTGAAGCTAGTAGAAACAATGGTCAAATTTTTGAGTGAAAATGGTCCAATACTAATAGTTGTGGTCTAGAATTACACTTATGAATGGTTTGGAGCCTCTTTGATTAGTACGTCTAGATCAAAATAATATAAGATTATGGTTAATAATCTACAAGTTGAAAGAAGACTCTTTGTGTGCTACCAATCTTGGCCAAATGCCACTAATCGTTGTCTAAAAAAATCAAATTTGAATCTCCATTATTTATGTAAATTTCATCGTTCCAAGGTGTCTAAGAAATTGGGTTCATGATGAATTTTGGTTGAATATCTCATATTTTGGTGACCCTCCTTTTATTTATTATTGACATTTAACTTAGAGGTTGACCCATGCTTGGCTACATGTTTAAGAAAAGGTATAAAATAAGATATAGTTAAAATGAATTTGTTGTGTGGGAGATAAGACCATTTTTTTGAACATAGGTAAGTGGAGAAGGATAATAAAGATGTGTCATTAAGGCTCAAAGAAAATTTCTAAAAGAGTGGAAAAGGAGCAGCATTATGAAGAAATATCTCTACGAATCGAATTAGATAATCATTTAAGGTAAACAAGTGTGTAGTATCCGAGGTGAGAAAGTGTGTTAAGGGGAGCAAGTATGTAGAGATGAGAACATGTGTAGTGTCGATGGTGAGTGATTGAATTGTGAGTAGTGTGGATGTGTGAATCTAGTAGGAGGAGTGAAGTGTGAATGGGTATGAGTGGAGAAAGTGATATTGTGGAGCAACGCCATTAAAAAATCAAATATATTTCTGAAGGATATTGAAGATCAATTAGAAGGACTAGATAAATAATATCATTATAAAAAAATTGGAGGTTGGTGTTTCTTGAAATAATATATTGGTGTCTCTTACTAAGTTGATGCTTAGAAATGGGGATTGATGTCTCCAATAGGTTGGTGCCTATAAATTGTGGGGATTGATGTCTCCAATAGGTTGGTACCTATGAATAGTGGGGATTGGTTCCTCCAATAAATTGGTGTCAATGAATAGTGGGGATTGGTATCTCCAATAGGTTGGTTCTTATGAATAGAGGGGATTGGTGTCTCTTGTAAGTTATTTGTTATATACTTATTATATTTTATTTATGACTATATTTGGATAGTAGATCCAAAGATTCTTTCTCTGTGGTTTTCTCCACAAATGTTTCCAAATATATTATGTGTTCTATGGTTGTGCATATTGTTTTTATTATTTCTAATAAGTTTGAAAAGAATTTAATAATTGTTCTATACTGATTCACCCCCTCTCATTAAAAGTGTGTGCTCTTCAAATGGTATCGAGTGAGTTCCTTTAAAACTAGTTGAATATCTATAAGGTATATCTCATAGGCACACATGGCAGGTCAAGAAGGATTCTCCTCAAATAGAGATCCATTGTTTGATGGATATAACTATGCTTTTTGGATTATATGGTTGTGCACCTATCTAATGGCTCTTAGTTTTAAAATTCATAAATTTGTTGTGAATGGTTATGTAGCTCCTCCAACTCCCTCAACAAATCAAGTTGGAAAGAAGGAAAGTGAGAGCAATGCAAAGGCTATGAATGCAATATTGTGTGGTTTATCATAATAATTTTTTTCAAAGTGATGCATTACAATTCAGCCAAAGAAATTTGGAATAAACTCAAGAACATCTATGAAGGAGATGAAAAAGGGAAGAAAGAAAAAATTGAAACGCATAGAAGTCAAATTGAGGGTTTGAAAATGAAGTATGGTGAAAAAATTTCAGCCTACCATCTTCACATGAATGAAATTAATAACACCATTAAAGGGCTTAGAGAAGAAATTAAAGATGAAATTATTGTTCAAAAAGTGTTAATATATCGTCCTTTGAGGTTTGATGCCAAAGTGTCTACCATTGAATAAATTAATGATTTAAGCACCCTAATAATGGATGAGATACATAGGATTCTCATAGCATATGAGATTAAAAAGGAAAAATATAAATGATATGAGCGTGAGGTATCCTTAAAAGCATCAAAAAATTGAACATCAAAAATCCCAAACAACATGAATACTCCAACAATGAGTCAGACAAGGAAGAAGCTCATTTTTTCAGAAGTTAAAGAAAGGATCTGGAAAATACAAAGGTAAGTTACCCTTCAAATGTTTTAATTGTGGTAAAGTAGGGCATTATGCTACTAAATGTCCATATACAGAAAATGAGAATAGTGATAATGAAGAAGATCACATCATGAAGAAAGGTAACAAATATTATCAGTCTAAGAAGAACTATAAGAAAGGAAAATATGAGAAAAGGAAGAACTTATACAAGCAAAATAAAAACCTCTATACTAAGGAAAAAATCAGTTCGTCTAAAGAAAATAATGAAATGATCTCTACCAATGATAAAGAACAATCATTGTTCATGGTAATATAGATAAAAGAAAGTGAAGGGGATATTTTTCAAAATATGAAGAAGATTCTCAAGTTGAAGATCAAGTGGATCTTGAATAAGAACTCATTTTTTCCTTAGACGAGATCAGGATATGAAATGATATGAATATGAAATGATAAAACAATTTCAGAATTTAGAAGAAGAGTATGGTGCCTCAAAATCTAAAATTTCACAATAACTTGAAGAGTCCGAAAAGATCATCATTAGTCTAAAGATTCAACTTGAAGATATTAAAAAATGGATGAGGATGTGAAAACCCAAACTGAAATTGAAAGATGAAGTTTGTGAGAAGCTAGAGTTTGAGATTTTTCCTTAAGAATAGAACTTGAGAAAATAACTACTAAGTTGAACAAATGCCTCAAGTTTGAGAATAGATCTAAAGTACTAGATGATATTATCAACAGCCATAGATGTATGTTTATCAATACTAGTCTTGGGTACAAAGATGATTAGAGATATACCAAAGAAGATCCAAAATAGCCACCAAATATGAGAAATGCAGACAAGCCAAAAATCTATGTAGATACTCTTAAAATTCCTACCGAAATGAAATTGGCAAGAAGGAAAAAACTCATGTTCCTCAAAGTATATGAAAGGTTCGAGCAATATGCAATGAATTAAACACAACAATAATCTTATATTTTTGTAGGAGAGGTTGTTCCTACAATGTAGGAAACAACCCACAACAATACATGAGTTGTTTTAACAACTCGTTAATATAAAACTATATACGTGAAGTTGTTTTAACAACTTCACTTACAAACCAAATAACAATTATAATAATTATGAGTTGTTTCTAAACAACTCATAATATAATAATAAATTAATTACAAATAATGTTAAAACTAACATGTGCCTAACATTCACCCGCTTACTATGAGCATTATTTACTAATATCATCCCCTTAATGTGAACATGAAAAAAATGCACCATAGAACTAGAACCAGAATCGTATGCCTATGCATACTTTTAGATCTGCATATTACTGGCTTGGATCTTGTTGTTTGTATCTTACTACACATGACCAATCCACTTCACCACAGTGAACCCCATACCGGATGATCACACTTCCACCGATACACCTACATATGTGAACTCAATAGTTCCCGCTTTCACTTCCAGTGAAAGATAGATTTCATCGGCCGATCGATGTTATAAGTATGATAGTTGAAGGATCTCTACAGTCAGAGGATCACTCCAGTTTAGTTTCCTTCCTATACAACTATTCTTAGCATTCAAAATGTGCATCCTCCTCATTTTAATCTTTAGCAGGGAATGAAAACCAAGTTTTATTTCTGCACACGCCACTCAAAGCAAACAACTAAAAATATTATAAAAATATTCCACCAAGTGCTAAACACGACCTGTCATTGGTGATCGACAAGAGGCGTTGGTCGCCCTCCATCCTCCATTGCCTCCTACCTCCAATAATATCATTGCTAACTCAAAGATAAAGTATAGTCAAGGATGATATGTGTTCCCCGTCACGATACGGTATGCGAGGTCGAGGGGTAGAGCCCCAAAGCTAAGAACAGTTTTCATTTGTGTTTTCTCTTAAAAATGAGTTTCAGATTACATCGAAAATGCACTCATTTGTCACTCTTACAAAATGAATTTTGAGAAAATAGACATTTTTATTAAAAGATATACTCTTTTAAGGAAAATGTAACTACACACTATGAATAATAATGACTAAATAAACTAAAAATGTTAATTTACTTTTTATGACATAAATAAATTGACCTAACTCACATGTAGACAGACAGAGATCTTATGGGTAGATGGAGTTAGATTCCAAAGAATAGTAGGAGTAGATAAATTTTAAATCCACGTAGTTTGGAATGAAAATTGATCCTTACACAGAACGAGCGATTCAAAGAACGTGAAGATATTCTTCAATGTAAATTGTGAAATACCAAATCAAATACTCATATCTATACACCAGTATCTAGAGCTTCATAGGAGAACTTTCTAAGTTTATGTGCATCATGTGCATCTTGGATAGCATAACAACTAATGTAGAACTTTCTACCTTCTCATAGACAATAATATCATATTGCTAAAAAAATTCCTTTGACATCATCATCATAATCAGTTCTAAAAGGATCTCTCATAAACAGGTAACTCTGCAAAAATTAATTTGAAATTTGTAGGAACTTCACGATTCAACTATTGATAGAGCTGCAACTCACGTTTTGATTAATTCATGGGTCTCTAATGAAATAAGCGATTACACATCTCAACATGTCCCAAATCCTGAGGAAAACCAACTCAAATCAAGACCATCCCTTGAAGCAAGTCAATTAGAAGATAAAATATTTAGAAGCAAAAAAATCCTACAAGTTTTAAGACGTCTTCTTTGGAAAGGCAGATCTCACGTATCTAACTGTTATGACCAACAAATCCCTTCTCATAATTTTGAGAATGCTTCTCAATGATCAAATCTATTCTACTCTATCGATACAAAACACGAGCTACTCTTTATCTTGTAGTGGAAAATTTGTACAGGTGGCGTAGACAACTGAAATCTATCTCCAATTACATTTAATGTTAATTCTCTAGAATTTATCTTATTCACTAGAAGAAATCACAATACTACTTCCCTCTTTGCAATTGTTATTCCATTAACACACTGTTTTAGATCGCTCTGATACCAGATGAAAGGTTTGAGTAATATGCAATGAATTAAACACAACAATAATCTTCTATTTTTTACACACGAAATAATTCTATATTCTTTGTATATAATTTCATCTAATACAATGGTTAATATATAGCCATTGAGGTAGGCACAACAACCTCCTACAAATAAGGGAACAAATGACCCGTTTATAACAATACGGGTGCAAAAATAACGTAATAATGCAACATATATGTATATATATTGTTTATATATATATATATATATATATATATATATATATATATATATATATATATATATATATGACAAACCATTAATGATTGATTATTGAAGTAATTATTTTTATTACAATAATCACATTAATAATGAGAAAATAACACTAAGTTGAACAGATTCCTCAAGTTTGAGAAGAGATCTAAATTACTAGATGATATTATCAGCAACCATAGATGTATCTTTATCAATACTAGTCTTGGGTACAAAGAAGATCGTAGATATACCAAAGAATATCCAAAAGAGCCACCAAATATGAGAAATGTAGACAAGGCAAAAATCTATGTGGATACTCTTAAAAGGCCTATCAGAAATGAAATTGGTAAGAAGGAAGAAACTCATGTTCCTCGAAGTATAATCACCCCGAATGAAAGAAGAAAGAAGAAAGAGAGTCATGTTCCACAAAATACCACCATTACTCTAAAAGGCATCAAGGATAAAACTAGAATATCATTTCCTCCAAGGAAGGCATTATATGACCAAGTTTTAAAAATCTTTTTATGGTTATTTTTTCATGTAATTAGTTTGGGCATAGAGTAGTAGATTGTAGATCTCATGCAATAAATTTTGGTAGGAAGAAGAATGCAAATGCAATTTCTTATATGTCCTTAAATAGAAACTACAACTCATTTGATCCTTTGATGGATTTTAACATTGAATTTTATAAGTGCCACAACTATGGACATATTTCATGCTTTTGTAGAAGGGTTTTTTGGAATTCCTAAGAAAATAAGAATGAGGAAACTATGAATAATTAGGAGGACAAACCAACAAAATTTTGGAAGAAGAATCCAAAGCGAGAAGATAATAAATAAAAATACATGCTTGTTTAGACAACGTTTCATGCAAAAATGAAGTAAATCATTAGTATATCGATAGTGGTTACTAAAGTCACATGAATGGAGATAAAATTAATTTTATCACTTTGAAATAAGTGAATGGAAGAATTGTGAAGTTTGGAGATAAGTCTACAAAAAAAATTTAGGTAAAGGTATTATTAGCCTTAACAATGGAAGATCAAAAATAAAATATGTCTTATATGTTGAAGGATTGAAGCATAATCTTCTGAGCATGATCCAAATGAGTGATCAAGGGTATACTATCACATTTCATGTTGAAGGATGTGAGATTAGAAAGGAAAAATTAGGAAAGGTAGTTGTTGATGCTTGCAGGACAACTAATAATCTTTATATTCTCAATGAGATTAAAGGAGAAAAAATCTACATGGGGCAAGTATATGAGAGATGGTTATGGAATATAAGAATGGGCCATATTAATTTCGATAATTTAGTAAAAATTTGTTCTATTAGGGTGTTTGTTCCCCTGCACCTAGAAAATTGGATGTTGAATAGATTGTCCCGAATGAGAAAACCTTCCCTAAATTTTCTTAAGATACCTCCAGCACTTCCAAGACTCCCTAATATCACATCTTAATGCTTAAAAAAATTCCTTATCTCTCCTAGAGGGTGTTTTATTGGCTTTAGAATGGCAAAAATGACCTTTGTAGGCCTCCAGAGGAATTTATCTTCCTTCAAGTCACGATAAACTTGTCAATCATCTTATTAAATCATGTTTGCACACCGAAACAAACTTTAAATCCTTTTTATGAATTTCCTATGATATCAGGTGAGAGAGGGACTAAAGACATGCTAGCTATAAGAAGTATGCATAGTGACTAGGAGGCAAGATTTCACTTAGGGACCTATTTGTCATGCTCTAAATTTTTCATTTTCATGAAAATACTTGGCTCTAGCTTGGGGACATTATATGGTAAAGGAAAATAAATAACTCCATATATCTCATGGGTAGAAAACCAATGTTTTAGTCCATTGGGCAAGGATTCATTAAACTAAACAACAAGAAAAGCTACAAACATGATGAACATGAACAACACACAATAGGGAAAGGAAACACAAAATGGAAAGGAAACACACAAAAAAGGAAACATGATGGAACATCCTAAATCACTTATGTTATATGTGGGGACAACTCGATTTTAATGAATTACCAATTCAAAATTAATGCTTACACGTATACGGGTAATGTTGGATGCCTTTATTTTGAAAATTCATTGGCATTATCATCGAAATATTGTCACTTTATCAATTTCTTGATAAATCTCACATGATTTTTCTTGCAATTGATGACCCACTTAGTCATTTCATTACCTTTGTTTCTTTGAAACCTTCTTTGCATATTTTCATTGATTTCCAAGTTCATTCCAATTGTCGATTCTCCATCGCTCACGAGAGAAGATGAGTCTTGATTATACTCATCTTATTGTTTTCATACAAATGCCTTTGACATTTGGTAGGAATTTGTTCTTCATTTTTATATGCTTAATGACCACTATTTTTATGAGTTGATTATTTTCATATGTTTTGGAAGATTCAACACTATCACATGCCTCTTAATGTCCTACATTTCTCAATTTATCCAAACAACCTTTTTTAAGTGCATCATCTCCTTCTCGATTTGGTGCTCTATATAGTGTGATTTATATATTGATTCAATATCTTGGAAAGATAGTGAGAAAAATGTTGGGCATGCAACATGTAAATCATCATCTTCTCCATATTGTCTATTTTGAGCTTCAAATTCCAGCTTCACAAAAAAATCATCCTTTCCTTGAGGGGATTCAACATTACAAGATGCAAGCCTATTCTTTTTCATACATTCCTTGTTGAGAAGGTTTTCAATTTGAAAAAAATCAGCCTTGGGATCAAGTACCATTCCATTTATCCACTCTTCATTGAGAAGGTCTCCATCTTCATGAAAGGAGAATGAGTACAAGGTTGGGGAAGAAATATCTAGATTGTCATTTTCCCAATCTCAACCACCAAGAACTAGGGAGTCCATTTCCATAATAAATTCATCTTATTCTTACGTAGGTTTGGATTCAAGAGGATTGAGCATATTTTTATTTGTGTGTTCCTTCTTAAAAGATTCATCCTCTCTTAATTAGAAAGATAAGTCTTCATATTCACAATCATCCTTGTTAAACAAGTTTTCATGATGATTATTAAGAATATGATTGGAAACATGAGACCTACCTTACAAGAAGTTTTCTGATATCATTTCACATTCATGACCCACACAACTCATCTCCTTGAGATTTATTTATTGTAAGTCAATACCTTCATAACCATCATCTCCATTCAGTAGAGAAATAATTTTCATGCTTACACCAATGGGAATTACATGCTTTCAAATTATTATTCCATCAATTCACCATGATTCTCTATAACCAGATCCATAACAGCTAGATACTCTTATATCAAAATAGGCATATCAACATCTTCTTTCAAAGCTATGAAAAATTTATAATACCTTGAATCTTGAAATAGGATATCCTCTCTTGGGTCATCCATATTTTGGATTTTGCATTTCATTTTCCTTATGGGAAGAATTTTATTCATCTTATAGTTGACTGGAATGGTGGCATGCTACCAATCCATCTGTATATCTCTTCCCACATCCATACGAAATCTTAAACTCAACAACATACCATATGAGATTGGCATGTTTGCTATAAGAATTTTCATCATTATCTTATTGTAAAGAAAATAAGCAAATGTTACTTGATCATCCTTACCCTAGCCAACAAGAGGTAATTCTTTGGTTTCCACGGATTAACAATGTCCATCAATGAGAATGAGAGAGAGACCAAGATATTTAGAAATATTTTTAGGCATGAAATTTTTGGAGGCACCGATTCAATCATGCAATTTTTCAGTTCTATATCCATTGACTAACAAGGCTAGATAGAAAGGTTATACTTTCCTAGAGGTGGAAGGTGTGGAAGTGAGAACATTTTGAGGAGAAGTATGAGGAGATGGAGGTAATTGTTTGGTAGAGGAATTTTTGGAACAAGAACTTGAACTAATTTCTCTGATGAACTGGATAATTCAATCAAATTTATTGGGACGAGTCTTGAAGTATTCAATCTTAGAAATCTAAATTTTGGATTTCTTTTAGTGATCAATGATGTTAAAAGGTGGAGAAGTGGTAAGCACATCGATGACGATGGTATCCTCAACATGATTGGAATTTATATTCTTAGGATTAATGGAAGTTAAAACTTAATTGTCAAAAGGAGGTGATAAAGACTTACTTGAAGAGGTGGATGGATTTTTGACTAAGGTAGTCTCAATATTATTCTTAGTTAACCCCATGGAATTGGATAGAAATGATCCTCTTATTTTTATTTTCACAGTCTCCATTTTCAGATTCTACTACTTATCTTAGGCACTAGAAGAAGAGGTTTATTTCTATGTTTTTGATTGAGTAAATAGTACACATGTGTATCTATCTATAGGTTCTTCATAAGCTTTATCTAATGAGTATTCACAATATACAATCCTTACATATTCATATTCTTCTTCTTCAATTTATGATTCAAAAATTTCATCTCCTTTATCTTCATTGGTCTTACATATTGCATTCATTGGTGGAGCTTCCAAGGTGAGCCTTCGGAGTGTTTCTACAATATGATTCTTTTTCCATTTTTAGTATGATGTATGCTAGTAAACATCCTTCTTCAAGAATGTGAAACCATTGGCCAAATTTTAAAACAATGGGTTAGGTTTTTCATCTTTGAAAATTTGGGCCTTATCCTTCATTGAATAATTATTGACCTTTCCTAACATGATAAGGTCATCTTCCACTCCAATAGAAATTCATTGATAATTTTCCAAAGTGTTTGGTTGAGCACTATGTGGTATGAAACTAACTTCAAGCAATTTTTCATTTAAAAATAACCTTTTCTAATTATCCATAGTAGGAAGAGCAATGGTGGGGATCATGTTGATCAAATTATTGAATTTGGCCACAAAATATATCATGGACTCTTGTGTTTCTTTCTTCATCTGATTTAGTTGAGTAAATAGGGCATGAACATCTTTTTGATCTTGAATATTTCTTCAAACACAATTTTTACATCCTCCCAATCAATAATTGAGCATGATGGAAAGTAGTAAAACCAATTTGAAGTGGCATATTATAACTATTCCCCAAATAACTTCATGGCAACATCTTCATGTTGCACTCCATGAAATTTTTCCTCACATGAATCCAATTCACCAAGAGAACAATTTATCATTTTGTAATGAGAAACCAGAGTTCTAGCCCAAACTTGAGACAAGTCTTCAAATGTTGAATTGAATACCCCTTGCTCACCAGTAGTGAGAGTTGAATTTTCCCATCTCAATGACCAGTGGAAACACCTCACCCCAATGCTCCTTTTCTTTTCAATATCATCTCTAGTAATTCCTAATTTAGATATAGTTTCACTCATATACTTAAACAATGAAAGGATCTCAAAAAGAAACATTTTAACTTTTTCCAAGATTTTTTCCACCCACTTATCATTCACCTTGCCTTGTATAGTGAAACCTTGTGTTCTTATAATGGACTCTAGGTCAAAGATAATTATGGGAGTAACTTCTTCCATTGGAAGAGGTGGAGAATATTTCAGATCCATGAGATTTTGTACATATGAGGTGAGTATTCTTACATGATCTTCCAACTGATCAATTTTATCCTTGTACTCCTAATTCCTCATGAGAAGGTGAGTGGAATATTCCTTGAACAATTGTGCATATCCCTCATGATTTTCCAGTCCTATGTGAGTGGTGCTCATTTTTAGTCATCTAGGCTCATCTCTTCAATGGTTTAGTTACCTTTAGAAAAACTACTTCTACATATTGATTTACCAAGCACCACCGAAGAAGTGGGAAGCAACTTGAGATAACTTTCCCTTATTCACTTTGACTATTGAGGATATGGATTGAAATTCAAGGACCACCAATTGTTGAACCGTGAGGGATTTTTGCTGATAATTTCTTGTACCCATGAAAACATCTCATTTGTTTCAAGCTAGATATTCAACATGATTTCCATTTCTTGTTCTAACCGAGGAGGAACATCTTGCATAGGTGGGGCTAGTGTAGCTAGATAGGATGAGAGATTTTGATATTTTCTGAGGGATCATTGGATGAATTAGATCAATTTCCCCTTTTCTACATCTATTATAATGTCTTCTATTTCCTTTTCCTTTTTTGTAACTTCTTGTAGTGAGGAGCTTCCAATTCCATTGACTTTATTTTTTAGCATTCTCTTGAATGAGCATAACTTAAAGCTTTCTTTGTGGATTTTAAAGAGTAAAGGTGGGATGATTTCCTTTGGAGAGTTGGGAAAACTCTCGATGCAAAGAGGGAAGATTTCTTGTTTTTAACCATTACCTCAATCTCGTGATTACTTCTTCCGTTAGCTCGTTTACATCTCTTGATTCATGGATTCCAAGATGTTTATGATAGAGGTGAGGATTTCATAGCTTGATACTTTGGATATTAAATTTTTTGCATCATCATCAATGCCATCTTCATACTAATAAATATTGAATCTAATCATTTACCCAATTTTCATCCTCATATGATCTCATTCTCTGACTTCAAAATCATCTACACAATTCACCCAATAGTCTTCAATCTACATAAATGATGGGAGTTAGGGACATGAAATGTTTCTGGATTGCTCCAAATATAGAATTCTAATATTGGAGAGTGTGAATATAAGATTAGATAATTGAATCTATCTTCCAAGTTAGCGGCATCATTGGCACTTTTGCAGAAAAGATCCCGAGAGATATAAGGAAGGAAACACCTTTATTATTTTGGTTTTTAAGCTTACCATTGATGTGATCAAGTTGCCTACATGGCTCGAACATCATGATTTTTTTCTATGAAACACCATGATAGCTTACATGGAGAAAGATCAAAACTGAACAAACGATGTAGTAAAAATTTAAGAGCTATGTGAAAGAATGACCCATACCTCTTTATCAAGGAAGTGACTTGTGAGGAAAAACTTGATTCAAGATTACCTTCTAACAACCTAATGAGAAACATAGTGAAATCATTGTTCACTCATGAGAAATGATTTTTTATATTTGAGGGTCAACTATGGATACTTATCATATGTAATATCCTTCTGGGAAATGTTTTGAATTATTTTTAAACCGTTGAAAAATCTCGTGCTTATAATGGTGTACTAAGTATGAAGTCATTGAAAACTTCTTAGTAGTCGACACTTGAAGAAATTGATGATGTAGGTTGTCATTGATTAATTCCCCTTATCTATCATCTATTTTCCCTTGATTATGGTAAGGATGAACAAATCTATCTAATCATGAAAATCCCTTGTAGATTCTTCTCCCATTACCTTGTTTAGGAGGATGATCGCATCTAAAAATCCTCGTGAAATTAACTTCTGAGAGAGATTTTGTCATATGAGATGAATTTATTCCCTTCTTCAACCACGAACCTAGTGCAATACCTTTAAGGTATGATTCCATCTTATACCACTCACCCAATGTAAACTCTTTTTGATGAAACCACATTATTCCATATCATAATTTGCATATACTAATAAATTTCTTTAGGATTGAGTACCTCCTGAATTGATTTATCATCCACCCTTATAATTCTTGTCTCTAGTTCACATTGATGGGATCATACTAATATTAAGTAATTTCTCTAAATAGATATGGGATGACCACCAAATGGCATTTAATCCACTTGTGTATACTTTTCTTCTACAAGGCTCCACAGGTCCACCTAGCATCATGTTCTTGAGATCCTCTAGGTCCATATGGGTAACATCATTGTCACCCACACCTAAGTATTTTGACACCAGGGATGAAATAGGCTTGAGACCAATGAATTTAAATTTCATACTTTATGAAAATCATAAATATGATGCAAAATGGGGATGGCAATAACTTTTTGCACTTGAAATGAAGACTTTCTATTTTTAGCAATTAGGGTTCAAGTGCTACTATTTTGTGAAATACTATTTTTTTACCTAGACTTAGTATTCTAAAACCCCTAACATGCTAGGAACAATTTCATAGATATTTTTTTATGTTCTTTGACACTTTATATTTTTAGAAAGTTTCTTTTTACTTTTTTACTTTTTTAGTCAAAACTGCCTAGTTTGTCATCTTTGTTGTTTTCATTGTTTTAGAGGACTTCCATTTTTAGGAAAGTTTCTATTTTTAGAAAGTGAGGGCACCATATACTTATTATTTTTAGAAACTACACTTTCCCACCTTATATTATGATAAAACATATTCACCGAAATAGGCTCACTTTCTAGACTCAGTGCTCAAAATTTTAGTTCAATCCGCTTTGTTTGGAATGCTCAAAAATTGAAAAAACAAGAGCTAGGGTAGAAAAATGGGGTTTTTACAATTAAAAAATAAAGTAATATTTGAATTTTTTAAAATTTATTCTTGTAGGTTCCTAAGATGAATAAAAATTGTGAAAATATCATTCAAATTTGTTCATTGGTTTGAAAGATATGTTTTTTTAGTTTTGGAGCATATAGTCACTCTGGGAAAATTTGGGCATGGTTGATGAAACATTTGTAGGTTTATTGAGTGTTTTGGAGAATAAATCATGGAGTCATGGAGAAATAATGAGGTGGAAATAAGCTATTTCAAGTTTTACAACTTTTGAGAACACTTTTTCATTCATGGGCTAGAAAGAAATAAGAAGAACACCAAGGTAAAATACTTAGATAATTTTTAGGTTTTCCATAAACTTGGAATGGGGCACATTTTTTTGCCCCATATTTCCCCATTGGACATGGATATAAGAGGTAAAAAAATTCACCTTTATGTGATCATGATAAGTGGTGGGGTTTGATTGCTTGATGGAGGAAAGAGGAAAAGCTAACAATTAACACCCGAGGGCTGAGACCGGGTCACATGAAGGATTGTGGCATGAGAAGGGATGGGGAAAATTTTATTGTACCACATGTACCTAAGGTATAGGGACATAATGTTCATAAAAATCACCCCGATATGAAGGTGACAAGTGGCAAGTTGTGGTTTGATGAGGCAAAGAGGAGAGAGGGCTTAAAAATGCATTATGGAGCAAGTTTCAAGTCATATGAGGAACCATCAGCCAGGAAAAGCATGGGGCAAATTTTATTGTCCCATATATCCAAAATTGGTTTGGATAGAAGTGGCATAAAAAATTTCCTCACCCTAGGTTGATAAGTGGCAAGTAATGATTGCACAATGGGAGAGCTAGAAACTAGGCAAAAGTGCTTGTGAAGCCTGTTCAGGGTCATGTGGAGGTCCAAGGGGCATAACTGGGATGAAGAAATTTTACTTGTCCCATTTTACCCCAAGAGATAAGGAAATAAGGGATAAAAATTGCTCCTCAACCTTAGGCCGACATGTGTCCTCTTATGAAAATGGCTAAGTCTTGAAAGCTTACCTTGAGGAGAGCCTTAAAGATAGTTTTGGAGCTTTAGGAGGACTTTTTAGAACTTATTTATATGAAATTGACTCCAAAAACCTTTTGAGATAAATTTGATGGGTATTGTGATCCAATTATGCATGTAAACCCATTAAAAATAAACTTTTTCTCAAGACAACAAGGTGTGTATGCTAAAAATGGGATGTGGAAAGAAGTTCCTAGGTCTTGTGAAAAATATGAAAGTACCATAATTTAGAGAATTGAATTATCTTTCTAATGATATATTTTTGATATCTAACTAATTTCATAGATCCTGGAATAAAATTTTGAAGCTTAGGCACTATTTCAGACTGCAAGTTCCTTGACCCTCAAAAACTCACTTTCATTTTCTTATTCATAAACCTTAAAAACATTCCTAAATATTCCTAAAAATCCCATTACATTATTATATTATTGATACCACTCCTAGATGATTTTCAGCTTTCCCATATTTCTCTGAGGATGCGCACCTATCCCTGAACTGCGAGAAATAACCTTTCTAGGTCTATTAAAGAATCTGCCTTGAGAAGCATTTCATTGAAAGAACCTCGTGAACTTATGACCATGTTTCCAACACTTGTTCAAGGTTATTATAACACATATTAGTACTTGAAAGATTAGTATGGGCATGCTACAAAGGGTAATAGTGATACGGGAAGTTCTTAGGAGGGTTTTCAAACAAAATTTTAACACTAGAGTAAATTTGTCATTTTTTCAACTTGAATTTTCCCTTACAAAACACATGAAAAAATTGTCTCTCACTTGATACTAATTCTGGATCGAAATAAGTGAGGACATGATAAACATAAACTCCAGAATCTTAATATACATCGTGGACTAGTTCTTTATCCATTAGGCTATACAGAGTCTTGACACATGAAAAGACATCAATGAATGAATGAAAACACACACATAAAAGGGAAACACACCACATAGAGAAATAAAAAAAAAAACACACACAACGGGAAATGGAACCAAACATCCTATATTTCACCTATGGTACATATGGGGGACAACCCACTTTCATTGTTTATACAACTTCAAGTATTTCCCATTGTAGGTAATTCCAAATATGTGTCATCCAGATACGAGAGGTAGAAATTATTTTCTCCGTAAGCTTCCCAAATATGGAATGGTCCTAACCATAAGGAATCAAAATTTCCATGAATTCCTTTTTTATCTCTCCTTTTTCCCACAATAAGACAAGATCACCAACTTTGAAATATCTTACCTTTTCTTTCTTATCAAAAACTTTTTCACCTTCAGTTGATGTTCCTTTATTTGATCAACCACCTTGAATATGTCTTCACTCATCTTTTCAAGAAATAAGATTCTTTTGTCGAGAGAATCATAAAATTGGTTGTATTTAATTTATCTTCTAATTAGATGGATGGTAATTCAACAGTGACTGGAATCTCGGCATTGATCCCGTAAATCAATTGGAATGGTGACATACCAATTACCTTTTTCAGGGTAATCTTCTCTTCCCACAGTGCATCATGGAGCTTCTTATACCAGTTTTTTATTTTAATCAACTAGCTTTTAGAAAATGGTCACAATATTCTTGTTACTTGACTCATATGGACCATTCCCTTGTGGGTAATATTCTGATGCATGAAAAAGTGAGATTCCATAACCATAGAAGAACTTAGTCAACTCCATAGATGAAAATTATGTTGCATTATCAACTACATTCTTCTGAGGAATTCAAAAATGGATGATAATATTTTCTTTGATGAAGTTATATACCATTCATAATTATCTTATTTGACCAGGATTTCATCCACCCATTTGGTGAAGTATTCAATTTTCGTGAGCACATAGGTATGCCCTACACTTGAATGAGGATTGAGGACTCCAATGAAATATAGGCCCCATTGTTGGAAAGGTTCCTCAATAACTACTTTTTAGAGGGGAGTACAAAAAGATGTGGTCTTCCAATTTTTTTTTGACATAGTTCACACTTAGAAACCCATTGTTGAGCATCTACAAACAATTTAGGCCAATAATACCTACCATGGAGGATCTTTTGGGAAGTTACCATAATAGATAAATTCCCACCACAAGCCTGGTCATGATAAGACTTTAGCAACTTTTCTTGTTGCTCTTTGTCCACACACCTTAGGAAGCATCCATCTAATCCCCTCTTGTATAACACGTGATCCTAGATGACATACCTGGTTGAATTGAGCTTGATATTTCTCCTTTTCTTATAGTCAATATGATTCAGACACTCTCCATAAGTGAGAAAGTATGAAATATCAAAATACCACTCATTGGTGGTATTTACAAAAAAGCACTTGGGGCAATTCTTTACTTACACATTCATAACATAGAACTTCTTTGTATCATATTGAGTCAATAGGGCTTCATCCTTGGCCAATATCTCGACACATTCCATTTCCTATGACAAGATTCGAAGGTAGGATATCTAAGCCATACTCTTGGATCCTAGCCACCCAATTGCCTCTCTTGGATCTTGGATCTTATTGAGTTAGGATTGATTTGATTACAAATCCTAGGACCATCACCATGGTGTGGGAATTGAGGATTTATAATATGAAATTATTCACTCTTTTGAACACATTATAAGAATTTTTCTCCATTTTATTTTACCGTAAATCATGGTTCTTAAGTGGGAAACTCATAAAATCAATAAGTGCTTCAATTTCTTCTTCATTCTTCTAAACTAAGATGGTTGAAAGTGTGTTTTCCAAAGTATAACACTATAAAATGAAATATTTATAAAATTTGGGACATACCATAGTACGATCCTTGGCTATTAATTCTTTAATTGCATCAATTTCTACTTTTCCTTCATTATTCCACTTGAAAATTGTTTGAGGCTTCATCATACTTGTGATGTGCTTGGTTAGCTCAACAAAAATTGGGACGAAGCGAAGAGAAATTTTACCTTTCCAAAGAAAGAATGGACTCCCTTCTTTCTTGTGGACAAGGACAATGCTTGGATTTCTTTTATCCTCTATAGATCAATTTTGGCCCCTTCTTTTTCATGATGTTTCTAAGGAGTTTCCCTTCAATGATGACACAAAAGATGTATTTTTAGGATTCAAGGAGATTCCATGATACCTTGACATATGATGAGTACATGTTACATATGTTTTATATGATCTCTTTTCCTCTTTGAAAATACTGCGTGAATTCATCAACGTAGATAAAAATGAAATGTTTGAGGTCTTTTAAGGAAAGATCCATTTCCCATTGAAAAGTTTCTCTAGCATTGATCAAACCAAATGACATTCTATTATAGGAAAAAGTTCCCCATGGAGTTATGAAGGTTGTTTTGTGTTTATCTTATTTTGCTACCTCAATTTGGTTATATCTAGAGAAACCATTAAGCAACAAGAGCATCTCAGATCTTGTGACTACCTGTAGGATGTGATCCATGATAGGAATTGGGTAGTTATCCTTCAATGAGGCCTGGTTCAAATTGTAGAAATCTACACAAATCCTTATTTCTCTATTCTTCTTCTACACTAGAATGATATTTTCCACCCATGTGGAGTGGTGAATAGGGAAAATAATCCTTTCATTTAGAATTTTCAAAACCTCTTCCTTGATTACATCAAAAATTTTGTGGTTATAATGTTCTTTCTTCTACCTAAAAGGATTTTATTCGAGATTAAGTGGTATTGAATGATACATTTCTTTGGGTATAAAGGACTTGATATCATCATAAGAGTATGTCAAAAATGAATATCTCCTCAATAGAGAGATGAAACTTCTCTTCTTCTTGAGTGAACAACACTTATAATATTTACCATTATTTGTTGTGTAGGGGTACCAATATAGTCCTCAAATTTAGTAGTGCATCGAGAGGAATATATATCTTTCTCCTTGATAAACCTATCATGTTTATCAAACAAATATTTAAGAGACAAAGCCTTTTGGAATCTTGATTCCCTTCAATCTGATGACACCTTCTAAGCCAACTCTATTTATCCCTTCTTTATCTTCATCTACAACATAATATCAATTCAGGGAATCACTTCCTTCATATAAATTATTGTTGAAATAATCTCTTTGTTCAAAAAAGGAGAGAAGATAATTGTTATCATTGAACACTTACCAGTTATGAAAATTATCTAGAACACTTGGCCTTGAATACCATCTCGACCGTCACTTTATCTTGGTTGAAGAATGGATGTGGGGTCATAAGAGAGGTTGAGACTGTAAGAGAATAATATTTTTCATTTTTCTCATGGGGAATAGCTTGAATTGAGAAAACATCAAAAGACTTGATGTAATCCCATACCTTGTTATGGTAATGCTTGATCCTTGTGTTTTTACTTGATATTAGTATCCACTTATTTGATGATCACCTCAACATTAAAAAGAAATTTTAACTTCTTTATACCCATAGATTAGCAACATCCATTCCTATAAAAAGGGCTTCATACTCTGTAGTGTTATTGGTATTATCAAATTATAATTTGTAAGCAAATGGGAGTAAATCACCCGAAGGAGAACCTAGTACAACACCTTCTTCTCTAATCCGAACTAGAATTAATTTCTTAAAATTCCATTGTTGATAGCTTTTTCCATCCTCCATGCGAAATGGAAAGTTTTCATCTCTTTTAGAAGTAAAAAAGTAGTTACCAAGTCCATTGTCTTGAAACAAAATATAATCCTTTGGACAATATACTTCATACTTCCGTATGGGTAACAACTTCTTCATGTATCCTTTTATTGGAATAGTTTCTGAGGACTAATCCATCTGTATCTCACCACCCATATCTCTATAAAAATCTCATGCTCAACAACATGCCAAAGGATGTTGGAATTTCTGCTACCAAAATGGTCAGCAAAACCTTCTTGTTTGGAAAGTCCACAAGGGCCACTTGAGCATCTTTGATTCTCCCTACTAGTGGAACTTATTTAGACTACATAGAATAGAAATATTTATTTTATTGTTTCAAGGTGAGTCCTAGGGCATTAAAAAAATTTATTGGCATTAAATTATCTGAAGCATCTCGATTTTACTTATGAAGTTGTTCAATTGGTTGTATTTAATCAAGAGGGAAAGGTAGAATGGTTATAATTTGTTGGTTTTGTATGTGCTTAGGGCAAGTATATTTTTAGTTGGAGGAGTGGGTGGCATTGGCGGTAGTAACCTTTGGAGTTGTGATTTGCAACATTGAGGTTTTGGTTACCACATTTGATGTAGTTGAAGAGACTTTCAAATTGCTTTGGGTGTGTTTGTAGAAATTTGTATTTAGAAATATGAACTTTAGACTTATTCACATGCTCAATGATATTGAATGGAGAAGAAATAGATGAGCTTTATATTCCTAGGAAAACATATGTTCTACAAGGTGGGTGAGGTACTACTTTGGATGTTTGAGTAGTTTTAGCATATGGAGTAGTTGGTTTGGGAAGAAGAGGCTAATTTTGAATGGTTATCTGAATCTTTTCCAATATTGGTCTTAGATACATAATTAGAGATAGGAGAAGTACTAGAGGACTTACTTGGTATGGTATATTACTTATTTTTTGCCACTTTGGATCTGGTTTTCCTTTGTACACTCCATTAAAGGTGGCAATGATGATCCTATGTTAATTATTATATTTTTAGAATCTTCATCCGAGGATCATGTTTATTCTTCTTTTTTAATACAAAGGAGAAATAATATCCCTTTTGATACTAAGTGTGGGTGAATATGACACATGAGAATATTGGAGCATATTCATCATCATCTTCTTCTCCTGAAGAATATTCAATGAAGTTGACTTGTTCCTCATCCTCTACTTCTTCAATCTCAAGGACATTTCCATTTTCATTCTCTTCATCTGGATCTTCAATTTTGTCTTCTTCCTCTTCAACATCACATGTTTCATTTATTGGATGTTCCTAAAGCGAAATCCTATGGGGAGGTCAAACAATCCTTTATCTATTCAAAAATTATTCTTAGGAGAATCACTATTTATGGAAGCTTGATCCAATCTGCTTCTTAAGTGAAAGAACATCATTATCCAGTTTTTAAACCAATGACTCCATGGTACCTATGTTTAAACTTTGTCCTTTCTCCTTATTTTGACATTTTTCATCTTTCTCGACATGATCAAGTCATATTCTACTTTGATTGCAAGCTTATATATTTTGTCCAAATCAGCTAGTTGATTTCTTCTCAACATAAAAATTACCTTCGAAGTTGAGCATTTGTGAAGAATCTTAGCTTTTTGTCTTATGTAGGTTGAGAAACTTCAAGAATCTTGTATAAAATTCTATTGAACTTTACCAAAAAATTCCTCATTGGTTAAAGGGCTCTTACTTTAGTTGAGACCATTGGGCCAAAAGTGCATGAGCATATTCTGTAGGTTTGAACCTAGTTTCAAACTTGGTCTTTATATCATTCCAATTAGTTATAGACATACTCGGAAAGTGATAGAACTAGTCTGTTGTTGCATCTTGTAAAGATGAACTAAAAATATCCAAATAGATACATCCTCATAGACAACTCCTAGCACTCCATAAGCAGTGATGAAGATTGTAATGTGGTCATCTGGATGATGTTTCTCATCACCATAAAACCTAGGAAAGTTTTTTTCTTTACGCTTTGGGTAAATCATGCGGATGTGAGGTGAGAGTTAATGGGCCTATGTTTTATCCCCCAGAGAAGCATTGTTTATTGAGTCATTAGTAGTTCCTCTTCTTTGTATTCTTCTTCAACTCTTTCAAGAACTTATTCAAATATTTCACAAACCACTTTAGAAACTTCCTCTTGTGGAGGAACATAGTTTAATGGTTCAACTGCAACTTCATCAATAGGGTACTCAAAAGATAAGGTAGTATAAAATTATGTTAAGTATTGTTTACTTGTTCTCCTTGCAATTTGGTTTATAGGAAGTCTGAAATCAGCTTGTAATTGTTCTTCAAATTTAGCATCGTTAACACTATTTTCTCTTGAGGATCTTGTATATCATCTTTATACCATCTTGAATGTACAATTCAAACAAATTTATGTTAGGCTCTTCTCTGTTGATTTTGAACTTGTATTTCTCTTTCCAAAGCTTCATCACACTCTTCTTTAGAATCCATAACTCTTGTAGTAGCCTAGTAATGGAAAAATTTTACTCTGTTATACCAAATAATCTCCCTCAATTCTAATGCAATATCTTCTTGGGTATGGAAAAGAATTTCGGGTCTTAGGGCTGGGGATTACCAAGAATATCCATTGGTGGAAGACATAAGGCTTAGTGAATTTCCAAGTTTCAGATTTTTATTTTATTTTTAGATATATGATTTTATTATATATTTTGGAATATATAAGGGTGAAAATAGCGAAATCTACCCCATGGTGGGCACTAAAAATTGTTAGTGAAATAATTTTTTGCTAGGAAAAATTAGTTAATTTTCACCAACGCTCTAGGAAAATGTCCCTCCTACTTGAAAGGGGAGGCTCCCTTATTGTATGTAAATAAAAATGATTTCGTGGTTAGCTAATAGGCTAGGGATCTAACAGAACACTCCATTACACCTACGGAAAATTCTTGCAATTTTTTGCAAGGGAGGAATTTGTAAGGAAGGTGAAATTATGGGAGTGAGAAAATGAGAGGGAGAGTTAATATTGCAAGTAGGAAAAATCATATTCTTACAATTATTAACCAGAATTTACCAACATATAATTAGAAATAATGATAACTCTACTAATTATGTCAAGACAAAATAAACTATGAGCATAAAATCTCATTCATTCATTCATCTAGAAAAGATGAAACTCCTTTCTTGATTGACATGTTTACAAATTTGTGAAATGAGAGAGGGAGGAAACATATAGAAAGGGAAATAGAAGAAAATGTTATATTTTGCTTATTCTTGGTAGTTATCTACTCATGAACTTAAAAATTGACAACCCCTTAGAATAAGGAATTTATTATAATATATAGTTTTAAAAAGACTCTTCACCTACCCCCACATGTCTTTTCACTTGTCTTTTACAACTTGTGACTCTTTGCATTCCTAGTAGGGAAAATTTTAGTGGTGAATATTCGTAATATGGCGAATATTCCATTTTTGAAAATTTTGAAAAGGTGAATTTTTGGCACGGGTTAGTGACCTATTCGCCTAAAAATTACACTTTAATTTTTTTAGGGTCAGCTTCGCCTACCCTTGAAAAATATCCCCTATATGAACCTAGATTATTCACCAGGTAGAACACTTCTACTTCACATTTTTCAACAATATGATATATCCCGTATTATAGATGCGTGACAAGGGGGTAAGTTATTGACACGCGACAAGGAGGGTTTGCGGAGACAAGGAAGAGATAATACGAGATATTGATGCCTAATAGACGCATGACAAAGAGTTTGTTGACGGCGACATGGATATTTTTCGATGAGCAAGAAGAGGCGAGAGGTTGCGAGGCGTGCGATAGGATATTTCTTTGTCGCGCGTCAAAAAAATGCATTGACGGACGTCAACAGACCTCATTGATGTGCGTCAACAACCTTGTTGACGTGTGTCAAAGAGGTTTGTTGACGCGCGACCTTGATAGATAGTTGACACGTGACAAGGAGGTACAACAGATATTGACGCATAGCAGACACACGAAAAAGAGTTTGTTGATGCGCGACATAGAGATTTTTTGATGAGAAAGTAGAGGTCGAGAGGGCCTTGAGACGCGCGACGGGATATTTTCGCATCACACGCGTCAAAAAAATGCATTGACATGCGTCATAGACCTCGATGTGCGCGCGTCACTGAGGTCTATTGACGCGCGTCAATGAGGGTTATTTGTTGACGTGCGACCTTGATGGATAGTTGACACGCGTGACAAGGAGGTACAACAGATATTGACGCATAGCAGACACATGACAAAGAGTTTGTTGATGCACAACACAGAGATTTTTTGATGAGAAAGCAGAGGTCGGAGGATGCGAGACACGTGACTCGAAAAACACCCTCGATGACGTGCATCAGCGGACCTTAGTGACACGCGTCATTATGGTTGTTGACACGCATCACTGAGGTCTATTGACGCACGTCAATGCATTTTTTTTTACGCGTGGCGAAAAAAATATCCCATCGGGCGTCTGCGACCTTCACATCATGACACTTGACAATCAGGCAAAAATTTTTCATACAACCCCAAAAAAATCACCTTCCCGTGAAACTAGTTCCGGGGATATTCGCCAGGTATTCTCCACCTCTGATTTCCAAGAGGTCTCTTAAAATGAACCACGATTCCTATGAAATAAATTAAGTCCCCTTTTTATTAATTTAGGGAAACTTATTACAATTCAACTATATTCATATCTTAATGAATAAGACAAAATTGAATAAGATGAAAATGAAAAGTGCAACACCATAATGAAGAAATAAAATGTGAAACAAGAGAGGAAGGGGTGGAGAAGAGAGAAAGGAAAGAATATAGCTACTCGAATGAATAAATATATGCATCTATTGATGGATATTCCTTTGATGATGGACTCTTGGAAAGTTCCTCTGGAAATATTTTGATCCCTTTGAATTCTTTATTGTATTGTGCCACTATAGGTATAACCTTCTCAACCTAAGGAATGTGCACAAATCTCAAATACTTGACCCAATTTTCGAGAGAGAATTGATGTTCTTGCATTCCATGAACCAAGATTGATGTTACTTTATTGTGTTTGATATGATGGACCTTATCTCATCCAGAGACTCTAGTGTGTCTTCATTGAAGGAAAATGGATCTTTGGCCTCCTTCTTGATAAGATCTTCAAATGGATTCAACAGATCATCCACCAAAGTGTTATCATCCACTACTATCACTCCAAGCTTCTATATCTCAAAATTGACATCCTCTTGAATTTTTGAAATGTGTTCCTCATATGAATCCAATTCACCAAGATCACGGTTTATCATTTCGTAATGAGAAAATTGAGTTCTATCTCGGACTTGAGACAAGTATTTAGATGTTGAATTGAATACCCCTTACTCATCTGTAGTAGATAATTGAATTTTCCCATTTCAATGAATAGTGGAAACACTTGCTCCCAATGCTCCTTTTCTTTTTCAATCCCCTCTCTATTCATTCATACTTCAATGATAGTTTCACTCACATACTTAAACAATGAAAAGATCTCGAAGCAACATTTTGCCTTTTTCCAAGATTTTTCCACCCACTTATCATTTTCCCTACCTTGCATAGTGAAACCTTGTCTTCTTTAAATGGAATCTAGGTTGAAGCTAATAATGGGAGTAACGTATTCAATTAGAAGAGGTAGAGAAGTGTTTGGATCCATGGTATTTTTACATGCAAGGTGAGTGTTCCTACATGATCTTCCAACTTATCAATTTTATCCTTGCACTCCGATTCCTTATGAGAAGGCGGTGGAATATTAATTAAACAAGTTTGCATCTCCCTTATGAGTTACCAGTCCTATGGGAATGGTACTCATTTCATAGTCATCCGGGAATGGGTTTAGTTACCTTTGGTCGAACTACCTCTACTTATTGATTGCTCAAAGTATCGTTGAAGAAGTGGGAAGTAGATTGAGACAAATTTCCCTTATTCACTTGGACTATTGATTTTATGGATTGAAAGTAAAGGAACATAAATTTTTAAACCATGCGGGATTATCCCCCGATAATCTATGTACCCATAGAAACATCTTATTTTTTTAGGGTCAATATTCAACATGATTTCCATTTCTTGTTCTAGTTGAGGGAGGAACATCATGCATAGTTGGGGCTAGTGTTGGTGGAGAGAATGATAGAATTTGATATTTTTAGGGACCGTAGGATGAATCTGGATTAATTTCCCCTTATTATATATCTACCATAAGGTCTTTTGTTTCCTTTTACTTTTTTCAACCTCTTGCAGTGAGGATCTTCCAATTCCACTAATTTTATTTTTGAGTGTTCTCTTGAATGAGAAGAACTTGAAGCTTTATCGGTGTCTTTTAAAGAGGAAAGGTGGGATTTTTTCATTTTGAGAGTTAGAAAACCTCTTGATGTGATGAGGGCAGATTTCTTCTTTTTGAGCCATTCCTAGATCATATAATTAATGCTTTTGATCACTCATTTATATCTCCCGATACATAGATTCTCCAAGAAACTTACAAGTAGGGGAAAGGATTTCATGGATTGATATTTTAGATCATACATTTCTGTACTATTATAATCAATACCATATTCATACCAATCAAATTTACCCAATTCTCATCCTCATATGATCTCGTTCTATGACTTTGAAATTATCTTCACAATTCACCCAATAGTCTTCAATCAATAGACCATGATGCAATTTAGGGAGGTGAAATGTTTACGGATTTATCCAAATCAAAAATTTTGATCTTGGAGTGTATGAATATAATCTTAAAAAAAAAAGGAAGCTTCCTAGTTAGTGGCATCATTGGAAATTTTGTAGGAAAATATCCCGAGAGAGATAGGGAAAGGAACACATTTCTTATTTCGGTTTTTAATCTTACCATTGATTTGAACAAACTGCCAATATAACTTGAACATCATGTTTTTATTCATTGAGATACCATGGTAGATTATGTGGATTAAGATCAAAACTAGAAACCCTAATGTAGGAAAATGTTGAGAACTATGTGAAGAACGAACCGTACCTCTTGATCAAAGAAGTAGTTTGTGAGAAAAACCCCGATTCATGATTTCCTTATAACAACCTAATGAAAAACATATTGAAATCATTGTTCAATCATGTAAAACAATGGTTTCTCTTTCTCAAGGTCAATTTTGGATACTTATCATATGCAAGATCCTTCTCGAAAAATGTTATGAGTAAGTGTCAAACCTCTTAATGGTATCATATTTGCAGGATGTAGACCATGTATGAAGTCATTGAAAACTTCTTATTAGCCAACATTTGAAGTAATTGATGATGTAGGTTGTCACCGATTATTTCCCCTAGTCTATCATCTTTTTTTCCCTAGATTATGGTAAGGATGAACAGTTCCATCTAATCATGAAAATATCTTGTAGCTTCTTCTCACATTATCTTGCTTATGAGGATGATCACATCTAAAAATCCCTTGTAAAATTCACTTTGGAAGATAGATTTTGACACGCGAGATGGATTCTTCCTGTTTCAACTAAGAGCCTAGTGCAATACCTTGAATGTATGATTTTATCTTACACCACTCACCTGATGTAGACTCTTTTGTGATGATGAACATGTTTTTCATACTTGAAATTTGCATATATTGTGAAATTTCTTTAGGAGTGAGTGCTACTAGAATCAAGTTATCATCTACCCTTATGTTTCTTATCTTTAGTGCATAGTGATGAGAACATGCTAATACCAACTCAATGCTTTGATACCTTCGTGCTTCATAGTGAGAGATAAGTTTTACTTGAGTTTTATGAAGTTTTAACTCACCTGCTGATTACACCTTTAACCCAAGCTGAATTTGAGTTTAAATGTGGTTTTACATATGGTGTAATTAAAATAATTAAAGAAGAGGAATATAAGTGCACCTTGGATCAAGATGATGTCATGTGCCATCTTGAAGTTCAATTAGAATGAGATGCATTTAACTCTACTTTAACTCGATAAGTGAACTTAACTATAGGTGGGGGTTAGTGCTTGAGTTGTACCATGCCAAAGGGAAAAAGGGGACACCTAGGACACAAAAGGGAACCTTGAAGAAATATTTTGACCTATTTCATGGTGTAATTTTGTCTAAGTATGAATTTTACGCTTCTCCGTCATTCTCATACACCTTAACTTGGCTTAGACCCATCTCGGGTTAACCAAAATCATGTGGAGGGTCCAAGAGCTACAAAAGGAATGGGAAAATTTTTATCGTCCCTCTCATCCCTTTGGGGGAAGAGGGAAAATTGGGACATAAAATTTTTCCCGTGGTGAGGGAGTGAGGGTGCATTTTTGTGCCCCTCTTGTCCCCCTTGCATTTTGGGTGCAAATGGGACACATGGGACAAATAAGACACACATGGCTCAAAAGTGCACCTTAGGGAGGAGGATGAGGGTGAATTTTGTGCCCCTCATGTCCTCCTTGTCCCATAGGGGAAATTTTGGACACAAGGATGTGAAAATTGCACTGGGACAAGAATGGAAAGCCAAGTTTTCTCTAGATGTCTAGAAATAGCTAGGAAACTTGCATTTTTCACCACGTAGGCTTAGAGTAATGTTTTGGGGTCAAATATTATATTATTTTTACTCTTAAACACATTATAAGATCAATGAAACTATTTTAATGACTTTATTATTCCTTTAAATCAAAATTTAGGTCTTTTTTTGTTTGGAACTATGAGGGGCACTTAATTATTTGGATTTCTTCATGAAACCTTCACACCTTAGATAAAAATTGATGTTACCACATTGTATATAATTATAATATATTTAAAATTCATAATTTTTCATTTTAACTCCTTACAAAGCTCCTGAAATCATCCAGAGAAGTTAGAATTCACCATTAAGGTGTTTGTTCCCTGCACCTAGAAAACCAACTATTGAGAAGATTATCTTTGAATGAGAAAACCTTTTCTAAATATTCCTAAACGTCCTTTAAAACTTGAAAGAATCCATAAAATCACCTTTATATTATTGATACCTTTCATGATATCTCTCAGAGGGTGCTTGATTATCTCCATAATGGCCAAAAATCTCATTTTTATGCCTTTAGAGGAATTTATCTTCCATTAAGTCACACTGAACTCATCAATCATCTTATTCAATAATCCATGCACACTGAAAAAAACTTAAAAACCTTTTTAGTAATTTCCTATGAGCTGGGGTGAGAGAGGTATTGAGGATAGGATTTCTAGAGGAAGGATGCATAATGACTAGGAGGCAAGATTTCACTTAGGGACTTAGTTGTCATGCTCTAAAAAAATTCAATTTTAGGTTTGTCGTTTTGGATGACAACAACATGGGATGAAAAATGGTAAATAGTTTTCCTTGTGCCAATTGTGAGTATTTTATATTAGTGTGTAAACATGATTCAACATCAATTAGAAACAAAAATAAATATTTAACAGATTTTATTGACTTCCAAAGTGCTATTTTTCTTAAGACAAGACAACTATTTAAGTCCGAGAGATTGTTGGGGGTAAAAATGTATAAAAAGTCAACCTTCAACACATTTTGTAATATATCTAGTGTAATAGTATATGTTATAGATAGAAAAAGGAAATAAAATGTAAAGTACTCATGGGACATATGAAGAATGCAAAATTCCTCCTTTAAGAAAGGAAAGAAGGTGAAAGGACTGATAGGATGACAATCACATAATTTTTATAAATTTATTTAAGCACACTAAAAAATGTTTGGGTTGATGTTGTTTTTGGTTATGTATCTTATTGATCATAGTAATTTAAAGGTTTTTATCTATAACAAATGATAATATATATAAGTTTTGAGCCTAATGGTATATGAGTCAAATATATCTATGTCTATATGGTATTTCTTTAATCACTTTGCCTTTTTCTTTTGTCTTTGTTCCTCAACGATCTAGGATTTTATTTAAAAACTTGTATATGGATTGAATTGGCTCTAGAATAAAACTTGTGGCATGTCTTGATGAGTGATTACAGATACCTCTACTAACAACCATATTCACCAAGTTGGCATTATGTAAGTATTTATATTTGCATTTCTTCTCCAATGCGGGATAATATTCTATGTTGTATTGTGCATTTACTCTATAATATGTACAATATGTGTTGAATATTGCATGGGAAATTATGTACAATGTGCTTGACCTCTACACATAAGTTAAAAAACAACGAGGTTGTGAGAGGGACATGGGTCCCTACTGCGTTGTTGATAGATACCTTTTTAAGATCCTTATCTTTATAAAGGAATCCACCCTTGTGATTCAAATTAATATCCCCTATATTTCATGTGTGGATATGGTCAAACCCAATTCAATTTATTTTTTGGAGAAGGGGTCTTACTTAACTGGTGTTATAGTAAGGGTGTAATCCATCCTCCTTAATTCTAAGGTAAGGGAGGATCCCAACCTTGTTGTGGTGCAATTTCCACATCTTGTGTTGGAGATTGAGGTTGGGGTTGGGGTTGTCCCTAGGCTTGGAGTATAAACATATTGTGTTGCATCATCCCACAATTCTTGTAAGGACCTTTAATCCTCAAATTTTTGAGTGTTGGATCGACATAAACTTTAAATCCAACTTTGAGGCTAACACACATAGTGTTATAGCATATAGCATTTCATAGTTGGATGTCTCTATATTTTTCAAACCTCATAGTATTCCATCCTTCCATAAATTTAATTTTATGGATTATAGTTAAGGGATTATGGTGTAATTAAAATACTTATATAGATCTAAATAACAATAGCAATAAAACATAAAAAACTAAAATATAGAGAAATGATCACAATATGCAAGTAGAATGACTTAGCCACTTCAAGGGGCAACCTCCACACCATAAAATAAGATTGAAGTACTCAATATGTTGATAATATCCTATTTTCTAGCTCCTATAAATACCCTATTATAGTATCCAAATCCCTAAGGCCATCCCACTAAGCATATGGAATCATTAATAATTATGATATGACATGTTAAGAGACTATCTTAGCCATAAGTCGACTATCCATATCCCAATAAAATGAACTAGGTTTAACGGCATAGCATGCCCCTCCCCTTAAAATAAAAATCATCCCCAATGTTGGTGAAATATGGATGTCTTTCTCTTAATTATTCATCCTCCCATGTTACATGTTCAATGTTCAAATTCTTCCATTTGATAAGATACTCGATGATGAACCTTGTCTTCAAATTCTTGGTGCATGTCTTTAGGATTATTTCAGGTTACGAGATGATATGCCCCTCTTCATAAAGATCTTGTAATATTTCTTGAGAAGAAACCTTCTAGCCAATGACCTTCTTTAGGAAAGAAACATGGAAAAATAGATGTATTTTACTTGACTAAGGAAGCTCTAGTTTATATGCCACACTACCAATTTTTTTACAAAACTTGATAAGGCCAATACTATTTGGGTGAAATGTTTTTATCCTTTTTATATTGTTTCATATATACTTGTTAATATGGATGTCATATCACTAAAACCAAGTCTTAAACTTAAAATATTCATTCACTATGGTGTTGATCAACTTGTTGCTTCATGCGGTTTTGTGTCATGACCAAGTTTTCTTTTATGATAGAGAGAACCTCCTATTGGTGTTGAATGTGATCTTTAATTGCTCTTACTTTAGGATGGAACCTTAAATTGGAAGTGAGGGATGGTGGATGGTAACTATATAATGCTAGGAATGGGGAAATTTTGGATGAATTGTGAAATGAAGTGTTATACCACCATTATGTAAGTGGTAGCCACTTAACCCATCTCTCCTACTTATCTAAAGTAAAGCATCATAGATACCCCTCCAAACATTTTTTTACTACCTCATTCTATCCATCAGTTTGGGGATGATATGATGAACTATGATCTAATTGAGTACCCAAACATGAGAATAAATCAGTCTAAAAATTACTAGTAAATAGAGGATCACAATTACTTGACTATAATCATGGGTGTTATATGTAGCATTTTAATTGCATACATAAAAGATATGGAAGTTGTACTTATTATAAATGGATGTGGAAAAGAAAAAAAATGAACTTACTTGGTGAGTCTATCCATAACCACCATAATAAAAATTTTACCTTCTGAATTTGGCAATCATGTGATGAAATCCATGAAAACCTCTTTCCACCGATCACTAGGAATAGACAATGGTTGTAAAACTCCTAGAGACTTAATATTTCACCCTTGTTATCTTGATACACCAAGAATTCGGCCATAAATTTTTTTACAACTGTTTTCAAACCTTCCTATAATAAATCTTTCTTAACTTTGTGATATTTTTTTGGAATCCAAAACAGCCACCCAATGGAGATGCATGGAGCTCTAAGAGAGCCTTGTTTTTAAAGGTATATTTTTGTATAAGTATAATTGGTGCTTATACCGGATTGCATCCCCCTTCCTCAAAAATATTTCTGAAGTGCTTGGATCATGTTGGATATTTTGAATGATATTTTAGGTTTCTATGTCATTATGTCATTCATATCTTTCATGATCAACCCAATCTTCCTGTAGTATGGACATGGAATTTAATAATGCCTCTGTGGACTTCTATCTCCTAGATAGTGCATCGACTACCACATTTTATTTTCCTTTTTGTAAATGATCTCAAAGTCATATCCCAACATCTTAGTGACCCATTTTTTTTTCTTCATATGATATTCTTTTCTCTAAGAATTATTTCAAGTTGTCATGATCTATCTTTACCTTAAAGTGATGACCCATGAGATACGGTCTCCACTATTTGATTAGCATGAAGAATAACCATCATTTCCTTCTCATTAGTTGGTATGAGAGGTTCATACCTTTGAGTTAACGAATCTTAAATATAATGAGATGACCTTATTGTATAATTATTGTGCCTATGCCACACCCTTAATCATCACATTCAACATGAAGGTTTTGGAGATGTTTGGGAAGCCAAAACTAGATTGGTACACATCTTGATGATTAAAATTCTTAGGTTGCTACCTAATTCTAATGAAAAGAGTATTGATTTAACAATGATGTGAGTGGCTGTAATTCTACCATTATTATTTACAAACATGTGATAATAACTGGAATCCCTAAGAATCCTCTCGGGTTTTGAGGGTTTTAGGAACCAAAGAATCCACCATAGCTTGGATCTTATGAGGATCCACTATTACACCTTCATAAGGTGCAATATGTATTGGGGATTAATAATGTTCACACTAAGGGGGAAAATGTTGAGAATTGGTAGTTTTAACATTATTAATTACAACCACATCTATTTTATCCTTACACTACTAATTCCTAAATTTCACCCCTTGGTGTGAACATTATTAATTCCAAATAATCACACCCTTAATGTGAACATGATGGAGAACCATATTTCGAATAAGTTGAACCACTTCCCGAAAGCACTGCTTAGAATAGGTAAAAAATCCATAGATTATTTCTTTACCCTCGTAAAGGCATAGTGATGAGCTGAATTATGCAAGAATACTCCCTACCTCTTTGGGTTCCTATGGGACTTTACTTTTCTCTGAGTTACCCGAATTATGGATTTCCAAGATCCACAAGCTTGGCATTAACTAGATAACCATCCCCAAGTCTACCTCAAAATCTTCTCTTACTCCATAAAAACAAGTTTTATGAAAACATGAATCTACCATAAAATTTTGAAAAGGGGTTTATTCAAAAAACCAACACATTGCAAACAAGAACTCTGAAATCACATCACGGTGAAAAACACACACTAAAAATAGCCATCAAACCATTTGTGGCCTTGTCATTGTGAACTAGCAAGAGGTCACCGATTGACCTCAAACCTCCATTTTCATTTGTCCTCCGATAGAAATTCGCTAACTTGTCTAGATTTGATCATGGAGGTCAATTTTACATACCTCAATCGAGATCGGATTCCACCAAAAATATGTCTATAAGGATTTTTAGTTTTGGACTTTAGACACTTACAAATCTTGAAAACTTGATAACTTTGACTCAAAAAAATGACAACTTAAACAAATATACCTATTGACAGTGACACATTTACGATACAAGCCAATGATTTTTAATATTGACAAGAGAATGACATGACTCTATACTTTGAAACAAGAGTATAATGGTCACACTATCTCTAGAAACTTTTACAATAAAAAATTATTTACATGACTTAACAATGAAACGTAATACTTATGACACTACAATAAGAAATAACAATTAATTTACTTCCTTTTAACACAACCCAGAAAAGGATTTCAATAGTACATAATACTATAGACTTCTTTAAAAAAATGCATACTGTGGGAAAGTTGTTGATGGCGTATTCAAAGCAATGTGGTGAATAATATTCATATCATCACGTCAAGATATCTGAGTTGGAGATAAAATAACTCTGGTCATTAGAAGTGATAACAGTTGTGAGCATTAGAGAAGTCGAGGTAGAATTCTTTCAACATCGTGATAGAGACCATACAGCTCATTGTTTGGTTAGATGAGATGTATGCGTGCATTAATATGGTAGTTACACTATAGATCTGTATGCTGCTATGCAAGTTGATGGTGGGATTTATTTTTAACCATCCAAGGAAAAATATAACCATCCATATAATTATCCAAGGCAAAAGATAGAAAATAAATGGAAGTGGCCGGGCTACAGGACTGTTGGTAGAAGTGACTGAGGAGCTGCTGGGATGCTTGATTGCGGAGGCAGAGCTGATGATAAGACTATATTTCCAGACATGGAAAGATTTAATTTTGGTCTCATTTTTCTTGTTCCTATGCCACATGAGTGGACAATCGCCAATAAGATATGGCTATCAAATAATAATAGCAGGTCCAATTCCATATTAAAGTCAACAAAACCAATATCCAAATACGTGTATCAAGGCGCACAGCTAGCGTAAGAACACCATCTGTTAAAACATGAAAATGTTGGGAGATCTGATGCGAGTGAAAAGAGATGTAAAGACCGGTCTACACAAGTTCTAAAAATTTCTACACTCATATGTTTTTAGTAATCCAATGATAGTCAAGTAGAACCCAATGTCTTTGTAGGTCAAGATGATTCACTGGATCTAGTGGAATTCACACATCTGCATCAAGTGATTAGCATATAAATAGAGAATGGAATGATTCAATGTATATTTGTTTCAGAGGCATTGTTCAATACGTGGAAGCACAAAATATTTGATAAACCAATCAAAAAATTCATGGAGCAGGGGTTTGCAAAGAAACATTACCGATACACAATAACTCATGGCCGAACCAGTACAACACAATCATGTAAATCCAAGCTTTTGACAATAAAAATCCAACAAATATGCAAACGATTCTAGTAAATATATATTAATCTAATTTGAAACATGGATTGGGAAGGTAAAAAATGTTTGAGTTTCCCCCAATCGCTCTTCAAAACCTCACATAAACTTCCATGAATTTCCTGCTCTACTACCATATGAAAGAGCAGTTGCAAATCTTAACACAAATAATCTTTGATAATTATTCAATACACAACATACAAATTCATAGGCTATGAGATATCCCATTAATGTGGAGTCAATCCTAACCAAAATCACCTATAAAATACTTTGCAACCTATTTACGTGAGTTTGGTTTAACAACTAAAACTCACACAGACAATAATATACTAAACAACTCATAATATGAGTTGTTATTACAACCGCATTTATTTTATCCTTACACTCATTAATAATGTTGACACTAGTAATTCCTAATAATATGACCCAAGTATTCTACCTATCTTACCCCAAAAGAACATTTGGAGGACTTGGTATAAATGTGGTGTTGTTCAAGAGTGTCCAATACTTTATTGACATGTTGTAAATGTTCCTCCTAAGTCTTACTATAGATTAATATATCATCAAATAATACCAAGAAAAACTTTTGCAAAAATGGATGGAAGATTGAATTCATCAAACTCTGGAAAGTAGATGGTGCATTTGTAAGGCCAAATGACATTACAAGAAATTCATAGTGGCCCTCATGTGTCCTAAATGTTGTTTTATGAATATCTTCATAAAAATTCTTATTTGATGGTATCTTGATCGAAGATCTAATTTTTTAAAATAAACAACACCATGTAATTCATCTAAAATTCATTCATGAAAGTAATAGGATACTTATATTTCACTGTGTAATTTTTGAGCTCCGTGTAGTTTGAACACATGTACCATCTTCATCCTTCTTTTTTAGCATCACCACTAGATAAGAGTACGCACTTTGACTATGGTGAATAATAATTACTTTCAACATCTCTTGTACCATATTCTTAGTCTCACTCTGATGCAGCCTAGAATTTACAAGATAACACCCTAGTCGTCTTTGGCACATCACTCACCCTAGGTGAGCACTCACCCAAAGGGCGCAAAGGTACCATGTCCCTCCTTAGGGTTCTTTATAATAGGATGTTAGCATGATGAAGATAGAAACATATATATTCATAACTAATCCATCATTCTACATGTATGCTACCCACGATCTATGAAAGGACAAGCGTTAACAATAATCATTATTGAATTAATAACATGCACTATCAATTACACAAAATGATACTTAGATTTAGTCAATATCTTCCATCTATAAATAAGTATAGAAGTTCCTTACAGTATTGTCAATTTATATCAAGGCGTGTATGGATCGATACACACACATCTTTGCTCTGTGTGTTATATGTCCTCTCTATCTCCTATTCTCCTATGCACCTAACATCATATATATAGGGTGGGGACTTGCCCTTCACCACTTTACTATTCCAAAAATAGGTCGTATGCTATTGATAGCCACATGCCATTTACAATTATAGCCAAAATTGTAAATGCGCTATCTATAATCCTCTTACGATTAATCAAGTGTCAACTTTATTCTTAGCTTGTCTCCATGCATAGACACTTTGAACCTCTTCTCCAAATATAGACAATGCATGATGCACGTGTCTCTACTTTGTTGGTGTGTTCCGCATGCCATCTTCTAAATATAGATCTTCATGCTCAAAATTGGTTCAAGTCCAAAAATCTGAACTTTCCTTCTGCGCGGGTCCTTCCCCCGTCCTTCTGCGCCTTTGATCTTGACCTTCTATCTTGCGTAGACTCCTTGTGTGATCTTTATCGAGTATTCTTTAATCAACATTATCCCACACTAATCTCATTGTCATCCCAACAATGGATATCTCCAAAAATTTGAAGTAAAGAATATTAATGAAAGAATAAGAATGAAGAATGTGGACCAATAAAGAATTTATTTGAGGTTATTTAAGTAACCTCCTTTGTATCAGTTGGTAGCATCATCTTTGGGTACTCCTCTTTTATTTCGGCCTCCAAAACCTACCATTCAGTGAGTGTCTATTCTTCTTTCTCTGGGATGTCCATAGAAATGGATTCCAACTCATCCCACATAATTTCCCCTTTCTCATTTTGCAGAACCAACACAACACTGGACATAGATGTCATCCTCCCTTCCAAAAGGTCCATCTTCTGCGCAATCAACTTTCCAAGCTCTTCCAACCTAGTCTTATGCGGCTCTTGTGATCTTTGCTGGGCCCTCACACTTTTTTTAACCATGGACAACCTTTCTACATGGCCCAATGTCTCATATTTCATGGCCTTTTGGACCTCATTGTTCTCTTCTAAGGTCTTAATGTTGATGAGCGCCTCTGGAGCTATGCATATATTTAAAGCTTGATCTTCCTTCTTCAAGAATTCTTGTAATTCTTGCAACAACCCTTCATAAGATGTGATTTTTCTCATCACTAAGGCCTTCTCTCATTTGGCATCTTGTTCTGATATTTCCGGCACTTGCACACATAGAGTTTCATCTTTGAGTACCAAGTCCACCAACTTTCCCACATAGTGTATCGCTGAAGGAAATGTCTATGGTACCTTGTGTTCCAAGTGTGGCCTTGCTCGATTACAGTTTCCCAATCTCCTCTCGAGATTCTTATGAACACTTAATTCTTCTTCTATGTGAAGTCCTTTCTGAGTTATGCATGCTATCTCTGCATCCTTCATCTTTATCTCTTCACGCATTGCTTTGATTGTGGCAGAATTATCCATGTTCCTTCTAGCCACCTCCATAAACTTTCACCAGTGCATTACTGACCTGCTCATCTGATATGATAGTAGGATTTACTTGTCATGTGTCTAGCACAGGTGCCTTCTTCAACTACCTTGAAACACATGAATCTTCACACACATCAAATTCAGGCTCATCCATGTGGGTGTGCATTGACCACGATAGTTGTATTCTTGTGCGCACGGTCGCCATATCCTCATCCATCAACTCCCATCCAAATAGATCCTTCTGTGCTATTGTGATCTGGAAGTGGGTGTGGATAATATTTCCTACGTCCTCTACATACCCCATGGCTGGTGGAATGTCCTCCCCACTTTTCCTCCTAGACATTTGTTGCTTAAGAACTCTAGCCTCCAAATTTGGGACTTGCATCTCCATATCCTGAATATCTTCTGCGTAGTTGTTTCCTCTAGTCTTTCCTCTTCTTATTTCTTCTCCTTTGATTCCTCATCATTTTCTTTGGTGTTCCTTGGGAGTGTAAGAGATGTAGGTGTGCTCTCCTCGAGACTCTTATGCCTCCTCACTCAACTTCAGCTTCCTCCTTCTCTCTCGCGGTCGCTTCCTTTTTTGGGGGAGAGTTGGGGTGATTCGTAACACCTAACACCTTGGTCCTTGTTCTCCCAGAATACTCTTTTAAACCCGTTCTCTCCTTGGAATGCATTCAAGTCCTCTTCATCCCCTTCTTGTGGTTGAGGTGGTATGACAAAGCACGCTCGCTTCACCACGACGTGTAGGATGTCTCCTACCCCTATGCTCCAAACCACCACTATCTTCGTGCTCTTCCTCCTCATCCTACACTTCAATTTTCTCTAAGGGCTTAGGTGTTGGGATCCATTGTATGCTTCCCTTTGGGTGGTGGTGGAAGTGCGAACTCACCTTCCACATATTTGTTGTTCTCCATCTTTGGCTTCAACTGGAGATATACCAATGTGGCCCCCAAATCTGCTACAACCAAACTTATTGGCTTGATATTCAACACCTCAGAAATGATCTTCTCTATATAGGAACTTCTCGCCAAGATATACATACTTCTTCCTCAATGTATGTTATTCATACGGTCTACCTTATCTGCATTGAAGATTAGTCTATGCATGTTGGTAAATCTATGGACCAATTCCTAAAAATACCTTGCGGTGAATACGTAGGGTAACTTGCACCAAGGGCTCCAAACTTCATCCTTTATTGGAAAACGTGTGATGTATAAATTATGGTATACAACAAAGCTGAACTTGTTTTCCTACCACTCTTTAGTAGGTCCTTTGGAATGTGCCATTCTTCCCCAAATGCCACGCAGAGCTTCATACCACCACTTCTCTGCCCTTTGCTTTACTTCATAGGTATTTGTTGAATCTTTTAGCTAGGGATTTGTTCTCCATGGGTTATTCCCATATTTTCTCCTTTAGGTCGTCTCTGTACCCCAATCTCCATGAACACTAGTGATAGTAGAACAACCCCAAATCTGATCTTGCCTCCTATGCGCACTTCTTTGACTATTTTCTCTGCAATATAACCTTGTTATGTTATAGATTGTCCCTTCCAACATTTTTCATGCCACATGTAACCACATAGTGTTTACCTGTGACCACCACTCCTGATCATTCAACTTGGTAACCAAGTATGCTAGAGCTTGTACAATTGGATAGTTCTTAAATTTGTCTATGTCCATTCCACGCGGACCCTTCTCGGTATCCCAAATCTGTTTTGTCTTCAAAATCATGGATTTATCTGCAAGGTCACTTTTTATATCTTCTCTTGTGGCCTTCAGACTTGTCACTAATGAAATAAGTGTAGACAAAATTCTAACTCTGCGTCCTACAAAGTAGAATAAGTCTTCGTGTACTTTGCTCATGAGCCACTGGTACAAGGGCTCATACTTCCCAAAAGATGGCAGATCATACAACTGATATACCCCAATTCTCTTCAAAAGTTTCTCACCCACATCATCATAAACTAGCATGTCATCTGCCGTGTGTTTGTTTGTTCTAGAAGTGAGAAAGGAATCGAGCTCATTTTTATTCTCTGAGGTCCTGTGATTATATTCACTTACTTTGATTTTTATAATAGGTGACTCCCACTCTTGGCCGACAATGACTCCTTCTGGGTATTAAATCTCCAAAAAATGACTTTTGGGTGCCATCTCTTCTTCCTTGACGACCACCTTCTTCTTTTCTTTTGCTGCTGCTGCAAATGCCTTCTTTGGTGTCATTTCTACCTTGCAAATGTCTCTTCTTCAATCCTACAACTCTGCAAATCAAACCCTAGCTCGATTCAATTATGTCGTAGGTGGAAAATTTGTAACCTAATTCTTTTATGTCTTCTTCTTCTTCACTCAAACCCTTCACCACCAGGGATGTAAGCTTCTTATAGCACAAATTTGGCTATCACTCTTGGTCTCACACCCTTCGCACCTTAACTCGATCACTCGGCTCTTCGCACTTAGCTCTTCTTGTGAATACTCTTAGTTGCAATGGTAAAAATGAATCCGCATCCCTTCCTTATATAAATTTTTCAAATTTGATACATTTATTTCTCCTCACCTACCAAATATCCCTTCATTTATTGACCAAATCCATTCATTCCACACGGTACATCTTCGTGCCCAGCTATAACCTTCTAGTGCGCCTTCCTACCCTCTGGTCACAAACTTCTCTTCAACGAACACTCCTCCACGTGCTGAGTACCTCATCACTACACCTTCTCTTGGTAGCTAACATGGCCTCTGCTTACCTCGCATTATACTATTCTTTCATTCATCTCCATCCTTGGTCACTTTTGAGAAGCAATCTTCTTTTGACTTAAAGTACACTCGTAGCATCTTATTCCTTTCATCTTTCAATTACAAAAGTATCTTTCTTGGATAATGATAACCACCCCACACCAAGCGTATGTGCAGTCCTCTGCACATGAACATTCTTCATATGGTAATTAGCTTCATGCGCACAAGCACATTTATTACACAAACAACAACTAAATTGACAAAGCATAACGACAATGAAGGAAATAAATTTAAAGAAATATTGAATTAAAAACCTAAACTAAATGGCAACACTTTGCCTTATTACAAACACCATGAAGACTTATTTATAATAGGGCTTAAGCCTACTCCCGTTAAAGCAACTAGGTAGTTGTGATCCATCAAGTGCTTATAAGCCGACATGCACTTTGATTCAAGTATAGAAGTGATAACATATGGCCCTAACCAATGTACTTTGAGCTTTCTAGATGTCACAAGAACATTGAGTCATAAAGAAGTACCATTTTCCAATCTCAAACTTCTTATCCCTTATGCATCTATCATGCCATGCCTTCTACCTGGCCTTTTCCTACTTCTAACTCCATCGTGTTATGGCTTGGCACTCATCTAGTTGAATCATCTTTGCAATACGTTCTTCTAAATCTTGTTCAACAACTAGAACTCCAATGCATGCAATGCACAAAGAAGGTAACATAAATTCTATAGGAGAACATATTCGTACCAAACACCAATTGAAACGGTGTGGCTTTGTTCAATCACTTGTAAGTTGTTTTATATACCTAAAGTACAACCGACACTTTTTCATCCCAATCCTTTCATCCAACATCACATATTTTTGTCAAGTCTGGCCCAAATTTTTGTTGAAAGCCTTAGCAGTTCCATTTTCCTGAGGATGATAAGGTGTAGTTTTATGGTGTGCAACCATAAACTCATCTAATAGGATCCTGATTGTCTCATTCAAAAAGTGTGTACCTCTGTCACTTGTCAAGCTTAAAGGACATCCATATCATGTAAGAACATTCTCCCGAGAAAATCTAGTTGTTGTAGCTATTGTACAGTCTTTCATAGTAGGGCTACTTCGTCCCACCGTGTGTAAGATAATCTGTGCAAGTAATGATATAGCATGATCCATTCCTATGCACAACTGGTGAAATAGGTCCTACAAAATCAATGGCCCATTTCTCAAATAGTTCAGCACTAGTAATTGGTCTCAAAGGCATCTCATCTCTTTGCCTTGGTTTTCCTAGGTGTTGACAATGATCACACGCCTTACAATAATCTTTACAGTATTTATATAGTATCTCCCACCATAATCCAGCAATTAGGATCTTTCGAGCAGTCGCATCACTTACATAATGGCCTCATGCAATACCACCATGAGCATCTTCCATGATATCCTTGCGCTCATGCTCTAACACATAGCAGTACAATACTTCATCTCTACCTAGCTTGCATAAGTCACCACTGATTAACATAAATGGTGTCGCATATAACAAGCTACTTCTTTTCTAATGCTTTCATTCCTTCTAGTGCCATACCTATTCGTAGAAAGACAACAATGTCTTCTAATTCATGGGTGCATGTTGTAACTTGTATAATTATGCATCAGACATTATTTCTTCAATTATCTATGCATCCTCTCCTGAATTGATTCTAGATAGATGGTTTGGTCTAGAATTACTTTTCCCTGGCTTCACCACAACTGTGAAGTCAAACTCTTGAAACAAGAGCACCATCTGCATATGCACCCCTATAAGATGGCTTGTTTGCAAGCACTTCAATGCCATATGATCTATATAAAACACAAATGGTGTTGCTAACAAGTATTATCGAAACTTGTAAAATGTGTAGATCATTGAAAAATCTTTGCGCTTTGTAGTTGTGTAATTTCTTTCAAAGAAGAGTCATATTCCTACTAGCAAAACATATTGGATGATCTATAATACCTTCGCTAGGTTGAGCTAGCACAACACCAATGGCCATACCAGAAGCATCCACATGCACATGAAATGGTTTATCCCATGAGGGAAAGTGTAGAATGGGCGTGGTAGTTAGTTTCTCTTTTAATACCTAAAACGCGCACTGTTGCGGTTCTCCCCAATAAAATGTACCTTTCCCATTCAACAATTCTTCCAACGGTGCAACAATTTTGGCCTACCCTTTTATGAATATTCTATAATATCTTGTATGACCCAAAAATCCATGCACCTCACTTTGATTGTAGTAGGTTCTTCCGGGCCTAAAATGACTACGACCTTGGCTCGATCAATTATCAAACCTTCCTTGTAGATTATATGTCCTAACAAGTATCCCAAATGGCGTAGCAAATACACACTTCTCAATATTTAAGGAGATACTCAATTATCTGCATCGTTCAAACATTAAGCATAAATTTTCACAACTATCTTTCACAAGCCCATATATTTATCCAATCATCTAGATAGACTGTAAGAAGTTATGAATAAAATATTTGAACGCCTATACAACTATGTGCAAAAATACAGGAGGCACATTTTTCAATCCAAAGGGCATCACAGTATAGGCAAAGCTGCCCCATTCAGTAGTAAATGTTGTCTTTTCTTGATCCTCCTGAGTGATACAAACCTGATGATACCTAGAAAATCCATCTGTGAAAGAATATATTTCATGCCCTATAACTCCTAATATTTCCTCAGTGAATGGCATAGGGAAAGGATATATGATGCATGCAGAATTCAGCTCCCTATAGTCCACACATATCCTAATCCATCTATCCTTCTTGATACTAATCACCATTGGGATAACCCATTCTGACTCATCAAGGGGATTGATAATTCTAGATTTCAACATTTTATCAATTTCCTCTTTCACCTTTTCGTGCAAATTAGGATTCATCCTATAAGGCCTCTTCCTAACTAGCCATGCACCGTCCCTTAAGTTTGATCTTAATTTCTCCAAGTGATCCATGTGAGCCTTTAATTTCATGATATCCTCAAGGGAATAAGTCCTGAAATTCCCTGAGTAACTCGATGATCTTTTCTACCTTCAAGTCTAACCAATAATCTTCAATGATGGCCTCCTTAGGCTCGGCCTTCCGAACCTATATTCACCTTCTTTTCTTCATGGGTTCATGGTAGACACGTGTATCCTTGTATGCACTATCCAAGACCTTGTGCACCCCATGTGAATGTTTTATATCTAGGTTCTCAACTTCCTCTTCGTCCATGATGTAGACCATCTTTCCTTTCTCTTTCTCAAGGAAAGTGCGCTCAAGTAGTTTGGAGTCAATTTCTTCTTCCTTTTCAAACCATGTACCGAACTCTACCTCGCCAAATAATTCCTAAATATGCTCTTATAATTTTGCATTATCTCCCATGGTTAAGCGCTTGATAAATTTCAATGCCTCTACTACGGGAGGTTGAGTCGAGAAGTAGTCAAATGTCTAGATCATTCCTGCGACCAACTCTTGCCGGTCCCGTTTCTCTATGTAGTTCTACATATACATACCAAGCGTGTACACATCCTTGGAGCATGGAATACAACCTATACACCCAGAGTGAAGGTGGTAATGCTTCCTGTCCCACTATCTAGAGTCTCTCACACTGCTGAATGTGATCTTTGGATAGGTCGATCACCATGCAAATTTTTGTGTAGGTGCATTGTTCCTTATAAACCTAGTAGACAAAGCTATTCCAATATCTCCCCAGTTTATAAGATTATCTCTGTGGACTACCCACATACATGTGCTGTATCATGTAATGTATACACTAACATATCTCTCCTTGCAATTGGATCTACCCACTATGTTTCCATGGCCTTCAAAAAGGTAGAAAGATCTTTTGTCCCTGTATACCAACGTACTATGCTTCCTATCCATCGAATTGAGAAAAATCTATTTGTGCGCGTAACCACACTTTTCACCTCGCACCCTACCAATTCATATGTACCATGAGCCCAATTGTCACAAGCAATACTCATAGTATCACTAATAGAATGAGATTCCTCCCACTTTGTAGAAATTCCCTCTTTTGAAGGCTCGTTGACCTCTAGGTCTGAATAGCGTGTACATAGACTCTGTTCAAATCCTCTTCACTTAGAGGCTCAACATATTATGTAGACTTCCCATTTGTCAAGGGTATTACAACCCTTTCCTCATTGTTTTCAAAGCTGATATATCTCTTATTGAATCTCAAGTCAACATTATTTGCATAACACTAAGGGTGTCCAAGCAATGCTAGAAAATTATTTGCTTCGCAAGTGCTAATACCTCAAAATCCCAGTGAACTTGGCCCCTTGTATAGTTGTAGATGAATCTTTCAAAAATCCTATGGGAGTGGCCTTAGTCTAGTTTTCCATGAATAACACATTAGATGATGGCTGCAATGGGGCCTCCCCATTTGTACCCATGCATCGAATGTCAACACATTTACTTCCATGCTGTATTGATCAATATGTTACTCAACAACCACCCATCCAAAACAAAATTTAGAGTAATCTCTTTAGCATAGTCAATGCTATCGGGGAAGATTTACATGTAGAATCTTTCGTCTAGTCATAAGATTTGCATGCAAAGTGTTCCCTTTCAACCAAATTCCTAACGTGGAATAATGTTCTCCTGCAAGCAACATCTTCCACACCTCTCATAGATCATCAATATCGGTTTGAACTATCTCTCGAGGATTTCTTCTGCTCCTTTAGGTATTATATCTCACCCTAAAGATTCCTTAGTACTTCCATGGTATCTTGGTAAACTTCCTTCGATGAGCGGGATCCGGTACCTCGCATGTAAAAACTCTTCCTTGGTGATCATAGGTTTCTGGTGCAATTTCTCTCACACGCGTGCTAATGTTCACTTTCACCTCAAGTCCTTAGTTTTGTTATCTTGGGCATCCATTGGTCTTCTACCATGCACTGGATTCTAACCATTCCGGTGCCTTTGTTTTCTTGCTTATGCTGTTTGCTCAAATGCTCATATAAGTCTAGGCACTCTTCATAGCTATGGTTCTTTCCATAGAAAGAACATGCATTATTCTGAGGACATTCGTGCTGTAGTGGTCAGGAGATCCACACATATAACATGTTCCACGAGGAAACTCTCCTCTTCCTCCACCTCGGCCTCATCCTCCATATCCACCATGATATCCATGTCCCCTTCCACGACCTCCTTCAAAATGCCCCTCATTCTTGTCATAGTGCATTTGATTATGATCCCAATCTTGGTGCTCATTCCTACCCTTAGAATTATCTATTATACCTATTTTTCGTACTCTAATGTCTATGGCATCCTAGATCTAACCAATCAACCGACAATCCTTAGTATCATGGGTCATGGACCTACAAATCTTACAAAAGCAAGATACATTCTTCCTTATCATGTGTTGTAATAGAGGACAGTGGCTAGCATCATGATTCAAATGGAAAATTTCATAGTCCAACAATAACAAGCATACAGATTTGTGAGGGCAACTATCCTTGGTGTGACCTTCCACTTCACAATCTATACACCAAATTCTGAGCACGTTTCATGGGCTGAATTTGCTTGACAGCTTCTCTAACTGCTTAGCCATAGCTGCATCTTATGCCTCTAGGAATGGACTGACTCCAGTGTCAATGCTCCTAACTGCCTCAGTGTGCAAAGCTACTTCCAGTGCTTCACATGGATCTATGTATGTCTTATGTGACAATGCCCTCCTAAAAGGTGTAATCAATCCTCCAATGAACCATTATGTATGTTGGGTAGCATGGATATCATAAGACAACTTAGATAGAAGTGTCTTAACATGAGCATTATACTCATGTACACTCTCAGTAGTGCCTTGCTTGATATCTTTGAGTGCACTTATACTCTTCTACTCAAACTCAGGGATATAGAACTCTTTTAAGAAAGCATCCCTCGGTGTTGCATAATCTATGCAAGTTTGATCGGGTCAAACTTCCTATACCAGTGTGCACGCACCCCCCTACTGAATGTAGTAGCGCATTTACTTGCCTTTCACTCAATAGCTATGACCCATTTAGTGCGCTAGAATATTTCACACATATGCACATGTTTGGCAGCATCCTCTACACCTCTATACTCCGGAGATGAAGAGACATCTCCATATATAGATATTTTGTGGTTGTTGTGGACCTTGACCACCTAACTGTAACCTCCTATGTTCCCTCTACCTCCGAGAACCACCATATCCATTGGAACTAGAACCACATATACCTCTTGGTTTGCCCCACCTGTAGTTAGAATAGGGCTGTAGATGTACTCCCTTGTGTTTTGACAAAGAGTACTATACATAACCCCTATAGTCTGTGAAGCAGTTCCACTTCCAGAGGTGAGTCCAATATTTTGTGCACTTACATTCTATGTGGATGATGTGCCCAAGAATGTTCCTCCAAATGACATTGAATTCGTCTATCCTACCATTGATGTACTTGATCCTTGACTTACTCTTTCTTTCCTACTTCCCAAGTTAGTTTGCTGGTTACTTGTCGTACTAGATACTAAAAAACCAAGCACAAAGGCTAGGTCACTAGGTGGATTAAGATGCGCACCTATGGCCTAAGTAGTCTCTATTGACACACTTCTGTGTGAGGCTAAGAAGGGGTCTCCATCATGCTTTCCAAGATGGGGAGTTCTTAATGCTCCGGCTCCACATCTTCTACATGAGTCATAAATCCTTCATGATTCACCTCTCTCCTCAACACCATACTTTCTACAATGGAATATTGCTTCTCTATTTCCCTCTCACGTTCCTCGTTATACTCAATCCGCCTTTCCTCCCTCTACTTTTCTACCACTAGGTCCTCCATCTTAATACCAAACCTGTTCCTGCCTTCGTGCATGGTGAATTTTAGCTAGCCATTAGTTTACTCTCCACTTTAAGGTTACCATTAAGATCTTGATTGCCAATGGAATACCATGCAAATATGTCCCTCTTGGATACTGCAAAAAACTAGAATTCAGCTACCTTCGAGCACGAGTACATCAAAATTGAATATTCTAGAATATAACTATTTAGAATACCATAGAACCATGTATCCACCATGTGAGTCCAGATCAAATTAGCATCATAAAGGGCTTGAAATTATTCTTGTGTCTAGAGAAGTGTGTGATACCTCTAATTCCATTGAGATCCATAAGCGTAAGCCACTTGTATAGTTCTACTAGAAATATAGCGAAAAATATCTCATATAAATTGTCATACAGGTTATGTTCTACCCAAGTATGTGTGTTAAAATCAGATCCACTTGCTGAATCGTCATGCATATTCTTCCTCCGATCATGTATCCATTTCTCAATACTTTTTAGAGTTAACTGGTACATCTTCATCATGAACCATCCTGAAAAAACTAAAAATAAGTCCCGGCAATGGAACCAATGATGCAACTTAGAATTTGCAAGATAACACCCTAGTCATGTTTGGCACATCACTCGGCCTAGGTGAGCATTCACCCAAAGAGCACAAAGGTACCAGGTCCCTCCTTAGGGTTGCTTTATAAGAGGATGTTATCATGATGAAGACATAAATATATAGATTCATAACTAATCCATCATTATACAATGTATGCTACCCACAATCTATGAAAGGACAAGCATTAACAACAATCATCATTGAATTAATAACATGCACTACTCAATTACATAGAATGATACTTAGATTCAGCCAATATCTTCCATATATTAATAAGTATACAATCTCCTTACAAGATCTTTGTCAATTTATATCAAGGCACGTATGGATCGATACACGCATATACCGCTCTTTGTGTTACATGTCCTCTCTATCTCCCTATTCTCCTATGCACTAACATCATATATATAGGGTGGGGACTTTCCCTTAACCGCTTAACTATTCTTGAAATAGGTTGCATGGTATTGATAGCCACACACCGCCATTTACAATTATAGCCACACATGCAAGTGCACTATCTATAATCCTCTTGTAGTTAACTGAAGTGTCAACTCTATTCTTAGCTTGTCTCCATGCATAGACACTTTGAACCGCTTCTCCAAATATAGACAATGTATGGCATGTGTGTCTTTGCTTCATTGGTGTGTTCCACACGCCATCTTCTAAATATATATCTTCATGCTCAAAATCGGTTAAGTCCCAAAATCTGAACTTGCCTTCCTCACGCGGGTCCTTCTTGTCCTTTTGCACCTTTGAGCTTGGCCTTCTATCCCGTGTGGACTCCTTGTGTGATCTTTACTAATTATTCTTTGATCAACACACTCGTTTGGAGATAAGGATACCTATAAGGTTGAATGTTGGGTGGTTGGATTCCTAGTACTAGTTGAATAGCATGATCATGATCTCTTTTAGGTGGAAACCCTTTCAACATATCCCCAAACACAAATGAATGTTCATTAATAATGGCATGTAGATATAACGATATATGGTCTTTTAATGGTTGAGATTCCATTTAGAATAATTGTGCCATGAACCCATATTCTCCCTTCCTAATAATTTTTTACATTTGATGATAACTCAAAGAATGGAGATTTAGCCTTCATTCCATGTAGCTCATAAGCTTCTTCCCTTAGAATGGAACTGTGTGAAAAAATTGTTGGCATGTGTATGTTTTTTTTCATTAATGTCAAATTCATATTAATGAAAAATAAGGATACATGTGAGCTAGAGTGAGCTTAGAGGGACTAAAAATAGGTAGAACAAGTTAGTGGCTTGAAAACACATGAGTAAGCATTGACTTATTGAGTAGCTAGAAAAGCTACGGAAAGGTGATGATGTGAGAGTCTACCAGGATGATGGATTACCTTTTCTATCATGCATATGAAGTGGAAGTAGGGTCAGAAGGATGAATACAAGGGCACAAGAGTGGAATTGGTTAGACAATCTCAATTTGGGATGCCTAATTCCTAGGACTAGCTAGAAAAATGGCACGGAAAGGTGAAGTGAAGAATTTAGGTTTTTGGTGAAGCATTGTAAAGGTATAAAAATATATTATAGGACATGTTCAAGGGGCTAAAAGGTGAATAACATGACATTCATGGTGACTTTCAATGCAAACTAGCAAAAATTGGCCTATTTTAAGCACCCAACATGAGGCTATGAAGCAACACAAGATGAATAAATCAAATTAATACATTTTAAGTTTGTAATTACATTTTCAATAGTCTAAAGGTATAAAAACATATTATAGGACATGTTCAGGGCTACTGAGGTGAATAACATGGCATTCATGGTGACTTTCAATGCAAACTAGCAAAAAATGGCCTATTTTAAGCACCTAACATGAGGCTATGAAGAAAAACAAGATGAATAAATCAAATAAATACATTTTAATTTTTTAATTACATTTTAAATAGTCTAAATATGAAGCTACATGTCATAATTGAATAGTTAGAGGCACTTTCGGGGTTATTGGCGGGATTTCCCTTACAGACAAACAAGTTTAGCATGCACAAATGAGATTTTACAAGAAGTTACTGGAATATTTATTACAAATTATCCATTGGTAAGCATATATTATGTAGTCATAAATGTGTGGACAAAATTTTAGCACTTGAGGAGGTGTTTTGTGCAAGATATTACATTTTTACTAAAACCGGGTTAAGTGAGGTATGTTAAAATAGTGCTCGACTTCTTAGTGTTCAAGTAAACTTGTGGAGCCTTTTTTAGATATAAAACAAGAGAAAATTTTGAATATAATTTGGATTAAAATATTTTTCTAAAATTTTGAAGTCAAATAGATGTCAAATAATAAATTTCTATCCATTTTTGTGAAGTTGTTTGAGACCTTCCTCAAACCCAGTTAAATCGATACAGATGATTTTTTTTGCTTATCCTCAAAATGAGCTAGTTTTTCTAGTTTATTAACTTAAGCATGTATATAATTGATGAGACCATATTTCCATGGTGTTTTTAGCTCTCAACTCAAGGTGTACCCCATAAGAAAATAGACTTTTTGTGGAAACTTGATTACACGAGAAAAAATAGATAAATGAACCCATGCTTAAATTTTTGGTGGATGATTCTTGGGGTGTGTTAGAGGATTTCATGAAGTCATCTGGGCCACTTATTTGGATAAATTTGATGATACATGTGTTTTTTCAGTCCTACCACTTGAAAATGTTGTGAAGGCAAAACCAATCCTTGTGTCTAAAATGAAAATGAGTTATTCTCCTTAAAATATTTAGAAGTGAAGGCTTGGAAGTGAATTATAACTCCTCTAATAAGTTTTTCATGCATTAGTTGATCATGTAGGGTAAGTGCACCAAATTTGGGGGCCAAAAGGGGGTCTTAAGTGGATGCATTTTTCTGAAAAAAAAAACTTCAACTTGTACGATTTTTTCGAAATAGTTACACTCAAAATTGGAAGATGTTGTAGAAATATTAATCGTAGCATTTTGAGTCTAGTTTCTAAGCTACTAAATTTTATTAAAAATGGATAAGTTTAAGTGGGTAAAATAGCTAAAATACCAACGTAGATACTCTTGTTTTTGTTAAAAAACATAATAGAGTGAATTTCGTGCCTCCCAATATTTTTGAGCACCATTTAGTATTTTTGAAAACCCTTTGGTAGAAAGATAGCTAGGAGCATCTAGTTTGGGCTCCATTTTTTTAGATTTTTATAGAGAATATTTTATTTATTTATGATATTTCTAGTATAGAAATTTTATGTTTTGAAAAATAATGGAGCTCCGACCGTGCCTCCCACCTAACTACCTTAAAAATATCAAAAATTAGAATTTTTTTAATATGTATAGAATTATGCCTAGTTTGGGCTAGTATATATTTTTTTAATTTCGATCACCCAAAACAAAAGATACACCATGAAATATAGACATATTTACACTTCAAAAAATAGCTATAAAAAGGCATAGTTAGAAAATAAATAATATGGAAACCTTATATTAGTCAGAAAATTTGAAAAATTATATTTTTAGAAAGAAGAAACTCTTCTCTACGTCATGGTATAATTTTTAAAAATGGATTGATTGTTTTATTTTGATTTATCATAGAGAAAGTGGAATTTCTACATTTTATTGCAAAACACGTTATTTGTTGTGTTTGTACAAGTCCATGCCTTAGGCTTGGGGATCCAAAATGATCCCAAGCCTTGAGGCATGGCTTGGAAAAAGAGAAAATAAAAAATGCATACACGTTATAACACATACGTGTTTTTCTTTGTTTATATATGGTGGCCCTCCAATGTCCCTTTCATCTCTTTTATGGGAATTTTACAAACATATTGTTTTGTCTACAATTTTCTCTACATTCTTGCACAATTTTTAGTAGTTCATTTTGTCCCCTACCCCACTAGTTGATTTTTATAATCATGGGTGATAAACGTCGAGATAAAGACAAGAGGAAATTCAAGAACAAGACACCTGGAGAAATTAGAAGAGAAGATAATAAAGAAATTGAAGAGAATGCAAAAACTTCAAGCAGGGCTAGGTACATCTGCTATATCAAATGTAACTAATGTATTAGAAAATGGGGATGAAATACATAATGAAAATGTAGAGAATAATGATTTTGCAATGAATAATGATATTGAATTGAATGATAATATTGGTATGGATGAAGAAATTGATATGAATCCAATTATTGAACCCTTACGAGAATCCAAATGTTAACCCGAAATTTGGATGGAAACACTAAATGAAGAAAGTAACCTTGTAAACGAATCTTCACCTCTAAGAACACCTCCTTCCATTTTGCGAAGAAAATAAATTCACTTAATTGAAATTGATGAAAACATTATAAAACCAATGCCTAACAAAATGTCGAAAGAAATGTGAGAAGAAAAGCTAATGGAATTTTAGATAATTACTTTGAGAAATTAAATTACACAAAAAGATGTCAATTATTTGTTACATTGATGAAATTATTTAAGTTGAGACCTATAATGAAGACCAGGGGTTAAGAACATCTAATGTAGTTGATCAAAATGTGTCAATTATTGAAAACATACATAAAGTATACCAAAATGTAGGTGGCAAAAGACGCACCAAAGATAGTAATGCTACACGACACTGAACTTACTAATTGTAAAGTAAGTGCTAAAATAGTTAATAAACACTTGATTAGAAAAACAAGCGGTGCTTTAAAGCTAAACAGAAAAACACTAATGAAAACAATAGAGAGATGTAAATGTCTTGAGTTAGTCAATAACACTGACTATTGGGATTTTTCTAGTAGACTTCCACGAAAAGACAAGAATACATCGATATTCTAAAATAATTAATTGTAAAATTTTGGAATGAGAATACAAGGGTGTCATCGAATAGAAGAGATATAATAAAAATAAGAATAGGTTCTCATAATCATGAATTGTGTGTAAAACATTTCTTAGATATTACTCAAACAAAATTGTTCTCTAAGTTTAAGAATGAAAATCCACAAATTAACATTAGCCAAATATTCTTTGAAATGAACAAACCTTTTTATGTGAAAGTCAATCACTCATGTACCACTTGTTGTTGCAGGCATCATGTTGAATTTTTAATACATTATGATGTTTTTTGTCAAATACGTCGTGTTTTCCATACTAACATCATGTTGCATGAGTGGGGATTAAATGTCCCACAAAAATAATCAAGGGAATTTATTCTGACAATATTTTGTGAAAAATCAACAAGACAATTTTTATAACAAAGCATGTTTGGATGGAATGTGCAATGTATGCGGTGGCTTTCCAAATCTAAAAATTTGTATCCATGAGGCGAGTAGATATTCAATAGGAAAATAATTGGTTTATTTCACCAAATATAAATTAGTGGCATATCAATTAAAAGATGAAAAAGAATCTAAGAGGTGTGAGCTTGTTAGAAAATAATTACTGTATCAAAATATATGGTCAAATTTAGAGAAGAAATTTTTTATGAGTATGCAAGGCACACACATAGAGCTCGAAGGTTGGATGAACAATTCAAGTTAAGAAAGGACACATTACCACTTGGTACTATTGTTTGATAGTTGACTTTGCAGAGAATTACACATTGCAGCCACAAATGGAGGTTTATTCTCAATATTATAACTCAAAGGTGCAAGTTTTTATTTTCATGCATAAAGCATTCATGCACTCTCCTGAAAGCACTGAGAAAGATCAAAAAATATTAAGAGAGTATAATTTCTACATCAATGATGATCGGACACATTCCACGAGAATATGTACAAGGGTGTTTCCGGTGTTTTATGCGAACTTGAATGAGAGGAACATTAGTTTTGATCAACATTACATTTGGTCGGACAACTACACATCGCAATTCAAAAATGCATGGATGTTTTATTGGCTAAGCAAGATGCACAAAGAAATACATGTACAACATATCTAGATTTTTACTTGAGGAAGGGCATGGAAAAGGAAAACATGATTGTACAGGAGCTTGTGTGGAAAGAGCACTTGTAAGAGAAGAGTTAAAATTTAAGAATGGTGCTAAATTTACAAATGCAAAAAACATTGTCGATTGGTGTGTCAAGAATAGGGGCCATGAATCTCAAGAGCGATCAAAGATTCGTAGATATTTTTGATTGATAGAGGAACAACATCTGGAAAATTTTGAAGATTGTATGATAGTTTTAGGATCAAGTGATATGCACTCATTCTGTAGTTCAGATGCAAATGCTTGGACTATTTATACTAGGTGTATGACATGTTTTTGTATATCATGCATTGATTTTGCATGGAATGAATGTGAGTCATAGTAGTGGGTGGATGAATGGACTTGTAGACATCTAATTCCACTCAACACACATCAAGTTCCACGAGCATTACAACTTGTAGGGTCTTCAAATCAAATGAAAACATCAACTAACTTTTTGACCAAGTCTCGATTTAGTGTAACACGGTACATACGAGATATGTACATGCCATGTTTTAGATTTATAAAATTATTAAATGGTTAAATCTTAATGTATTTTTAAATTGACTGAACAATTTTACTTTGTGATACATAGGGCATGTTTTTGTAGTTATTGTGATGGAATTTAATGAAGAGGGAACAGACTACTTGTCTCGTTGTGTAGAGGGGAAAAAATTGACTTCCATAGTCATTGATGGTGAAGACCTTAAGTATCCCACTAGGTTAGTGGTAGTCACTAGAACTTGGCTTCGATGATATCCTATAAAAAAATCAAACATTTGGTTGTTTGAAAACTATGAAGTACATCGAAGAAGATACTTCACTATTCACATTTGGTCCTTACAACAAATATTAAATTGATCAAATATTGAGGTCGGCCATCAAACAAGAATCTATGGAAGGTTCATGAATTGGATCATGAAGAAATTCTTACTACTGTCAAGAATAGAGTTGATCCTTGTGGTTCATTGGATTGAATTTGTAAAGTTATGTTCTTCATGAATTTAATTTGAATATTTACTTAAATGATTTTGTTTAAATTTTATATGATTTAAAATTCTATTTAATTGCTTACTAACATGTTTATGTAGGTTAGTGGTGCCAAAAAGCTTCCACCTTCATGTGGTTGGCACTTTTAGTAGAGAATTTATTATTCTCGAAGCCAAGTGAAGCTAAGAGAAATTAAATATTAGAAAGGAATAAAAAAATTCTGATTTCACCACCTATATTGTAAAAATATCTTATTAAAATTCTCATTTCACCACCTATATTGTATGAACCACCTATATTATTCAGGTGATTGGCAATGGACAACCTTACACTGACTCAGACTACAGTATTTCATGCATTTACAAACAGTAGGACAATGAGAGAACCAAATGGAGATGGAGAAAATCGTGAGAGGCTTTCATAGAGGGCCCTGACATGGAGGTATCGGATCTCGATGATGCATCTCTAGGTGCCACGAGTCGAGAGAAATAATTTTTGAAGATATAGCATGTTTTGGTCTCAAGGCTCTTAAGGGACTACTCCCGGATGAGGTAGCAGCTTTGAAAGCACGAGTAGTATAGGGAGCCAAAACAAAGCCTCCACTAGAGTTCACCTAGCCACCTCAGCATGTTGGCGTAGTTGGTTTGGTCCCATAAGATACCATTTACAAAATACAATGTCTAGCAACCTTACACTGACTTAGACTACACTATTTCGCGTGTTTGCAAATAATATGACAACAAGAGAACCAAATGGATATGGATAAAACTATGATAGTATTTCATATAGGGCCATGACGTGGAGGTATCGGATCTAATGAGACATCTCTAGGTGCCACCGAGTCCGAGAAATCACTCGTCGAAGATATATCATGTTTTGGCCTCAGGGATCTTAAGGGACTACGCCTTGACGAGGTAGCCCGATAGCATGGGTAGCATAGGGAACAAAAAAAATCCTCCAATAGTGTTTAATAGGCCATCTAGATGTGTTGGCCCCGACAGTTCAGTCCCTACAAGCTCTTGTTTGAAAAATACAACATCTAGCACCTTACACCGACTTAGACTACAATATTTCGAGCGTTTACAAACAATAGGAAAGTGAGAGGCCGAATGGAGATGGAGAAAACCACGAGAGGAATTCGTAAAGGGATTCAACATGGAGGTTTCAGATCTGATGAGACATCTCTAGGTACCACAAAGTCTCGATAAATCACCCGTCAAATATATTGTGTGTTTTGGCCTCATGGCTCTTAAGGGACTGCGCCCGACGAGGTAGCCCAAAATCACAGGAAGCGTAGGGAACCAAAAAAAGCCTCCACTAGTGTTGACTAGGCCATCCAGATATGTTGGTCCGCAGACGGTTTGGTCTCGAAGCTACCGTTTACAAAATACAACATCTAGCAACCTTATACTTGGCTCGACTACACTATTTCACATATTTACAAACAATAGGACGGTGAGAGAACTAAATGGATATGGAGAAAACTACGAGAGAATTTTGTAGAGGGCTTCAACATGGAGGTTTCTAATCTAACGAGGCATATCTAGGTGCCATGGAGTCGAGAATCACATGTCAAAGATATAAGGTGTTTTGGTCTCAGGGCTCTTAAGAGACTACGCCCAAATGAGGTAGCCCGAAAGCACAGGGGAGCGTAGGGAACCAAAACAAAGCCTCCACTAGTGTTCACTAGTCCATTTAGACATGTTGGCCCAGATGGTTTGATCCCACAAGCTACCATTTGTAAAATACAACATCTAGCAACCTTACATTGACTTAGACTACACTATTTCGTGCATTTGCAAATAATAGGACAACAAGAGAACCGAATGGAGATGGAGAAAACCATGAGAGGCTTTCTTGGAGGTCCTCGACATGGAGGTCTCGAGATCTAACAAGAGGTCTCTAGGTTCCACGGAGTTTGAGAAATCACTCATCGAGAGATATAGCATGTTTTGTCCTCATGGCTCTTAAAGGACTACGTCTGGCGAGGTAGCCCAAAATCACGGGTGGAGAAAACCACCAATGTTCAATGATTTTTCCAAAGGATGCAACTATGTAGATTATGAACTTATTTTGTTAGGGAGACCACCAATGTTCCAACTATTCATTTTGAAAGAATGAATATCTTCAATCAAATAGAGAATGAAGAGCCTAAAATTGTTTGGACATTACAAAAGGTTTTTGTGCCCAAAAAAGTCAAAGGCCATATAATTTTTCAGTATTCAACTTTATATGACAATGAACATCATGAAGATAAACAATTAGGTGAAGATTTCACTATGATTCAAGAAGAAATGCCTCCGAAAGTCATAAAGAGTCAATTTGATTACCTAAAAACTTCTAGAAGAACTTAAAGAGAAGATACAAGCGAAAGAAAAGGAAAAATGGGAAGTGTGGAAGATCACAACTTAACTGGAATGGAAGATCTATGTGATGTTTTCGATAGAATCATGGATAATATCAAGGACAACATGCCAAGTTGATTATTTTTATTAATCCCAAACTGTTTTTGACTTCAACTACACAAATGAAACCGGTAGTTCCAAAATCAGCATACTTGGCAAGTAAAACTACAATGAAGTATTGATAATTGAGCCTAAAAATCGTTTAGAATTGTAATTTATTTTTGATTGAGCATTCACCCATAGTTTCTTTTTATAAGGAAGAAATTCATTTTATATGTGAGAAATAGAATGTTGATTTAGTCTATTACTCTGACTATTTAGGTTAGATTTTTGTAGTCATTCAATGAAAGTTTGAAGCTCTTTAGTACTAACATGGAAAAATTGTTAGGGCCCTACAAAAGCCTCTCACGGTTTTATCCATATCCATCCGGTTCTCTCGTTGTCCTATTGTTTGCAAATGCACAAAATAGTGTAGATTGAGTTAGTGTAAGGCTACCAGAGGCTATATTTTGCAAATGGTAGCTCTTGGGACCAAACCGTCTCGGCCAACACGTCTCTATTGCTTAGTGAATACTAGTGGAGTCTTCTTTTTGGTTCCCTATGCTCCCCGTACTTTTCGGCTACCTCGTTTGGGTATAATCCATTAAGATCCCTAAGCCCCAAACACGCTTATCCTCGATGTGTGATTTCTCGAATCTATGGCACCTATAGACGTCTCATAAAATTTGAGACCTCCACGTCAGGGCCCTCTATGAAAGCCTCTTGCGGTTTTATCCATCTCTATTCGAGTTATCTCACTATCCTATTGTTTGTAAAGCGCGAAATCTTTGCTGATCTGAGTTAGTGTAGGGATACCATATGGTATAGTTTGCAAAACGAAGCTAGTGGGACCAAACCAACTACACCAACACATTGGGGTGGCACAGTGAACTCTAGTGGAGGCATTTTTTAGGTTCCCTACACTCCCTATGCTTTTGAGCTACCTCGTTTGGGTGTAATCTCTTAAGAGCCTTAAGACCAAAACATGTTATATCTTTGACATGTGATTTCTTGGACTCTGTGGCACCTGGAGATGTCTCATCAGATCTGAAACCTCCATGTTGAAGCCATCTACAAAATCCTCTCGTGGTTTTCTCCATCTCCATTCGGTTCTCTCGTTGTCCTATTGTTTACAAACGCATGAAATATTGCAGTCTAAGTTAGTATACGACTGCTAGATGCTATAGTTTACAAATGGAAGTTCATGGGACCAAACCAACTACGCCAACACATTTGGGTGGCCAAGTGAACGCTAGTGGAGACTTTTTGTGGTTACCTACGCTCCCAGTGATTTTGGGCTACCTCGTCCAGGCGTAGTCCCTTAAGAGCCCTGAGGCCAAAACATGCTATATCTTCGACATGTAATTTCTTGCACTCCGTGGCACCTAGAGATGTCTCGTCAAATTTGAGACCTCAAAATTAGGGTTCCCTATGAAATTATCTCACATTTTTCTCCATCACCATTCGGTTATGTCATTGTCCTATTGTTTACAAATGCACGAAATACTACAATCTGAGTCGAGTGTAGGGCTGCTATATGCTATAGTTTGTAAACAAAAGCTTGTGGGACCAAACCAAATATTCCAACACGTCGGGGTGGTAAGGTGAACATTAGTGGAGGATTTTTTTGGTTCCCTACGCTCCCCGTGCTTTTAGGGTACCTCATCCGGTGTAGTCCCTTAAGAGCCATGAGGCCAAAACACGCTATATCTTCGACGGGTGATTTCTTGAACTCCGTGGCACCTAGAGATGTCTCTTTAGATCTGAGACCTCTACGTCGGGTCCTATAAAAAAAGTATCTCGTGGTTTTATCCATCTCCATTCGGTTCTCTCTCTATCCTATTGTTTTCAAACACATAAAATATCTGCAGATCCGAGTCGGTGTAGGGCTCCCAGACACTATAGTTTGTAAACAGTGAGCTTGTGGGACCAAAATATCTGGGAAAACATGTCCATATGGCCTAGTGAACATTAGTGGAGGCTTTGTTTTGGTTCCCTATGCTACCCCCATACTTTCGAGCCACCTCGTCCGAGTGTAGTCCCTTAAGATCCTTGAGGCCAAAACACATTATATCTCTTCGGTTGATTTCTTAGACTCTATGGCACCTAGAGATGTCTTGTCAAATCCAAGACCTCCATGTTAGGGCCCTCTACAAAATTCTCTCGTGGTTTGCTCCATCTCCATTCGGTTCTCTCGTTGTCCTATTGTTTGGAAATGTGTGAAATACTATAGTACAGTCGAGTCAAACATTTGCTAGATGCTAAAGTTTACAAATGGAAGCTCATGGGACAAAACCAACTATGCCAACACATTGGGGTGGCTAGGTGAATGCTAGTGGAGGATTTTTTTGGTTCCCTATGCTACCCGTGCTTTCAAACTACCTCGTTCGGGTGTAGTCCCTTAAGAGCCCTGAGGCCAACACACGCTATATCTTTGAACGAGTGATTTCTCAAACTCCGTGGCACCTAGATATGTCTCGTCAGATCCGAGACCTCCATGTTAAAGCCCTCTATGAAATCCTCTCAGTTTTTATCTATATCCATTCGGTTCTCTTGCTATCCTATTGTTTGTAAATGCATAAAATACTACACTTTGAGTCAGTGTAGGGCTCCCAAATGCTATAGTTTGCAAATGGAATCTCGTGGGACCAAACCAACTATGCCAACATGTTGGGGTGGCCAAGTGAATGCTAGTGGAGGATTTTTTTGGTTCCCTACGCTACCCATTCTTTCGGGCTACCTCGTCCGGGCATAGTCCCTTAAGAGCCTTGAGGCCAAAACATGCTATATCTTTGTGGTAATTTCTCGATTCTCATGGGCACCTAGAGATGTCTCATCAAATTTGAGACCTCCATGTTAGGGCCCTCCATGAAACCCACTCATATTTTTCTCCATCTCCATTTGGTTCTCTCACTGTCTATTGTTTGCAAATGCGTAAAATAATGTAGTATGAGTCGGTGTGTGGCTTCCCGAGCTATAGTTTACAAACGGAAGCTCGTGGGATCAAACCAACTATGCCAAAATTATAGGGTGGCTAGGTGAATGCTAGTGGAGGCTTTGTTTTTTTTCCCTATGCTACACGTGCTTTCAGTGCTACCTTGTTCCAGCGTAGTCTCTTAAGAGCCATGAGGCCAAAACACGTTATATCTTTGACAGGTGATTTCTTAGACTCTGTGGCACCTAGAGACATATCATAAAATATGAGACCTCCATGTTGAATCCCTCTATGAATGCATCTCTCGGTTTTCTCCATCTCCATTCGGTTCTCTCGCTATCCTATTCTTTGCAAACGTGTGAAATATCGCGATGAAAGTCGGTGTAGGGCTCCCAAACACTTGTAGTTTGCAAAAGGAAGCTTGTGGGACCGAACCAACTACGCCAACATGCCGGGGTGACTAGGTGAATGATAGTGGAGGATTTTTTTAATTCCCTACACTACCCATGTTTTCGGGCTACCTTATCCGGCGTAGTCCCTTAAGATCCCCGAGGACAAAACACACTAAATCTTTGACGGTGATTTCTCAAACTCCGTGATACCTAGAGATGTCTCTTTAGATATAAGAACTCCATGTTGGATCCCTCTATGAAATCCTATCAAGGTTTTATCCATATCCATTTGGTTCTCTCACTTTCCTATTGTTTGCAAACATGTGAAATAGTGTAGTTTGAGTCAGTGTAAGGCTCAAGCTAGATGTTGTATTTTACAAGTGATAGCTTGTGGGACCAAAAACAATATGCCAACATGTCAAGGTGGCAATGTGAATGCTAGTGGAGGATTTTTTTGTTCCTACGCTCCCGTGCTTTTGGGATACCTCATTCGGGTGTAGTCTCCTAAGAGCCATGAGACCAAAACATGTTATATCTTCGACATGTGATTTCTTAGACTCCATGGGACCTAGAGATGTCTCATCAGATCTGAAGCCTCCATGTTGAATCCCTCTATGAAATCCTCTCCTAGTTTTCACCATCTCCATTTAGTTCTCTCATTGTCCTATTGTTTGCAAATGCATGAAATACTGTAGTCTGAGTCGGTGTAGGGCTCTGAGGCGATGTAGTTTGCAAACGAAGCTCGTGGGAACCAACCAACAACGCTAAGAAGTCAGGGTGGCTAGGTGAATTCTAGTGGAGGCTTTGTTTTGGTTCCCTATGCTACCCATGCTTTCGGGCTACCTCATCTGGGTGTAGTCCCTTAAGAGCCCTGAGACCAAAACATGCTATATCTTTGACGGGTGATTTCTCGGTTTCGTGGCACCTAGAGATGTCTCGTCAAATTCAATACCTCCACGTTGGAGCCCTCTACAAAATTCTATCACGCTTTATCCATCTCCATTCAGTTCTCTCATTATCCTATTGTTTGCAAATGCATGAAATAGTGTAGTCTAAGTCAGTGTAAGGCTACTAGATGCTGTATTTTACAAACGGTAGCTTGTGGGACCAAACCAACTACGCCAACATGTTAAGGTGGCTAGGTGAATGCTAGTGGAGGATTTTTTTTGGTTCCCTACGCTCCCCATGCTTTCGGGATACCTCGTTCGAGCGTAGTCTCTTAAGAGCCTTGAGACCAAAACACGTTATATCTTTGACATGTGATTTCTTGGACTCCATGGCACTTAGAGATGCTACGTTAGATCCAAAACCTCTATGTTAAATCCCTCTACAAAATCCTCTCTCGGTTTTATCCATCTCATTTGGTTCTCTCGATGTCATATTGTTTTCAAACGCACAAAATCTTACAAGTATGAGTCATTGTAGGGCTCCTAGACGTAGTTTGCAAACGAAGCTCATGGGACCAAACCAACTACACCAACATGTCAAGATGGCTAGGTGAATACTAGGGGAGGATTTATTTTCGTTCCCTATGTTACCCATGCTTTCAAGCTACCTCATCTGAACGTAGTCCCTTAAGATCCCTGAATGACTAGATTGGATTAAGAATGAATTTTATAGGGGTATGTCTAAGAACACACAGGAGTTATCCATCACCCGAGAAAATATTTCTTGTTTAGTTACGGATGGTAGTCGGTTGGCCTACGGCTTAGTGACCTTCCATTCATTGATAATTTATGCTATGATAAACCCACGTATGCTTTCAAAAGTGCCTTCAAAAGGATAGGGGTAGTCATCAAACCTAGTGAAGGGTGTGATGTGATTTCCAAATAACTTGAAATGCCTATAGATTTAAAGGTAATAAAATGAATTGGGCGAGATTAGACAATCAAGAATCATTGAGTGTCGAAATTAGAATGTCATTGCATCCGGAGACATTCTCAAGCATTAGAGTAATGTATATGGAGAGAAATTCTCAAAACATCAAGATGAAAGGCATCAAATTGTGATGACTCTTGGGTGTTTTAATAGGGGAGAAGACTAAGAAGCATAGAAGAATGTAGTAAGTTCATGATAAGATATAAATAATTACAAAGAGACCATGAGCAAGAAGAAGAGCAAGTAAGGTAAATACACATATATACATTGATAAATTGAATGAATAATTACTCAGATTAGGCAACTCTTTATATACATACATTATATAAATATTGATTTCCAAAGTTTGATGCATATTATCTATTGAAAATGCTAGTACATGTACATCACCAATAAATGAAAAAATAATCCATAATGTCTTAAATATTGTTAATCGCACATCATATTAGTTTCATGCGAAAATAATCTCATAAATGTAAGGTCTCATACAAAATTATCAATTTCCAAATAGTATTTTAATGTGTATAATAAATACAAAAATGCCCAAATAGGTCATATACCATCAAGTTCAAATGCCATATAGGTATACATACAATGCCATTCACATAGGCATACAAAAATAATGTCATGTAAGACATATATATTTCCTATTCATCAAAATCTATCCCTCTCTTGGCCTTACTCGAAGAAGGCCCCCTTAGACAAAGATGGAGATCTATGAGATGAATTTGGATCATCCAAGCCCATGCTTTAAGTCCTCTTTCATGGAATACTCGCTTGTAGATGAGAATGTAAATGCAAACAATGTTTTTTTACAAAAATTAATTTATATATATTTTCAACATGTATTTAAGACCATGCTAGAATGAAAGTATTTACATAAATACAAAAACTCACCGAAGTTGTCGTTCATGCTGAATTTACATCTCACGCTCGGATGAGTCATCGGGAGATCCTATAGTAAAAATGGGGTAGTACGAAGATGATGTCATGGAGGATTCCGTGCCCTTGAAGTCAAAATGGAGGGGGTTGAAGTTCCCTACATACACATAAGATTAGAAAATATAACATTAGAATTAGTGAAAATAGAACTAAGTACATGTATGTACATAATGACAATATTTTAACTAATTTTATCAATATAGAACTATTGTTTTTACCCCGCCACACTTGTGAATCAAATGAATAGGGATGTTACCTGTCATAGGTAACTCCTACATATACACAATGAAGGACATTATTAACATTATTTAATAATTATATAATGAAAGACATTAATAACATGTAATTTAACATAGTATGAATTACACGAGAAATTTAACAAAATTTACGTGTTGTTTGAATACCTCAGTGAGTTGCTGACGTAGATGAAATCGCAGTGGCAACACCTTTATCTACTTGTCACAAAGATGGTGGGGTGTCTAGTGAAGTCAACATCTTTATCAAACATGTATATCACATGAGTTAGATGGACATACAAGAACATACATATATTTGACTTCAAAACTAATATATATATATATATATATATATATATATATATATATATATATATGAAAATACACACACACACACATGTATGTGAAAATTTTACATAATTAACATTCTAAATTACCTCTATGAATGTATGTGTATGCATGGTGCTTGCCACTTGTGGTCGGGATGAAGATACGCCTCCCGTGCGCTGTAATATCAATGCATAAACATGTACAAATACAATTATTTCAAAAATTTAACATATATAAGTAAATAAAGTACTCCAAACTTTTTGTAACACACATAACAAAACATAACAAATTTACCTGCGAAGGTGACATCGATGAATGTAATCCAAATGTCTCACTCAAAAGGACATCTAACCTAGTGACATTATCGTGTGCACCCCTAGCACTAGGTGCACCAAAATTAGTACACATGAAAGTATAATCCTCCTCAGGCACCAAACATATGCTACCACATGACAAGAAAAGATGTGGCCTCATGCTAGTACTCCCTGAGGGAATACTCTGTGTACCTCCGTGAGCATATGGCTCAAAAATATCCCTCATATGTCAAACAAGGGTCACAGATAGCCCTTAAAGCACATGGAGTGTATCAATCTCTACTGTCTCCTTCACTGCTTGAGGGACAATCTCGGGGGTAAGAGGGCTTCGTGTGGGGAATCTACCTAATGAATAGGTGCACATTGTGCACTTGGTTGATCCTATGTAGATCCTTTTCCTCGGCCCTGAAATCTCAGAAATCAAGATAATTTTGGATCTCATTGAGGATAAACTCACAATAGAGTTTCCTCATAAATTATAGTGGCACCTCGTTGTTATTACAAGTTGGAAAATCAAACACCATCCACCATTAGTCTGAAAAATTATTTTTAATCAAATTATTATTGTACCAATGGATGAGAAACCGTTTACATGAAAACGGAATAGGAAAATTAGTACGGGTCATGAATAAGGTGCATATGAGGTCTTTTGAATTTTTATTTTATTTACACCCACATATGAATTTTTTTACACCCACATATGAATTTTTTTGGAATAATAAACCCTAAAACCCTTTCTATATGTTGTCCAATGATCAATTTTCCCCATATCCACATCAACTTGAAAAAGTAATGCCTCCAATGTGTTTGCAAGAGAGGTGTGGTGGGGGTTTGTAGATTGTGAATCCCTCATTGTTTTGATTAAATCCTCAATTTCAATTTTTTTTTCAACTATGTGGGCTACTAAATATTCTTGACTACCCGGGGATGTTGAGCAATTATGGGAGTGTCAAGAGGGATGACAGGAATAACAAGGTTTGGTTGTGGTTGATTCCCTCGACCTCTAACTGTAACAATAAAAAATATGTATTAAATTCAAATTTTAATCTATAATTATCATATTTAAATGCAATTTTGAGAAAATAATTGTTCTTACCTCTTCTCGTGGTGTCATCATCGATTCGATCTTCCCGGTGATCCGAAACGATCATTTGAGCTTGAGATCTAGCTGAATGAAAAAACACGAGGGCATGGTTAAGCTCTGAAACTCGCGTTTGAGGGAGATAAAATGATAGAGGCTCGAGGCCTCTTTTTTTTCTTTATAGTAGGCATATCACGTATGCATTATAATGCATATTCATTATAACATGTACACGTTATATAATGTGTATGCATTATGCCTTGGTAAATCCCACACTGACAATTTAAAACGCAATCGTGTTATAATAGAATGCATACGTGTTTTGCTTTTTTTTTTCTAGTTTTTGTCCACTTTTTCGCCCCCAACTTCATGCACTTACCCTATAATTATATTTTAAGTGTTTGAGGTCATGCAAATCAAGACTAGTTTTGGGTGTTTTGAAACAAGTTTTGGTGTCTCTAAAATGCAATTTTTTTTTGCCTATACAAAGATGTGATGAAGCTTGATGATATTTTTTTGATTTGAAAAAGTATGAATACCTATTATATAATTACTTTAGAATTCATGAATATTTGTTTGAATGCATGAAATTTCTAGCTTGGTGAGGGAAAATTTTTGGAGTTTGGAATATTTTTTTTTCCTTGTATAAAATTAGTACTTCATGCATGAATAAAGGTGATTGAAGTGCTTTATTGTACGTAAAGATGAATTAAGGGTATTACATTACCTGATCCAAGTGTTATATTTTTTTGAAGGTACACCTATTCATTTAAAATGGAGATCTCTCATGACTACAAATTATTTTTCCTCCATGGTTGTGTGTGAAGCTCCAAAGAAGAATGACGTGTTAAGAGGTGTTCAAGGAGTTATAAAAATATGAGAAGAGTTTGGTAACATGCATGTATGCTTGGAATGTTTTTCTTTGATTTAAAATTACTAAAAGACAGTTTGTACGTTGGAATGAAGAAGAAAACAAAGAGGTGCATGTCGATTACAAGTCAATTCCTAAAGAGGTTAGAGATGTCATAAGATGAAAAAGGAGTTAAAAATAACTGGTTAAGCTTCTTATTCTTGAGTTCCATTAGATTTATTTAGAATAAAGTAGTTTATGAAATTGACAAAATGTTGAAGTCAACTGCAGATGCAATTATGAAAAAATGATAGTTTCATTGTGTAGTTTTTTTATCTCCTAATTCGAGTTGATATGTGAATATGTATAGTAATAGAGGTAATTTGAAGTTGAATATACCTTCAAGAGGTATGAAATAATGATTTAAAATACCTAATTGTGTGTATATGGGAGTTGATGAGAATATTATTGTTGGTGCAACAAGGTGCTAAAAATAAAGTATGAACCTAATGTTTTGAGGATTGCATTACTAGAACATATTGTAAAACATTAAATATCATATGTTTAGGGGAGTACCTTACTGAGAAAATAATTATGATAAAATTATGTGTATGAGAGATGCTTTGTGATTTGGTTTTTACAAAGCAGATGAATGAGGTTGAACTAGGGAAAATGGAGAATAAAAATGAGCTAAGATGTGATCACAATTTGTTCGAGGGATAACATAAGAAAGTGATCAAAAATTAATGTGAAGAGAACTGAATAGATGCTCAATAGTAAGGGAGTTGAGGCTTCCATGAAATGTGAAACTTTCTAAATATCAGGTTGTAGCTTGGTTAAATTTTGGAGTTGTATCTCCATGTTGAGTTGTTGCTCAACTATGAAATCATTGTAACTCTGATAGGACAATTGTCCAAATTAGTTCTATATTTTGAATGGTTTTTCCTCCTTGAAGGTTTTCGCACAATAAATTTTGTGTCTCTTATGTGTGTTCTTTCATTTATATCTTGTGAATGATTTTATGATTTCAGTATATCTAGGTTAAGGAAGTTAAATTTTTGGGCCAAAGTTTTTGTAGACATTGATTCACCCACCTCTCGGTGTCCTAATTTTCAACACAAATTATATAATTTCATCTCCACCATTCCCAAAGTAGTAATCCATTGGACCCCCAACATAATGTCTACTCCTCCCATTGAAATGGCATACATGGGGCCCTCTAGCAAGTAATCTCCCATAGATAGCTTAATATTATGGCATTTTCCTAAATAGATAACTTTACCTCCATCTACAACCATGACTTGAAATTTTGGCATTGGATAAATAAAATAATTTAAGTGTATGACCAACTTATGATTTATGAAGTTATGATTACTTCTTCATGAACCCAACAACCTTGAGTGTTTGTGGGATGTTGATTCTGAAATGGCATGGTAAGAGATAGTTGGTTGAGATTATTCAACCTTGATCTCGGGAACCTCTTCCTCTACATCAGCTACTTCCTCCTCATCTTGTTCCTCATTAGGACCCTCAATGTAGAATAACTTCTTCTTAGGACATTTATGTCCTTTTCTCCACTTGTTGTCACAATTGTAACATAGGCCTTTTACTTGTTTCTCTTCGATTTGTTGAGGAGTCAATCGTGTTGGTTGGGGAAAATATGGTGTTAGATTTGTGTGTTCCTTGTGATTAGAGAAGCTCCTTTGCTTTACCATATCTCTTTCCTCCACACGCCGAGAAATGATCATGGATTATAATATCAAACTTGGATTAAGAAGGAAAACATCATGTTGGATGTTATCCTTGAGTCCACCCAAGAAGATATCATTTAGATAATCCTATGACATGTTATTCACTTGTAAGGATAGATTTTAGAACTACTGGATATAATCCTTGATTGAACTTGTTTGTTGTAGATTAGATATTTGGCTAAAATATTTCTCTAAAATACTTTTATTATAGTTTGTTTAGAGTTCATCAATGAAAAAATACCATGTAATAGAGATACCCTTCTTTTTATTCTTCTCACCCATCCATCTATACCAAATTAATTGTTACGTTCTGGTTCTAGGTACAAGGATGACATCACAAATTTTTTTCTATTTGGAACTTAATATAAATAAATAAAATATCCATTTGGTTGAGCCATGTGATCATAACATTCCCATTGAACTTGCACATCTCCACTTTTGGAATAATGGTATACCATTGGTTAGAAGATCCACCAATTTATGTAGATAATCCTCCTTGGTTGGTGTGATTTGGATATGTGTGTGCATTACTAGAGGAACCCATATGATTAGAATGGGAATTCATGCTAGTATTCATGCTTGAAATAGCAAGCATCATCTCCTTCCTCATTGATTCAAACCTCATATTCATTTCACCCTTAAGGCTACCCTCCAGTAGAAGAATCTTGTTGTTGAGGTCAACCTTACTCACCATATTATTAACTCTTTCTTGAAGTTGATTGACTACCTCTAATACTCCAAAACCTGAAGATTTCAAATCCATGTCTTCCTTATTTGGAGTCGTTCTTGGAGTTTTTGACCCTTCCCTTGGTCTTGAGCTTATATTTTGTTCATGATTTATGGGTTGGGTCTCGAGATACAATAATTAGGGTAGAAATTTAGGGTTTAGGGTTTCATAACTTTATTGGCAAAATAGAGGGAAAATAGAGAACAAACCCTATATAATTTTTATAAATCTTTCTAAAAATGTAAGAAACATGGAAAACACCCAAAATTACATCCTAGGTATCGAATTTATGAAAAAACCTAAAATTGGTGTAACTTCAACAAAATAAGTCAAAAAAATCTTGAAATTTGGAGAGGATATTACTTGATTGATTTTTAACATCAAGAAAACAATTACAAAAAGATTCACTATAGTTTTTAGATATAACCAAATCTTTACAATTAGGGTTTTGATGCAATCTAGATGAGATCAAGCTTTGATACCACTTGTAATGAAATTACTTAGATATATTTGAATATTAGCAGCAATAGAACACCAAAGGAAACCAAAATATAGAGAAATGATCAAAATATTCAAGTAGAATGACTTGGCCACTTCAGGGGGGAACCTCAAAACCATACAATAAGACTCAAGTTCTCAATATGATGACAATATCCTACTCTCTAGATTGTATTTATACCCTACTATACTATCCAAATCCTTAAGGCCGACCTACGAAGCATATGAAAGCATAAATAATTATACTATGACATGATAGTAGATTATGTCACCACATGTCGATTATCCATATATCGATATATGAGCTAGGGTTAAAGGTGTATCATCAGGAACTTTTTCCTTTGATGGACTTCCATCATGCAATATGGGTACCATACAAAAATTCATTTTTTCTATCTTTCTTAAAGTTCTTTGATCCTTCTTGTCATCGCACGTAATTTCACATATTTTTTGGAACTCTTTGACAACCTCTCTTGATACTTTCGTGGAAAACTTTCTTTAGGCTTCCATAAACTGGATTATGCTACAAAATCCTTTGAAAAATCCAAAAAAATCTCATCTCATCAAATTTCAATTTAATTTTGATTATTTTATCTTAAAATTTAAGATCATACTCCATCATTGATTCACTATCCCTCTACTTGATTTCTTTCAAGTCTTAAATAGTTTTACTTACATATGTACTTATTTTGAATTATGAACATAACGCATCCCAAATTTCATTTATGGTTATTTTGTTTGGATCCATCCTATATATGAATTTGAGGGGCCTTCCTTGTATATATCCTTTATCTCAAACCTTTTTATGTTTTCATTTGTGACCCCTTTTGCACCCCTTTTCATATTTCAAGTTAATAAGTAGTGTTCTAGGTCGGTAGATCCATCATAAGATTATAGTGCAACATATATTCTTGGGTGATGTTCCATTATACTTGTACAAGGATTGGGAACTCCTCTAGCTTCCAAATTGGGATTATAAAAATCTCTTTTAGTTTACATAATGGTTTAACTAGTATTGATATTTTTGAAATCACCAGATTGGTATTGTAGCTACATGAGTTCAAGCCAATGTTAGGAGTGAGTCTTCTAAATTTGAGGACTCGGTACTAGAACTAGAGCTTGAAGAGTTAGGGAAAATAGCTCAGTTTTTAAAACTCAAAATGATAGTATCATCCAATCTACTATATGTGGGCTCAATCCAAACTAAAATTGAACTAACTTACGACTTAATAACAATAGTGAGTTCTAATTCGGTTATGTGATTCATTGTGTGAATTTTTTCATATCTTGAAGCTAGGTCATCTTGGGTTGTAAAGGGTCTTTATTGGCCTAATTTCCACTTCCTTTAATCTCATTAATATTTTCCTTCAAACATCCTATTTTTCTCACAAGTCGGTATGTTCAATATAATCTCTTCTTGAATTAGTGTGGGAATGCATATCCTATCGGTGGGGAAATTCAATATGCTCTACAAGTACTTGTGATATGTTGGGTTTAAAATCAATTCCTCCTTATTTGCACTCTAGGATGCTTTTACACTTAAGTGCTTCATTAAATAATCTCTATAGTGTTCTACTTCCTCATTTTCTTCATTTTTCTTGATCGATTTGTCTCTTTCCGTAATTGGAACGGAATCCTTCTATATTATTCCTCAATTGTTTGGTTCCTCTCTTCCTCCTTCATCTATTTTGGCATGCTAGAGGTTTATTCCTAGTATTTGATGGGCTTACAAGGTAACTTTTTGTTCCCCATCTTTTATGTTTCCTCAACTCTCTTTGAGTTTCAAAAAGATTCCTTTTTTCCTATATTTTATTTTTTCAAGATTCTCTAGGCACATAGTTACCAAAGGCATTTTAGCTTCATTTTACCTTCCCCAATACTAGTACTCAACTACTACATGTCGAAGGGAATCAATACCTAAATTTTTCCACTATAAACATTTTGTAAAGCTAGGAAATTCTCTAATGAACTTTCCCCTTACTCCTATAATAACCATGTCTTGCATAGTATCAAAAGAGTAATAATTTTTACAATAAATTCAATTGCATAGCCATCTATTATCAGTTCAACCTATATTCTATCACTCAAGTCCACTCTATATCTATCTTGTGAAACATTTTAAGTTTCTCCTCATTCCTCTTCAATTCTTCATCCCTTTTGACCCAAAATAGAAAGTGTTTCCACCTTGACAACCATGTTATTAATAGCTTCAGAATTTGCACTAGAAATTTTCATGAATATCCCCACACATACGTTCCTCTACTATCTTTTTCGCAAGGATATTTTTCCTAATTTCTTCTTTTCCACAATATGGTCCATCTTATCCTCCATCCATCTCTTTGTAACTCTCTATGCTAACAACAATCTCAAAAAAATTGGGTCTTGGAAATGAAACCATCATTAGAAACAGTTCCTAGATTTTCTTGTTAGGGCATGATACAATTATAGTCTATTCATTGGACACATTTTCAATATAATTATTTATTGATTAGTTACATTATACTATTCTACGTAAAACAAAAAATATGCATACAATCACAATTCCACTTAATTACGAAATTGTGTACATTAATCAAAACCGTAATTCAAAAAAATCAAGGGAATCAAGAGTTTCATTATATGAAATAAAAATTTAATGCAATATTCTAATTCTACATAACTAACCTTATACATATGATTTCTTACATTCTTTATAAAATTTCATATGACTTTGGGCACTCCTTACAACTTCTTTATTTCTTTTCTTGGTATGAGAGAGTTAATTTTTTTAAAGTTCTTTCTCTTGTACAAAATGGCACAAAATATTACATATAGTTTAGTTTGATCCTTAATGACCTTCCAACACTATAGGTGACAATGTCGAAACCACTACTTAAATCAAATAAAAAATGCCACATTAGTATTTGGTTAAAGTAGCATTTGTCAAAAGCACCACTAGTCAAAGTGTTGATGTTCAAACCACCACCTAGTTAAAGTTGTTCTTGCCTAGTGCTACTTAGAAAAACTGATAGTTTCCCAACATGTAGAAACCTAAATCGAAATACATAGTTTTAATACTATTTTTTCACTAATTATCCTCTTTCCCATTATTTCATTATAATTATTTATTTTCCACTAATTATCTAACATTCCCCTTCTCTCAATAAATTAACAACACTTCATTAATTAAATAGCTTCATATTGCATCTTGGATGCCAAATAATGCCACTTCGTTAGTTATAATCATACTTTAATTAATTAATTAAGAATTTTTAATCTCATATTTAATCAATAAACCCTCTTAATGATTAAATCCCCTTTAAAACCCTTCAAATTATAGTAATTTTCCTCTTAATTATCTCTAAATAGATTCGATAAGATTAATTTGGCTTATTAATTAATCCTAGTTGATTAATTAAATCACCTCAACCTCCCATGAGTTGCTAATCTATAATTAATCTCTTATAATCATGTTTATCCCTTTCTAATTCTACTTTAACTTTATCCCACATTCACTAGGTTGTAAGTTTATCCAAAACTAGAAAGCTATATAAAGAACCTAGTATCGTCCTACCAATCTTATCCCTCATTTACTTATAAGACATTATACACTTGATAAGATAATTTTCATGCTATTGGAAGGCTTATTGATCAAGCAATCTTTCCCCCTTTCTACTTGGCAAAGAGTAGTAAGAGAAGAACCAAAAAATTGTAATTAAGCCATATTGGTGAGATCTCTTCCTCTTCCTTGGAGAATTCCTTGATCATGTTTAGTTGCATTCAGTTCACAAAGGATATATCTATAATTACAAAGCACATCTAACCAACAAAGGAGGTTTGCATTTCTCATTGGATTTAATGTTTGATGCACATTAGTTTAATCTTTCCTTTCATGCTTTATCATGGTGTTTTGTTTAGATTAACTAAGTTATGAACTTACTAGGTGTTAGGTTCATTTCATTAGCTTAGATAAGTCTAAAACATAGCATACATATGGCACACTTGGTGGGACTATCCTTTGTCTCATATGCATTATTGATTTTGGTTAAGTTTCTTTTTGCATACTAACCCTCTTTTTAACACATGTTGAAATAACTTATGTTTCTTAACATGTTTTTTTTTTAGTTTTCATGTGTTGAGTATTCCTTGCAGGTGTGAAGGAGGTAGAGTGTTTTTAAATTTGAAACTTATCAGAAAAAATCCAACCTTTGTGAAATTTTTTGGACTTTTTACGTGTTTTTGAAGAATAACAGATTGTGTGCACTAGTGTTCAATTCCCCACATTAGCATTAAACTACACATTATAACATCACTTTTGCATGCATCCATATTCAACTAGGTGTGCTAAAATTAACCTTCCTTATGCTAGTGTTCTCTAGTTTTCCTACTTTTTTCTCGTAAAATGATTGCACACGTAATCGTTAACCTGGATGCGTTAGCATCACCTTTGTATGAAATAATATTCTCTTGCATGCACCAGCATTTTATTTCACATGATGTCATTAAACTAATTTTACCTACATTTCTGTACCTCCCAAGTAATATTTTCTTGCTTATGCTAGCATTACACTTCCTTTGTTTTTTTCATTCTCCATTTGCTAGCATTTTGCTTCACTTGTTAGCATTCAACTTTTTACGCCAACGTTTTGTGTCAATTTTTGGTTCAAATTTCTAAATTTTCTAGAATTTGATTTTTATTTTCCTATTATTTTTACATGTTTTCTAGATTTCTACTTTCATTTTTTATTTAAAATTCAGTTTTTAATACTTAAATGCTTTGATTACGTCTTGTTTTTCCATTTTCTTAAGTTAGATCAAACGTCACATATGCTCTTCTCTTGTGCTTTCAAGTGATATTGAGAATAAAAAATGACCGTGATCCTCATTCTAAAATTTTGAGTTACATGGAAAAATTAATCATTTGAGTTGTTTAAAAATCAATATTTCAAAGTACTTAATTGTTTTTATTAAATTTTTCTCATTTTCTTAAGTTGGATCAAAAGTTGTGTATGCTCTTCTCTTGCACTTTCAAGTGATCTTGAGAATAAAAAATGGTTGCAATCCTATTTTTAAACATTGTGGTTTATATGGAATACTACTAATCATTTGATTACATGAACATTCACTTATCAAATTAAAAAAGTGAAATAATTATTGATACATTGTGTGCAAGTTGCTAAATTTGTTCAAAATAAACATGTGCTTAAACAAAAGATAAAAATGAATCATCCATTCACATTGTATTTATAAGTTTGGATAAGGGTCAAACTCATCCAATTTAAACTATTGGAAGTATATTGGATTAAGCCATAAAACTCATTATTATTATTACCATAAGAACCCCAAAGTAATCAACATATTGAGGGAACTGGTTGATGAAACAGGAAGTGCCCCATCACCTACTTGACTATAAAAACCCATGAGGAGTTCTAAAATTTATCCGTATGAGGCCTCATTCATTAATTTGATTGTGGGGTAATGGTCCTTTATTTAGAATTTATTATAAAAAAGTGTACCTCTCTTAGAAAATATATTTACGAGTATTGAGAATAAAATCCTAGGGAGCCATTTTTCATTGGGGCCAACTTTAACATATCTTATTTGTAAGTTTCAAACAACCATTACAAAGAAATACTTAAATCGAGTTAAAACCTTTTTTCAAACAAATCAAAAATCCATTGATGTTGTGCCTCGTATCTTTCATCACGAGCCGTAAGTAGAATTTTTTTCCTAGTTTCTACCTTATTATTCCACCAAGGAAAAAATCTGCCAAAGTTGCACCATGTACTTTTCATCCCCAATCATAAATTCCCTTGTTATTTTTTGGCATTATTAGTCAAAAGAATTCAATCCAAATTACTTGTTAAAATTGATTAAACCTCGTTTGCACCCACTTAAATCCATTTTTCCTTAAAAACTTGATTTAAGTGTTGAAAGTGTGTTGGTATGCTATTCAAATTTTGGTAGTTGTCTTAAAACCAAAATTGAGACATTTCACTTCCATGATATTTTTCACTTAGTAGTCATTGCATTGTCATATTATATCAATCATTTTTATACTTACATTTTCGTATTATACAAAAATAATAATGTCTTAGGTGATGGGATCATTGATTCTAAATGTGTCTAGGTGGTCTAGAATACCCCTCATTTGATACTCTCAAAAGGATAGCTCAAATATGAAGTTAAACGTCAAGATTTTACTCCACTTATGGAGTCTTTATCATGAATTTTGAAACAATTGGATGTGATCAACATGGTCAAATTCCCTACTACTACACCCTTTTCTGAAAATGCACCAAATCCATCATCATACAAATACTATGAAGATTTTAAATAGCATCATGTCAAATTTCATACCACAAATAAATGTTTAAAATTGAAACACTTCATTTAGGACCTCATAGATAGTGGATACATTGAGATAGGTGCACAAGAACCCAAAACATCTAACAAATAGTTGGTAATTTATAAAGAACCATTCACTAAGAATAAATAGGTGGAATAAAATTTGGATTGAGGTCAATCCCCATAAATTAATTTAGTGTCAATCACATTGTTGCTGAAACAAACAATCCATTCGACTCTCTCATTGGTTTTTTCCATCCCACTAATTAGCATGTAAATACCATAAAAATAAAATCCCAAGGGTGTGTCATGAAAATGTGACACACTCATCTTATCATTTTATAACCTCATCTAGCTAATCCTTTGGATGGTTGTTATGATATCCTCAAGCAACTTGAGAAGACAACTACTAATATTTTTATCCTAGATCTTCTCAAGAGATCTACTATTCATAAGGATATCCTTTATAAAAATATTCGGGGTAAGGATTTTCCATGAACATTGATTCCTCACGCTTCCAAGCCTTGGTTATGCAACTTGATACATCTGAACAAATTACCTTTATCCAACATGAGATTCCAATGGATGACCATACACACAAACTACCTTTGTATATTGAAGTGATTGTTGCTCACAAAAATATAGCAATGGTGATTGTGGACGACGGATCAAGCCTTAACATTTGTACCTTGAAGATCATCGAGACAATTGGGGTGCACTTACACTAATCTGGATCAAAATGTTATCACCACTAAGGCTTGTGATAATACAAAGAGGTAGTTAGTAGGCATGATTACTTTATTGATGGAAGTTGGGCCCATTATACATGATGCCGAGTTCCATTTCCTTGAGTTGTAACTACCCTATAACATGCTCCTTGTTCACCCATGGATGCATGCCATGTATGTCATTCCTCAAATTTCTACTAGCGTATCAAACTTTATCATGAAGGATAACCTCTTACCATTCTTGGGGACCTACAAATATTTACGCATTACGGAGCGTTATTTGGTTATTACCCCACAACTTGTGAATTTCATTCTACTAAAATAGTTTTCAAGATCCATCCAGATGCCCTCACCTCTTAGATTAATCCTAATAGATTATGCCCACACGAAATTGGTTCCTCCACATCTATATACCCATTTTATACATGGGAGATGAAATTCCTTCCTATTGTTTGCAGGGAACACAATCTCCAATAGGCCCTCCTTTTTCAAATCTTGCTCTATCACCCAAAGATGTGGTAGTACCAACTATCGCCGAACGACCTCAAGTACCTTGCATTATTGAAACATTCATCCTTGGTGGTATTTTGGAAAATGAGAAAAATGTATAACACCTATACATCCCATTCCCCGATCAAAGGATGGATTCATGCTATCAATCCCTAGACTATTTCATCCCTAATAAGATTATGTACATTGAGGGATATAAAGGATATAGGTGTGGTATAAATGAACAAGGTTTCGGGAACCTATTTTGACACATGAGAAAATTGATAGATATAGAGTTAATATTAATCCCTATGGATCACCACCTATATAAGTTGACACCACTTCCTCAAAATGTGAGGATAGCTCTTCATATTATGATATTGAACTAGAGTCCCTTTGTAGCCTTTACCAGGACATTGCTTCTACCAACTTATTCTCTAACATGGCTATTTTAACCCTATCCCCTTCCACTCCTAAATTATACCTTGTACACCCTTCCCTTATCAATTGGGACCAACAACAACATATACTAATTGATTTAATTTAGAATGAACAAGTAATTAGTTAATTTATGGGGTTACATGACAACATTCCTATTGGTGACCATAAGAAGGGCTTATAATGTAGCCAATTTTAACACAAACTCAATACACTTTGCAAATATCTTGAACTCAAACAAAATAAATATTCTTCTTTGTTATTGAATCATGAATTAAAATGCTTCATAAATAGGAAAACAAATCTGAACTAGTTGTCAAGAAAACTCAAACTAAATTTGACTAAATCTACTCTAGGTGTTAGAATTTACTAATTTTAGCGAGTTTACTAAAACTTGTTATTCTTAGTAAGTTCACATGCTTATTCATATAGGCACAAAATTTCCACACATCTTCTACATGCCTAAATTATAGGAATTTCCAACTTTCTAACCTACTATGCATTTAAGAGACTAAAATTTACTAATGCCCTAAAATAGGAAAAACTAAATTACAACTTAGATCCTAATTTTTCAGCCTTCAGATGGAATATTTTGGGCCCGAAAATGTGCCAAAATGTGCTCTAACTAGAAAGTAAGGTTGAATAGTATGTTTTTCTCATCAAAACATGTGATTTAAAAAAAAATGGACACTCGGAGCACAAATTATGACATTTTCAAGTTCATGATAAAATTAGTGCATTAGCTTCTCCATCAACCTTGATGCATATGCATATTTCGGGAGGAAGATGATTTTTATGGTCATAAAAGAAAAAATATATAATGAGGGGAAAATATCTTCCAAAAAACTTTCCAAATTAAAATATCCAAGTCTCATAGTGAAAACCTCTTTGAGGCACTTACGAACAAATAAATAGAAAAAGCACAAAAGGATATAAACAATGGCCAACCTATTGGTGAAAATATTGTTGACATGCCAATATAGTAAGAACTCAATCTCCCCCTAATCCTATGCATATGGAGGATGGATCTAAATTACTTGTGGAGGAGACTATTGATATCAACATCGATATAAAAGATGAGCCTAGAATTGTCAAACTTGGGGCTTCTCTTTTAGCACACGTACAAAAAAAAAAAAAAATTCTATGCTCGAGAATTTTTGGATGTGTTTGTTTGGTCCTATGTAGACATGTTAGGCTTGGACCCTTCTTTACTAGTGCATAACCTAGTTTTGCATGAATCAACAAAGCCAATCAAATAAAAACTACGCAAAATACATCCATGTGTGGCTCTTTTAGTCAAAGAGGAGATGGAAAAGTTATTAATAGTAGGATTCATCTAACCTACTGATTATTTTGAATGGATGTCCAATGTAGTTCTTATTCGGAAGAAACACACTGGTACAAATATTTGCATAGATTTTATGGACATCAACGAGGCATGTCCTAAAGATGAATTTCCTCTTTTGAATATAGACATGATTTTTGATTTTTCTACTCGCCACAAAATGCTATCCCTAATGGATGGATTCTCGGATATAATCAAAACAAGATCATGAAAGAGAAAGAACACAAAACCACCTTTACTACTCCTTGGATCACCTTTTGTTATTTGGTCATGCCTTTTGCCTCAAAAATGTATGAGCAACATACTAGAGAGATATGACTATCATATTCAATGATATGTTACATGAAATTGTAAAAGATTATGTGGACGATATCCTTATAAACTATAATACTATAACATAACACCCAACAACCCTTGTAACACCCATGTTATAATAACACCAAATTAAGGGAATTATTTTAAAAAGAAATCCCTTAACCCCATTTCATGCCTTCAATGATTTTATATGAAAGAAATAATAACACATCAAGAAATATTTTTGTAAACCATTTGATAACATCTTAACCATGTGTAGTTGTAAAGGTCAATTAGATATACATGATCCCCTTTATCATCAATCTATCTGAATTTTCATATAATGTATGTAATTGGTAAACCTATCCATTTCGGTTTGAGAACTATTCGGTTCCTATGTCTACCTAAAAATTAGTTAATTGGGTTCCAATGACATCTCACATCATTGTCTTGGAACTCGGTGCATTAACAAAGTGTATTCATCTAGTACACTACTTAGGAAAAATATTTCAAGATATGATTTGCATGCTTAGTTTTATGATTGCACACAAGTCAAATGAAACTTTTCCCATCACTGAAAAATTCATTACTACATAGTTATACGGATCACATCTTGTTAATTAAATGTTTTAAGTTCTCGTATTAAGAAGGCATAGAATCTAGGTATTGCTTCTCAACTTGAGAGTACATTAACAGATCCCAACATAGGTCCCATATGGGAAAGATAATGATTACTTAATGAATCTCATCATGAAGTAATTATTACCCTTCCATCTAGTCATCCTAAGATGGTATGATTAGATTTCAATCAATCCGATAAGCATGACTTAGAGTTCATGATTTTGTAATACCCTATGCTCTAAGGAATAATTATTTTCTTAGAGACTAAGTCAAGTTATATGTTTATCAACAAGGTCCATAGTAACTTACTAGTTACCATCAACAAAGTGTCTTAATCTCATAGTGTCCATTTACAACTTTCATTGTTGGTACTATGTTTAGTTTAAACATTTCATTACGATTAGATAACGATTAAATCTGATTTAAATAATATCGTAATTCCTTCTAAATTCCAACTTTCGTTAAGTATCTCTTTTAGAAAGAGTTATAGTCTCATTAAACATTTGATGAAGTTTTAATATCAACCATAATTTGAAATGTATAAATCACATCTCATAATAATACCTTATTTAAGGTATTGTACTTTTGTACTTTGACATCATTATGTCAAACATGTGATTATCGTAAAGGTACAACTAGTTATCCATGTATTTTTTAAGTTGTATTAAATAATAACCTAATTATTCAATCAATCTCTTTACAATCCAGTTAAGAAAACATCATTATTTCATAACTCTACGTTGTTGTCCATAACAATGTTAATCATTTAAATCATTTGATTAAACATTTAATTGCTAATGTATTTTATATAATTGTAATAATTGTCCATTAATTTAGACATAATTAATTATTGTTAAGTACAATTATTTATTCATTAATATCATAAAATATATTCAAATAATTAAATATATTTATTTAAATCATTAAATATAAATCCTTATTTCATAAATTATTACAATAATTTCATATTAATACAATTGGCCAATTACCATATTTACAACTTTGTGAAATCATATTTCTCTTAACAATAAATACATAATCCAAATTTGTATGTTCACTATTTCAATGTTTATAATCAAATAAACAAATTGTATCACATGATAAACATGCAATGCATGTAATCAATCGACTAAAGCCTCATAATAACTAATTCATCTTGTTATTTGTAAGATTAAAATAATAATATATATTGTTAGTTCATAAACTGGCATGGATTAACAACTCTTTACCTAGTTGTTTCATTATGAAATAATTGAACATCTACTATTTGATATAATGAAAGTAAATCAAGTATCATTTTCAAGTAAAACATATATAATCAACAACTTACAACATCACAAGTCCAATAAGTCATTATCATATTGACTTTACTTGAAACTCAAATCACATTAATCATAACAATATTTATTTTTACCCAAAAACTAAGTTATGAACTAGACCTAATATACAGTTATTACAATTTGGGATACTTGTCATTTAAATGATCTAAAAAGAGAAGCAAGACTTAATTTCTAAATAAGAACTTAAGTTAAATAAAAACCTGATAAACAATTTTTATTGACTCCTCCACTTTAATTTACAATACTTTAAATCACAGTTATCTATAATATACATTTGTGTCATTTTTAAAAATTCATATATTGCACAATCCAAAGTTTATCTCATAATAGAGAGTAACCAAATATCCTTCTCATAAAAACAATAAGTAGCATCTTTCAAAGAATATATTTTTCACGTTAACCACAGTAACAATGTATTCAACACTTTGACCAAATTGTTAATTAATATATTTCTATCACCATGTATGATTACCCAAACTACTTTCATACCAGAGACAACTAACCCAAGGAAGCAATATCAATCATATAATAATCCTAATGTGACATTCTTATTCTACGAGTAAGAAATCCCAAATCTAACATTAAACAAAGTTCTTGATTAGAGGATACAGTTATGGGTCATTGTTAAGTGACTAGTTAGTTCATTATTCCTACACAATAATTTTGTGTGACCCAAGGTCATTTATTTGTAGCAAATATCATCAAGTAATTCATGATCTCCTTTCAAGGAAAAAGGATGAAGAAGTAAAATACTCAGCTCAATTCATAAATGAAGGGTTGTAACAGTTAGATCCATCCAACTAATCTTGAGCTCATACTTTCTAACATAAGTTTTTACCTGATTAAAACAATATAACTATAGGATTGGAATAGAAAAATGACTATCCTCACACAAGTCCCTTGTTAAAAGGAAATAATGAAACTATATAGGCAGGACATATATGGTAATTTATAGAAAACAAAAATAATAAGGGAATACATAATACCTATGATGTAAAATCAGAAAAACCTATTTTGAACAAATAATTCATTCTAAGCAATCATCCTCTCAATCCTAGGTATGAATTTGACAAGATAACAATTCCCTTATCAAGTTTTGAGGATATGGGTGAAAAATCACATCCATCTATACAAGCAAAATGATCAAATACTAAATATCTAAATAAGAAATTTATTCAAAATACCCAAATCAGTTTTATTTACGAACATGCAATTAAAAACAAAATAATCATGGTCCTAAATTCACATAGAGGAAACTCATAATAATATAACTTCAACTAGCATATATTCAAGCACCCCAAGTAGGATAATAAAACCTAATTCATAAATCTAAATATTTGTATCACATGCATCATTTAAACATCAAATAATCACCCGAAGTCGTTTAATCATTTAGGAATGAAATAACAATATAGAGGAAGAAAATCCATGCCTAACCTCTGCAACTTTCCTTTGAACTTCTTTTGAAATTTTCAATCAACCTAGCAAATAATTTTATACATTTTTCTTCAACAACACCCAAGGATATGACCTAGATTTGAAAAATAGTATCTAAATAAACCATGCTAAATAGTCCCTAAATACTTGTAAGTTCACCATAAATATTCCACAAATAATACTAACCAAAAATAGCTCACTAAACCCCCATGTAAATTAAATATAAAAATGGAGCTTGAGAGGAGAGGAAAGAGCTTGAAGTTTCAATATGCACAATAAAAATAGAATTACAAAGCATGCATGGTAGCTTCTGGAGGAAGCTTCGAGTATCTTGAGACAATTAATGCAATTTCATTGAAAGGTTCCATGTAGTGGCCAATCCCATAAATTAACACTTCCATCTCCAGTTCCCTCCAAAACTAGCTAGAGATGATTTTATGAATGTTCAAAGATCAATCAAAAATAATAATTTAACCTTAGTCTTTCCATGGATCACAAATCGACCAACTAAATAATTAAACCATCAATGACATATGGGTTTTTTCGAAGACCAAATCATTACGAAATGATCAAAAGACAAAAGCATGGTCAAGACCATATAGTCTACCAAAATAAAAGGGAAATCAATGGTATATAGTCAAAGACCATAATACCATACAAAGATAAAATTCCAAGGAGTATAATCCATATCATTTTAATAATAAAAATCCAATCCACTTTTCCTTTGTCTATCTTATTTATCCAATTCTATGGAGTATTACCATATTAGCACAAATAACTTAAATGTTCATCAAAATGGTCTAAGGCTAACTTGATCATTTAAAATCAATAATCACTCAACATGGAGAATAATAAATCAAAGACAAGAATCAAACAAAACAAGTTTCGATCCAACACATAATGTAATCAATCAATCAATCATCAAATAGAACATTATATGTGTTATGATCAAGCTTATTAAAATAGTCAAGTAAATAATCAAAGATCAATAGAATTGACATTCTCTTTACCTTGCAATACTTTGCAAAATCCAAATTTTATAAGCAACATACTTGTATTACTTTTAAATGTTATTAAATCAACCTTGAAATTTTACCTTGACAATCCCAAAGTTTAGCTATCCATTGTTGAAATCCATCATATTGCTTTATAATCAATGACCATCATAATGTCAAAAAGAGTTAGTATATTTTAATTGATCATTATTATTTCTAATAATGAAATAATACATTACAACTATGTATATATTTATCGTATCACAAATCATTATTTTTTGCAAGAAAGGTGAACCAAAATATTCATAACATGTACATCAACCAAACAGTATAACCAAGCATCGGAATCATCACATACATACAGTAAGGTAAAGTAACTATTACAACTAAGCAAGTAAAATAAGTCATTAATGTAAAGTATTTCACGAGTGCTTGGTGACAAGCGTCATTATGTAGTTAGGTTTACAACTATGTGTAAGTATGTATATCCTTTTCAGGGTATGCATATGTACGTTTAGTTGTGACACGAGTTGAGCAACACTTCATATCCCCAAGCCCTCGTGACCCACTTCACATTACATAACTCAATTTTGTGAAAATAAGAAATGAAAATATAGGATGTGACATACTTTCCCCCTTAAGGAATCATCATCCTGAGGATTTTAATTATTAACAGTAAATAGAATAAACCATGCACAAATTAATATCATACACTAAGGACATTAGTCAATCATTTTCAGAAAAAATCCTAGATCTATTTCTCAAGTGCAATGAGTGAGTTTACAAATCTGGTAGGTTCTATCACCACAATAACCAGATCTTATAATTGTAAAGAGTTCTAATTAAGTACATGTGTTACATCTGAAACATATTTCTTAAGGAAACATGAAAAACATCATGCATCTTAGACAATGCGGGAGGAAATTACAAATGATATGCTACCAAACTTATGATTTCCATAATTTCAAATGGTCCAACATATCTTGGTGATAGCTTGACATCCTTTCCAAACATTATTGAACTCTTTTTGGGATTAACCCTTAAGAAAAATTTATCTCCAAGTTCATATTTTATATTTATTTGTTTGAGATCATAGCTCTTCTTCCTATCGATAGCTTCTTTCAATCTATCACGAATAAAATTCACTTTTTTTCCATTTCTATTAACATTTTAGGGCCCACTAACACTCTATCTTCTGTACTATCCCAACTGATGGGAGTTCTACACCTTCTCCCATACAACGCTTCAAAAGGAGCCATTTTCAACAAATCATGATAAGTGTTATTGTAAGAAAAATCTACCAATGGAAGGTATTCTTCCCACTTGTACTATTGATCCATACAATACATCCTGAGCATATCCTCCATAACTTGGTTAACTCATTTAGTTTGACCATTTGTTTTGGATGGTATGTTGAACTGAAATTCAACTTTTTCTCAAAGCTGAATTCAAATTTTACCAAAATCTAGATGTCATCCTTGGATCCCTATCTAAAATTATTAACTTGAAACTCCATACAATTTGAATTTTTTTGCAAAATACCTTCTTTCAAGCACAAGAGAATCATCTTTCAGATTACCTGTAATTAAGTGAACTACTTTGGTTAACTTGTTGACAACAATAAAAATCATGTTGTGTTTAATTTTTGACATAGGCAGCCCCTACACAAAATTCATGGTTATAAATTTTCATTTATAGTACAGAATTTTGTGTGGATACAACAGAACCAACATGATACATGTGTTCTACTTTTACGCGCTGACATTCTAGACAATGAGAAAAGTAATTTGTCAAATATTGTTTCATTATGTTCTAGAAGTATTGTTGTTTTATATCAGTAAGCATCTTTGTCACTCTTAGATTTCCTAAGTAAGGAGCATCATGGAATTCTTTCATGAATTTATCCTTAAGTCATTTCCTAAAGGTACGTAAACTCTACCTTCATATTTTAGGATTCCTTCATTGTCAAATTTGAATCCTTCATACCTTTTATCATTAGGATCTATTGCTAACGCAACCTTAACATGCTTGATAGTATGAATTTGTTAACATTTGTTTCTTTACCTCATCCTTGAATTGAGTCCTAAGGGTCACAATCGTAGAAACATGCTTCTGACAACTTAGTGCATCTTCCACTCTATTCTCTTTTCCTTTTATGTAACTTATATCAAAATCATATTGAGATAATAATTCAAACCACCTACGTTGTCTTGCATTCAAATTGTACTATGGGAAGATATAATTCATCCCCAAGTGATCAATTTTCAATTCAAAAGGATTTCCCAACAGTAATGCCTCCAAACTTGAAGTGTGTGCACTATGGAAATAAGCTCTAGATCATGGGGAGCATAGTTTAGCTCATGTACCTTTAATTTTATGCTCTTATATGTAATCACATGGTCATTTTGAAGAAGTATTCCACCCAAACCTTCACCGGAGGCATTTTTTACCATGGTGAAGCTTCTATTGGGGTCTGAAACCTTCAAAATAGGTGTTGTAGTTAATTTCTCTTTCAAAAAATTAAATACATTCTCACATTTTTCAAACCAAAAAAATTCTTATCTTTTTTTCTGCAGTGAAGTTATTAGAGCAACAACTCTAGAAAATTCTTTTACAAATTTTCTATAGTAACTAGCCAGAACCCCATGAAGCTTCTAACTTCATGAACATTCTTTGGAGTTGTTCATTCTATTATATCCTTGATTTTTGATGGATCTATAAATATTCCTTCCTTATTTATGATATGACCAAGGTATTGCACCTCATTTTGATAGAAGGAACACTTAGAAATTTTTCCATATAATTTCCTTTTTCTAAGTATGTCTAACACTATTCTTAAGTGCTCATTATGTTCTTCCATGTTTTTAGAATAGATCAAAATGTCATCCAAGAAAACCAACACAAAATTTTCTAAGTATTCTTGGAAAATGTTATTCATTAAGTTCATGAATGAATGCAGTGCATTCGTGAGTCCAAATGGTAAAATCGTGAACTCATAGTGGCCATATCTTGTTCTAACTTCATATTTTATTCTCAATTAATGGTAACCTAATATCGATAATGGAATAAACTAATGCATATTTCATCTTATCAAAGAGAACATCTATCCTTAGAAAATGATATATATTCTTGATTGTGGCTTTGTTAAGCATGTGGTAGTCAATGCATAACCTTAGTGTGTCATCTTTCTTTTTAACAAAAATGACCGGTGCTCCCTAAGGAAACATGCTCAATATAATTAGTCCTTTAGATAAATACTCATGTAGTTGTGCCTTAAGTTCCACTAACTTAGTTATGGTCATTTGGTTAAGAGCCTTAGAAATAGGTTGCATTTAAGGTTTGATATCTATTATGAAATCAAATTCATGTCTTGGAGGAATACGCTTAACTCCTTCATAAAAACATTGATGTAATCTTGTAGCAGTAGATAGTATTTTTTTAAAAGTGTTACCTTCTTCATTGAAATCTAATATATTTATAGCATAAAGCATTTAGCCTTTTCAAGTTGCATTGCATATATATGTCTTACTTCAATATCTCTATTTACACCTTGAATGATTGTTGTTTTCTGTAAGTCATCCAAGAATTTTTATTTTTTTATAAATGTTCATAGTTTCCTTGTATTGTGACATTCAGTTAACTCCTATTATCACATCATATGAACCTAAAGGATCCATACGAGTCTATTTCGTAGTAAAACTAGGAAGCTCCAATGATGTTTCAAATAGACATTGGTTTACCATGTGGACAATGTCGCTCCCATATTGAAAAGTTCATGCATTCTTCATATAACCAGATTTTTTTTATTTTGTAGATAATTTATTAGGAGAAAACATTCAGCAACACCCATATCAAAATAATAGTTACATGTAATCCATATATCTTACCTAGTACTTTAATAGGTGTGGCCTATTTTTTAGCTTGTTTATTTTCTGCTGCAGCATGTATCCTTTGTTCTTTAGTTGATTTATTTGTTCCTTAAAGGACAACTATTTCCATGGTGATCACCACCACACTTAAATAATCCATAAAATGGCCCTTTCCTATCAGTTTTATTTTAATTTTTGTTATATTATTCTATCCATCTTTCTTAAAATTTGTAGCAAGATTTTTTATTGCATTTTTCTTCCCATTTTTGGATTTAATTCCTAAATTTTTCTACCAATTTTTTTTTGGTGTTAGTTATGATGGTAAACTGAAATTCTTCTTCTTTGTCTCGTCATGATTAACAAATATAGCCTCTGATTCTAATCTTGGTGGATGGCCTTTTCAAAAATTGCCTCCATGGTTGAAGGACCATGTATATAAACTTCTCCACCAATGATGGGATTAATTACCATGATGAACTTCCTTATAAAAAATTCTCATCAATCTGGTACTATGGCACATATTCCAAAAAAATTTGTAAACTATTCCTAGTAATCGATTACAATCAACTTTCCCTAAACTTCGACATCTTTTGGTCATAGTATAGTTGTGGTAACTAGTGCTTCCTAAAATAGAACTTGAATTGATCCCATGTTATGTTAGCTACATCAACCCCTGGTTCTATCTTCTCGGATGTCCCACCAAGAGGAATTATTTTTGAGAGATTATAAACACCAAAAATAGCCTTATTTTCTTTAGAAATGTTCTTGATGGAAAAATAATTCTCCATCTCGTTGAGCCAATTCTTATTTCCATCTTCAAGATTTGTCCCATCAAATTTTGTGGGATGGATACGCTTAATATCATTTGAAATTTTTGCTACCAAATGTGCCCTTTTATTTTTAGGTTAGTTCAAATCTATAACGTTAGGATCTACAACATTTTCATTATGATTTACAACATTAGGATCTACTACCTTCACATTATTATTAGCGAAATTAGGATCAAATGCATTTAGTTTTCCTTGAGGCTACACAATACTATAAATTTTTGTGCTTACATCCTCGGACAAAATATTTTTTCAAGAACAACTATTCGATTTTGAATTTCTTACATAACAACAATTATCTCATCTAATTTATGTGTTTTTGATGTAACTTATATTTGTACAATATCAGCATACAAAATAGTTAAGCAAAACCATCATAATAACAAAAGTGTGTATTTTATTTACAATGCTAAGCAATACCATCATAATAAAATTTTGAAATGATAAGTATTTATTTATCATTTTCTTGCTCCAAATATTTGATTCCCTCTACCACATTCAATCCATGAGACACTTTGTGAGTGACAAGTCTTTATACAAATTAGTCATCAACCACATATCTTTTGAACAATTTTCTCCTCTACTTTTCATCCCAACCATAAAATTTTTAGGAGGGTTTCCCTTTGCACCTAATGTAATACACAATGTGTCTTTAGAACTATAGGAAACCTTGTTTCTACTCCAAACCTTTTCTAGATCTTTTATTGCAATTCCATTAACTATATTATGATGTTCCTTTCCCAAGTGAGTTATGGATTCAATCTAGTTGATAATATTTTACTGAAGGCCTTTATCACTTTTTAACATTAGCATAAGTGAGGTTGTTGGAACAAAATCTCATTTAAATTTTTGTTGATAATGACGTTATAAATTATTTCAAGCCACCACGCAGTTGATAGTCTCCTTGCTGAATTTGAATGACATCTCCTTAGAGGGTGATTGGTTTTATCATATAGAAATTCCTCCAAATATAAAATAGCTAGGAAATTATTGTGGCTAACTACAGGGAAGTAAATAATTTTTATTTTAATTGGTTGTATATCAATTCTAACCCATGGAAATAATCAACGCTTTAGCTTGAGGATGTCGCTTATTAATCAAGATTGCGTATAGGATTACATCATATTTTTCCATAGCTTGATCCTTTGATGCAATATCTATTTCAAATAAACATTAATCTATTCATAACCTAGCTATTTTTATGGAACTTGAAAGCATAATTGAATAAAAATTAATATATTCATAATGATTATAGACTGAGCTTGTAGCTTGGATTGCATCACCCTTACTTGTTGCTAGTTCTTTGAAGCAAAATGTATTGCAAACAAACATTAATCAATTCATAATCAATTTTATGCCATGAAAAATCATACTACTCTCTGTGGTAATATGATAAGTTCAATATCAATTGTTCTCTATCTTGTAAATGAAGTTTAGCGACCACTAGGGTATGCTTGTATTAGCTAAACTACTCTTTAGAAGATAATAGTTCTGACCTATTGGTGTGTATTAGTGACTACTAGGCTATGTCATCATTGGTTGGACTAAGCATTGAAACTAATGTTTGTTAGTTATGAAACTATAAATAAAAACTGTGGAGCATTAGATGCCACCATGAACATTTGAAATAGGTTATTTGGTTATTCCTCCTTTGAAAATGGTCCCTCTTCTAGAGTTAGATGATATCATTTTATATAAATTTGTGAGCCTTATAAATGATTTTGTTTTAAAATACACATGGCTAACCTATAAGGTTTTGACTGCATATTCATGCTTGATACTCCCACACACTCCATAGTTACTTTCTTCGATTGTTAGTTATCTACATAAAACCATTTATCATCTTATAAATTTTTGGGTCTTATTAGAAGTTGTTTTTATAAATACACACAACTAACATACCAAGATTTGATTATGTATTCATTTCATATGTGGCTGAGGTCTCGTTATCTATAATTGGAATTGTAAAATTATAGTATTGTTAAATTAGCGAAAACCATGAAAATTGAAAATAGAGCTCATTAAAAATTTATAAAATGATTGAAGGTTAATCACCATTTTGAACTAGTTTTATAACGTCATGTCAAGAAATGGTTGTACATTAACTCTATTGTTTTTAGGCATCGACATGAATAATTAATGTATAATTATTTTATATCAATTCAAATCCATTAAATAAAGTCACTAGTTAAAATTGTCTTCGACAACGAACCTTTCTTCATATGAGAATAGTAATATTTCAAAAACATTTCTTTACTATGTCTCAACTATAAAAAATAGACATTATAATCATAATGCACATAGTGTGACATTTCCATTGTAAAGCACTATTATTAGAGAATTTTGGGAATAACATCGAGTGAACATCTCAGACAAAACTCATAAGATTGTTCGTAAGGAAAATGATGGATGTTTCCTTACAGTCAATTTCAATTGTAGTTACTAATTTTTGTGGCAGTTTATCCATCCAATCCCTAGTGAATTCTTCTATAGCATCATTATTATTGTCGTAGTTGTGCACACCAGTTATTATGTACATAAGAAACAAACTTTTAATTTGCCCATTACTTCATGTCATAGAGTCTATAACATCCATCTAGAACTGATTCTCCATTATCGTCAACATTTTCCATGTATCTTTTTACTGTTTCTCTTAACATTTTTGAATAATCAATTGGTATGAGAAAAATAATAAGACAATTCAACTCACTTGGTTTCGATAATCATTAAGAACTCTATTATTACATCAAAATAAATATCGCTAGACAAATTAAAAAAATCATTGATCACACATTTAGCATTGAAAGGATTGGTCACATGAATAGATGATAAAGTTAACGGAAGCTAGAATGGATATGCACATTGACATGTAAAATCTTTGGTTTCTTCCATAATTTCTGGTATATTTTCTTCCATTGACATCACATAGTTGTCTAATATTGTCGAGCCTTGACAGGAAGAACTTCTTCCACCATAGGGTCCTTTTTTCATTTCTAATATTTTCCCCTTTTTGGGAATTATATTTTTCTTTCCTTTTCTCTCTTCACACAACACTACGAGATAACTAGTGGTAGTTTCATTCATGTAATTTAAATTTTTCAATTACATTTGATTCATTGCATGTTGGCAATAGAATATTATTTGGATGTTTATCTTTCAAATAATGTATAGCTTTATCTCTCATTTTTGTCTCCTTTTATTCTCCAGTAAATATAAAATTTATCTACTATCATGCCCTCAACAGATCTAATTAACCATACATCCCCTAATTGCACTTTTTCTATTAGTTCTGCTAGTTCTTTATTGGTCATTCCTCTAGAAAATATGAATGAAATAGTTATGAATCTTTCCAGTAAATTTGGATGAAATTTAGCCTAATTATCTTTAATAGGTGAACAAGCAAGGCCACTTGATCTAAAAAACTGATTTTTTTACATTTAGTCCATATATCATTGGGAAACAATAGAAAATTCCATTTTTCATAAACACTCTCTATTTTTTACACTTAAAAAATTGAAAGGCATTGATTCTCAAAGCTCTGCATTCAAAGGATAAACATATTTTTTTATCTTTTTATATGACGAAATTAAATGTTAATAACCAAAGTGCAATAATATTTAAATATATTACCTTCCACTCTTATGTTTTTGTTTTTTTCAATCTGGGTCGTTGAGGACATCCTAGTGAATGCCAAATGTTAGGTTGTGGAGCCTATTTTCATGTGTGAAAGTGTTGAAGACTGTACACTAAGAGTATTATACACTTTTCATGTATCCTCGCCGGGGTTTGGGGACGGGCCGGGCTCCAGTGGGGTTCTAGGGGTGGTAGTCCCCGGTAGTAGGGGTTTCGGGCACACCCAAAATTTTGGGCCTTAAAACGTGCCTGATATATTGGGAAACATGATTTTCTCATATGGGTGGGATTTTGACCCATAGGTTTATGTAATGATTTTTCCCATGGTTTTGATACCCACGGTTTTGTAAAACTACTTAAACAGTTGTCTATTTATTTGGTTTTATGCATATGATAGAAGTATGAAAAACATTACAGATGTGCTTTCAATTCGGGTGTGAATTCTGTAGAGTTTGTTGAGCATATCTCCAAATAGATCTAGGTATTGTATTGAGAGAGTGGTGGCTTGTAATAAAATCTAAGAAAGTGATTCTTGGTGGACGTAGCCCAAATTTGGTGAACCACGTTAAATACTATCTCTTTGTGTTGTGTTATTTTATTCTACATTTTTATTTGAGATCTGTAATATTTTCTACATATTATTTTCTCATTGCGATTCTGTGAGGGATTATTCTACATATTTTATCCCTTATTCCCTAACAATTGGTATCGAGCTGGTTTGGTTTGCTTTGAAGTGTTGAATCACGGGAAAGTTTTATCTTGAGTGGGAGCTATGGTAGATGATGGAAGATCTAGGGTTGATAAATTCAATAGGCGAAATTTCAATTTTTGGAAGATGCGGATAGAAGATTACATTTATCGAAGGATATTTATACTCCACTTGTCGAGAATGTGAACAAACCCTCGAGCATGACAGATGCGAGAATGGGATTTCTTTGGATAGGAAGGCACTTGGACAATCTGGATGTGTCTTGCATCTTTGGTATTATTTAACGTTTCAAAGGAAAAGAATACAAAATAATTGATGGATGCATTAGGAAGTTGTATGAAAAACCCTCTACCTCTAATAAGATATTTTTAATGAAAAAGTTGTTTAATATGAATATGTCTAAGAATGGTTCAGTAGTATATCATCTAAATGATTTTAATACGGTTGTAAATATGCTAGCTTTAGTTTTAATAGAATTTGATGAAGAATTTAGGGCTTTATTAGTTACGTGCTCTTTACACGAGAGTTGTGTTATCTAAAATGGTGCCCACTCATTTTTGTGGCTAACTCCTTGTGTTTTTCCTCTCTTGTGACTCAGTCTACATTTTTTTATTTTTAGGCACTCAAGGATTTCTGGAAATGGCACCATCGATAGAGCTCTCTCTCGGCTTTCCCGAAAGGTAAAGTTTTCCTCCTAACTCCTTATATTTTTCAAGTTATGGCTCGGAAGAGTTTTTGTGGAAAATTTTCCCATTTGAGGCCCGTAGCCAATAGGAAGCTGCCACATGGCAAAGGAGTTCGGGGGTCGGAGGAAAATTTGAAATTTTTCCAAGTATTTTGGTCAAAGGTTCAAATGGAAATTTTTTCCCATGAGGCCCATGGACCAATCACAAGTGTGACATGTGTCACACAGAGGAAGCGCGAATGAAAAATTGGCTAAGTGTTTGAGAAGGAGAGAGAATTCCAGAGTGAATCAGAGATTTCCACGTGGCATCCGACCAGTGGAGTGCGGGGAATTTTTGAAATTTTTTTCCAAAGACAAAAAAAAGGTAAAATTTGAAAAAATTTCCCGCTGATCCGTTTTTGGGCGGTTTTTTGCCCTAAATCTTCAAACGATCATATCTTTTGATCCAAAGCTCAGATTTTTGCGTTCTTTATATCATTGGAAAGATGTTAAAATTATCTACATGATTCCATGGTCAATTTATAATTTTGGTTTATTTTGGAGAGATAAAATTCAAAAACAGTTCTGGTACGTGTCCATGGCCAGAAATGACATTTCAACAACCAAATTTAATACTGAGAATGGGTCGCATTCTACTCCAATATGGTCAAAAATGATAGGGTATGGTTTTGTAAGGTCCTCCATGCTGTTTTAATGCATTTTCCATCAATGAGGAATGGGCTCCCACATTTTTACATTTTCTCTCTCTAGGCTCAACCCATGCGTTGTAAAAGCGATTTGGCTCATTTCTTGAGTCTTGAACACTTTTTGGCATTACAAACTTCTTATTTCACCTCCAGCAAGTGATAGTTGTAAGAATCAGACCTTTTTCAAGTATTGTAGTAGCTTTATACCTCTTTGAGGGTGGAATGCAAGAGATTTTTACATGGAATTGACAAAGGTCAAACTCTGTGAATGCTTTTAGTCCTCTGTTTGTATTGTTTTACTTCATTTTAAGACCTCTAATTACATCTATCAGCTTGTGTATGTTTTCCCTTGTTTCATTTCATGAATTTTTGTCTATTTACATGGCAAAAATGTTTCACCACTCCTTTTAGTGCATTACCATCTTTAGTTTAGTTTCATTTTTGCATTTTTATCCTGTCTCCTTGTAATTTAGAGTAGGACTAGGATCTAAACCTCTCAGTAGTTATGCAAAATATAGATCTAAATCGAGAGGATTTTGAGGAACCACCTCTAATCTGGAGATTCCTCTCTCATTTTCACAAGTCCCACACTTGAAGAGAGGTTTGGATGTTGTGCAATCACACTAGATGCCTAAAACATCAATTAAGAACCTTGATTTGCATCCGAGGGTGCTTGCTGATTTGCAACAACGGTTTTACATGCGCCCGTGGGACCTTAGAGGTCTCATTTTTATTGCAGCAAAGTTGATGTGCATCTACTGCAATTTTCTTGCTTGAAAAGAGCTATAATTTGCATATCTGGTGACTCCAAGGGGAAGAATCAACTGGTTTCAGCAGTGCAGGCCTGAAAACTCATGAGAAGAATCACCACAAGGTCAAGAGCTGGAGAAGAAGAGGTGTTGTTTGAATATCTGCAGTTATCTCCAAGAGTAAGGCAAAGTGGGAGGAGAATCCAAAGGTCTCCATCTCCACCAAACAGAACTCTCTCAACTCCTCCACCTGGTAGGCCTTTCATTCAATCAACAAGGGTTCTAAGACCAATTAGAATGGCACAAAACAACCCCTATGTCAACTTCATAGGTAGCAGCCCACTTTCCCTCAATGCACAACATCCAATTCCAATTGCAGCCTTGAAGAACATTCCCTACTTCACTGGAGAAAATCATACTACTCCAGGTGATCATGTTAAAGACATTGCCAATCTTTGTGCAATTCATGAAATCAATGAGATGCAAGTGGCTGTCAAATTGTTGGCATCTTCATTCAAGGGGAAAGCATTGCAATGGTTTAGAAGCCTTGGAGCTGGTTCTATCACAAATTGGAATCAGCTATGTATAGCACTTCATGAGAAATTTGGAGAGAAGGGAGACAACTTGTCTCTTTTGGAGCAGCTGACAACCATCAAGAGAGCTCCTAATGAGTAGCTGACTGATTTCAACTTCAGATTTCAAAAGACTTGGGAGAGAATTCTAGTGGCAGTCAGGACCAACGTAGAAGGTGTTTTTCTCTACTATCTCAAAGCTCTAAATTATGATATTTCTATGTTGATTCAGTCCATGGGAGGCATAACTATCCCTATGGCTTATAGCATTGCCATTAGGGCTGAAAATTGTTTGATCCAAGCTAGCAAACTAGCCCCTAGACCTCCCATGCCATTGTTTCCAAGTTTAGAGAGTCCAAATACCAATCAAGCACCTAATTTGGCTCCTTCTCCCACTCCTAGAAATCAGAGTTCAAATGAAGCTTCTACTTCATCTCCAAGTGCCCCAAATGAGCTTCAAGAAGTCATGAAGCAATTGCAAAACCTAGGCATTGAGCTAGTCAATCTCAAGCGGTAGCAAGCCCAAGGTTTTAGACCTTCTTACCAGCCCCAAGCTCAGCCCAACAGGAAGCCATACAAACCAAAAAGACCTCCTAATCCAGCTGCAAATATGAATCAAACAAGGCCTCCTGCCAATAGACCATTTCAGCCCTACAATCCAAATGCCATATCTACCTCTAAGGCATTGGTGCCAACACAAAACAACATTTCTCAGGAGTATGACTGGTGTTTTCCATGCAATGAACCTCATAACCAATCCATGTGCTTCAACGGTGCTTTGAATCAAGCATGAATGGTGATAACTACTGGTGTGAAGGGTGAGGGCGCGGTCAAGGAAACAACCAACAACAAGAAACATTCCAACAACAATCAGCTCCAAATGACACCACGTTGGTAAATTCGCAAGCGAGAGGATTTTTGTGGCATGAATCAAATGGTCTCTCAAGGTGTTGTAGCCAACACAAGGTCAAAAAGAAATAATTTGGGTGAAGAACATCCGTTAGCTCCAACCAATCCACAACCTTCCATGGCTCCACAAATGGTTGGCAAGCAAAATCCAATTTCAAATGCACAAGGGCAGCCAAGAACAACTCCTAGACCAACTCAAATACCAGTTATTGCTGCCCACGTGCAAGGAGTGAATGTACAAGCAAAGGGACAGCAAAGAGATCCTTCATCACCATTCAATATCATTGATCAGATGAAGAAGACAAATTTTAATATATCAATGTGGGAATCCCTATCTATCCCAGGCCAAAGAGACTTGTTACAAGCTACCATGAAGGACTAGCCAACTTCGAATCAGCAAGTTCAGATGCAAGAGAAAGTGCTCACAAATTCTTCCCAACTTGAGGGAAATCATGGAGGACAACAAGGTAAAATGTTGAAGCCCCCTCCTTTCTATGTTTCATTAATCATTAGAAATCAGTTAGTGCACAATTGCATGATAGATTCAGGGCAAGTAGCTCAGTGATGCCTAAACAAATAGCTGATCAACTAGGGCTCTAGTATGAAACCATATCCAAAGGGGTAGTGTAGCTAGATGGGACAGCAGTAACAACAGTTGGGGTGATTAGAAACTTGAGTCTTACCTTGCATGCATGTCCAAATGTTGTTGTTTTACAAGATGTATCAGTCATAGACCTTCCACCACTCTTTGCCCTTTTCTTGTCAAGGGACTTCACAGCCAAGATTGGGGATATTTGTCTGCTGATTGGTCACACATGTTGTTCAGAACGAGGTATGGAACTAAGGCTACAATTAGGTCTGAACCTATTGCAAACTTCCACATTGAGCCTTACACTCCAAGTCAGATCAATGCCAATTGTTCAACATTTGATCAAGAAGACCACCCAAGCACCGATGAAGCTGACACCAAGGTTGGGAGCATCCCGGATCTAACTCTTGATGAATGGGCAAACAAGGTACATGTTTTTGATCCTTATCAAGAAGTAGAAGAATCTGAGCTAGGGGTCTATTGTATACATGAAGAAAATCAGCCTATTCCTAACATCACCAAGCCAAACCACAAGGATGAAAATGAGGTATGGCAGCTGTTTTTTGATGGATCAAGAAGTAGACAAGGTGCGGGGAGGTAGAGCCATGGTTGTTTCACCTCAAGGAGTAAGGTACTATTCAGCGTTTATATTTCAGTTCGCATGCTCTAATAACACTTTGCTGAATATGAAGCCTTAGTGCAAGGGATGCATTGGGCAATCAAGAAGAAAATAAAGAACTTGCAAGTCTTTGGTGACAGTGAATTGATTGTAAATTAGGTCAAGGGACAGCATGCTACCAAGAATGATCTACTCAGGTGCTACAAGAATAGGGTGTGGGACCTCATGGAAGATTTTGAGGGTTTTGGCATCAAACCCATTCCTAGGAAAGAGAATCAAGCTGCTGACAGGCTTGCAGCAATAGGGGCAGCCTTTGAAATTGTGGAAAGCATTCAACAAAACAAGGTACAACCAAACATCCACATGATTGTGAGGCCTTCAGTGCCAGATAACAATGTCAGTTGGCAAGTGTTTGAGAATGACCAACAAATCATCCATTTCTTACAAGAAGAAGCCGAGTTCTCAGCTAAGAATCAAGAAAAATTGGAACAGCAGTATGGTGACCAAGTGGTACAGCTGAGAACTAACAAGCTACCCAAGGGACTTATCACTTTGGAGTCCATTTTTAATCCCAATGATCAGTTTAGAAAGGAGAAAGCAAACATTCAGGTCAAGAGAGAGGATTCAGTATCCATCTTGGTAGAAGAGAACAAACCATTGCAAATTGGAAAGATGACAACTGATCAAGAAAGGTATGAGTTCGTACAGCTGTGTCAAGAGTTCCCTGATGTGTTTGCATGGAGCTATGAAGATTTGAAAGGTTTCAATCCCAACTTAGCTCAGCATACCATTGAATTGGATCCAAATACTAAGGCGTCATCAAAGCCAAAAACAAAAACAGTCAATCCACACATGGAGCCTCTCATGAGGAAAGAATTGGACAAGCTGATTGAGTCAAGAATCATATTCCCAATCAAGCATTCTAGTTGGGTTGCCAACTTGGTTCCAGTCAGAAAGAAGAGTGGAGAGATCAGATTGTGTGTTGATTTCAGAGACTTAAATAGAGCATCTCTCAAGGACCATTACCCACTCCCTTCCATGGAGTAAATCTTGCAAGTTGTGGCTAGCTTCGAGAGGTTTTCACTACTTGATGGCTACTCCAGCTATAATTAGATTATGGTGAAGGAAGAAGACCAGTTCAAGACAGCCTTCACAACCAAATGGGGGACTTTTGCATACAGGAAGATGCCATTTGGGCTGTCCAACGCTGGTGCTACCTTCCAAAGAGCAATGGACATGGTGTTCAAAGGTTTGATTAACAACGTGGTGCTGATTTACCTTGATGATATCACTGTTTTCTCCAAAAATGCAGCAGACCACCTCTCTCATTTGAGACAAGTTTTCACGAGGTGTATGAAATTTGGAGTGTCTTTGAATCCTAAGAAGTGTATCTTTCTTGCACATGAAGGAAAGCTCCTTGGCCATATTGTCTCCAAAGAAGGATTAGAAATTGATCCAAAGAGAGTTGAAGCCATAAGAGCACTACCATTACCAAGCCACAAGAAATCCCTTGAGTTTCTTAGGGAGGATAAACTTTGTTCGAGGTTTGTCCCATATTTTGCAGCCCTTGTCAAGCCCATCACCAAAATGTTAAAGAAGAGCATGGCTTTCAAGTGGACAACGAAGGAAAGGAGATTTTGAAGCAATCAAAGAAGCCATTTCTCAAGCACCAACTCTCACCAACTGGACTTCTCCAAGGATTTCATCCTCTATGCATTTAGAGGTAATGACACTATTTCTACCATTTTGGTACAGAAAACAAGGATAATGATGAACACCCAATTGCCTTCTTCAGCCATGAGCCTAGATGACTATGAGGTGAAGTACTCTTTTATTGAGAAGCATGTCTTGGCGAATCGAAGCTTGAAGAAATTCAAGCATTTAGTCTCAAACAATAAGGTCCAGTTGTTGGTCTCACATGCTTTGGGTTAAGGACTTCCTCCTCAAAAAGATTTGAGCGAGAAAAGGGCAGGTTGGATCACCCATGTCATGGAGTATAACATCGAGATAAAAATCACCAAGTGGTAAGAGGAAAAGGATTGTGGGAGAAGCTGGTTTTGGGAAGCAAAAGAAGCATGTAATGAAGGAGAGGCTGTTTTGACAGATTCAAGATAGCCATGAGCCATGTGGCACTCAAGAAGAAAACAATGCTGCCCTCACTCCTTGCTGGACCCAAGGTATAATGCACTTTCTAAGCACAGTCTATGCCTTCCGGAGATGAACAAGACCCAAAGAAGACACTTGATTGCAGGTTGTCCCATATGCCATTGTTGATGGAGTTTTGTTCAAGAAAGATGTGAATGGAGTGTTCTTTGAGATGCATTAGCACAAATCAGATTCATAGGGTGTTGGAAGAGTTCCATGGTGGACCAGGTGGTGGTAATTTTGTACCAAGAGTGACACTCTAAAAATCATGAAGGCTGGTTATTATTGGCCTAAAATTTTCAGTGATTTCTATGTGTGGATTAAGAGGTGTAAGAATTATGAATTCTTCACAAGAAAAGAGAGACTTGCTGCCCTTCCATTACATCCAATCTCAGTTGACCAGCCATTCATGCAATGGGGTTTGGACTTCATTGGAGTCATCAATCCCAATTCAAGTCAAGGGCACAAATGGATTTTGATAGCCACGGACTACTTCACCAAGTGGACTGAAGCAGTAGCACTCAAAGAAGCAAATGAGTCTAGCATCTTAGACTTTTATGAGGGGATAACAACCAGATTTGGTATACCTGCTACAATAATATCTAGATAATGCATTGGCATTCATTGGATCTAAGGTGATTGAGTGGGCTGTCAAGAACGGATCTACCTAAGCACTTCATCAAACTATTACCCTCAAGGTAATGGCCCAGGCCGAGTCTACAAACAAGAACTTGTTGAGGATCATTAGGAGGACTCTTGATGAGAATCGAGGTCTTGGCATACCAAACGAAATCAGCCTTATGGGTGATAGGATAACTCCCAAGAGATCCACGGGTAACTCTCCATTCAAGCTTGTTTATGGAAGAGAGGCAATCTTGCCCATGTCACTTGAGTTGCCAAAATTGGAACTCATGAAGAAATTAGAGTTGCTTAGAGTTTGAGCCCATGGAGGTGAGATATGCGAGTTGATGGAGCTACGGGAGGTCAAAAATCGGGCATCCCAAGCAATGGAAAAGGATCAAGCTTTGATCAAAAATACCTTTGATAGGAAGGCCAAGGATAGATCTTTTCAGGTTGGAGATCTAGTGTTGAAATGGGATGTGGATAGAGCAAAACCGGGAAGGCATTAAAAATTTGATGCCATTTGGAGTGGCCCATACATGGTCACGAAGTGCAAGAACAACAATGCTTTCCAATTAGCCTCATTGGATGGTGAAGAACTACAGATTCCAATCAATGGAATCTATCTCAAGCGTTGCTTCTAGAGGGAAATTTACCACCTTGTAAATATTAGATTAGATTTTCATTCCTCTAAGTGCTTTGCACATTGTTTTGCTATAGGTTAGTTTTGCTTTCCTAAGTGCTTTGGCACGACTTGTTGTCCACGGAGATGTTTTACAGTCCTTGCTTCCATCATGTGATATTCCATCTTCCTCCTTGCACATTCTAAGTTAGTTGAGGTTCTAAATAGAATATTTGATGACTCCATGCCCAATGGACTGCTTCAAGCAACTGGTATTTTCATCTAGCAGGCAGATGACCCCTCTGAGTCACCAAAATTGTTATCCAAAATGGTGCCCCAGCTCGTTTTTGTGGCTAACTCCTTGTGTTCTTGCCTCTCTTGTGCCTCAGTCTACATTTTTGATTTTTAGGCACTCAAGGCTTTCTGGAAATGGCACCATTAGATAGAGCTCTCTCTCAGCTTTCCAGAAAGGTAAAGTTTTCCTCCTAACTCCTTATATTTTTCAAGTTATGGCTCGGCAGAGTTTTTGTGGAAAATTTTCCCATTTGAGGCCCACAGCCAATAGGAAGCTGCCATGTGGCAGAGGAGTTTGGGGTTGGAGGCAAATTTGAAAATTTTCCAAGTATTTTGGTCGAAGGTTCAAATGGAAATTTTTGCCCGCGGGGCCGCGGACCAATCACAGTGTGACACGTGTCACAAGGGGAAGGCGCAATGAAAAATTGGCTAAGTGTTTGAGAAGGAGAGAGAATTCTAGAGTGAATCAGAGATTGCCACGTGGCATCCAACTAGTGGAGCATGGGGAATTTTTGAATTTTTTTCCAAAGACAAAAAAAAGGTAAAATTTGAAATTTTTTCCCGTCGATCCGTTTTTGGGCGGTTTTTTGCCTTAAATCTTCAAACGATCATATCTTTTGATCCAGAGCTCAGATTTTCACGTTCTTTATATCATTGGAAAGATGTTAAAATTATATACATGATTCCATGGTAAATTTATAATTTTGGTTTAGTTTGGAGAGATAAAATTCAAAAACGGTTATGGTACTGTCTGCCTATGGCTAGAAATGACATTTCAACAACGAAATTTAATACAGAATGGGTCGCATTCTTCTCCAATATGGTCAAAAATGATAGGGTATGGGTTTGTAAGGTCCTCCATGCTGTTTTAATGCATTTTCCATCAATGAGGAATGGGCTCCCACATTTTTTACATTTTCTCTCTCCTGGGCTCGACCCATGCATTGTAAAAGCTAGATTTGGCTCATTTCTTGAGTGTTGAACACTTTTTGGCATTGCAAACTTCTTCTTTCACCTCCAGCAAGTGATAGTTGTAAGAATCAGACCTTTTTCAAGTATTGTAGCAGGTTTATACCTCTTTGAGGGTGTAATGCAAGAGATTTTTACATGGAATTGACAAAGTCTGAACTCGTGAATGCTTTCAGTCCTCTGTTTGTATTGTTTCACTTCATTTTAAGACCTCTAATTACATCTATTAGCTTGTGTATGTTTTCCTTGTTACATTTCATGAATTTGTGTCTATTTGCATGGTAAAAATGTTTCACCACTCCTTTTAGTGCATCACCATCTTTAGTTTAGTTTCATTTTTGCATTTTTATCCCTGTCTCCTTGCAATTTAGAGTAGGATTAGGATTTGAACCTCTGTAGTTGTGCAAAATATAGATCTAAATCAGAGGAGTTTGAGGAACCAGCCTCTAATCTGGAGATTCCTCTCTCATTTTCACAAGTCCCACACTTGGAGAGAGGTTTCCATGTTGTGCAATCACACTGGATGCCTAAAACATCAATTCAGAACCTTGATTTGCATCTAGGGGTGTTGCTGATTTGCAACAAGAAGTTAGAATAGCACAGTAATGGTGGTAAGTAACTCGGTTCTGCTAACTCAAAGTTGAAGTTTGAGGATGTTGTAGGGGTGATTCTAAGTGAGGAAATGCAAAGAAAAATCTCTGGTGAATCTTCTACTTGGGAATTCTTTAATAGTGTAAACTAGAGGAGACAGGAAGAATAAAGGAAACCATGGAAAATCAAAGGATCGGGAAAGGTAAAAATCCAAAAGCAAGATAGTATGCTTTGCACTTGTGGAAAGTTTGGGCATGCAAAGAAGGACTGTTGGGAGCTTTGGGATAAGAAGAAACAACAAGAAGAAAAAAGGAGGAAAATGTGGCAATGGGTCATGTATGTCAGATGATTTGATTCTTTCTTTGCACATATTCTGAATCTTGGGTTTTAGATTCGGGGCTTCTTTTCATGCTTCTCCACATCGGCATTATTTTGTTGATTATGTTCAAGGAGATTTTGGGCGTATTTTTTGGTGATGATGAGCCTTGCAGCATAGTTGGAAAAGGTTTTGTTCGGAGGTTAAGATGCGAATGGGAATACTTGGGTATTGAAGGATGTTAGGCATGTGCCTACATTAAGATGAAATTTGATATCGGTAGGGTAGTTGGGAGTGATGGTTGTCTTGTGATATTTACAATGGACTCTTAGAAGGTTACCAAGGGTGCTCTTGTGGTGGTAAGAGGTAAGAAGGTTAGAACCTTGTATTTGACCACTTATAACACTAATGTTTGTAATCTTGTGGATTTACAAATAGATACAACATTGTGGCATTATAGGCTTGGTCATATGAGCCATAAGGGCATATAGATCATAAAGAAGGATTTTCCTAGATATACACAAACAGTTTGGAGTTACGTGAGGACTACATATATGGGAAACAAAAGTGAGTAAGGTTTCTCAAGGTTAGACCTACAAAGAAAGAGAGTAAGTTAGAGCTGTGCATTTTGATGTGTAGGGGCCGGCTCAGGTATCATCTCTTAGGGGTTCAAGTTATTATGTTACTTTTATTGATGATGCAACAAGGAAATTTTGGGTTTATTGTATTAGAAACAAATCGATGTATTTGAAACTTTTGTTAAATGGAAATCCTTAGTAGAGAATGAAACATGTCTTAAGATAAAATGTCTCAGGTCAAATAATGAAGGGGAGTATTGCAGCAATGAATTTGATGATTACTGTTCTAAGAATGGAATCCGTAGGAAAAATATGGTTCCAATAACTCCACAACAGAATGAGGTATCAGAAAGGATGAACAGAACAATAATGGAACGTGCTAGGAGCATGAGGTTACATGCGGGACTGCCTCTTTCTTTTTAGGCAGAAGTGGTGAGCACAACTATGTACTTGATAAATGAGGACCCTCAAGTGCCTTGGATGGAGGCATACCCGAGGAGGCTTTCTATGGTAAGAAAGTTGATTATTAATTTCTTAGAGTATTTGGATTTGAGGTGTTTGTTTATATAGACAAGGATGATAGGACCAAGCTAGAGGCTAAGTCAAAAATATATACTTTCATTGGTTATGGTGGTGATGACTTTGGATATAAATGTTGGAGTATTAAGGATAAGAAAATCTTCAATCTAGGGATGTGGTATTTAATTATAATGTCATGTATAAGCAGCGATTATAGGAAAACAGGAAGAATCCAAGAAAGAATATGCGGTGGTAGAGGATCTTCGGATGGAAAAGTGACACATGAATCGATTCAAGACCCTCCTCAACAGGAACCCCAAAACTTCTATATTGAGGAGGTCTTCTAGGGTAAGAATAGAACCCGAACTTTTTCTCCTTCACTTTATTATTTATTACTCACTGATAGTGGAGAGCTAGAGAACTTTTATGAAGCAATGTAGGTAGATGCTAGGAAGAAGTGGGAGCAATCCATGGATGAGGAGCATCATGCTCTCATGGATAACCGGACATGGGATTTGTTGAAGCTACCTAAAGGAAAAAGAGCATTACGAGAACAAGTGGGTGTTCGAGTCAAAGAGGAAGAAAGAGGAAAGAAAAGATACAAGGCCGGTTGGTGGTCAAGGGGTTTACACAGAAAAAAGGTATAGATTTTGATGAGATTTTTTCTCTTGTAGTAAAAATGAATTCTATTAGAATTATTCTAGGAATAGTTGTAGCAGAATACTTGCACTTAGAAAAACTTGATGCAAAGACTACATTTCTCCATGGTGATTTGGAGGAGGAACTATATATGCAGCAACCAGAGGGCTATGAGGTCAAAGGTAAAGAGGAGATGGTGTGCAAACTGAAGAAGAGCTTGTATGGCTTGAAACAAGCTCCACGTCAATGGTATAAGAAATTTGATAGCTTCATGATGGAGCAAGGTTATATTAGATGTAATTCTAACCATTGCATGTATACAAAGAAATTTTAGGATGGTAGTTATATTATCCTGTGTTTGTATGTGGATGACATGTTGGTTGCAAGTAAAAACATGTAGGAAATAAAAGTACTCAAGAAGTAGCTAAGTGAATCCTTTGCTATGAAGGATTTGGGGGTAGCCAAACAAATCCTTGGTATGATAATATCTTGGGATATGAAGGAAAGGAAGTTGAATTTATCTCAGGAAGAGTACATTAATAAAGTCTTGGAGAGGTTTAATATGTAGGATGCTAAACCGGTTGGGACTCCTTTGGTAGGCCATTTCAAGTTATCAAAGGAGTAGTGTCCTAAGACAGAGCAAGATAGAAACCAAATGTCCAAGGTACCTTACTCATCAACATTTGGCAGTTTTATGTATGCCATGGTGTGTACCAAGCCTGATATTGCCCATGCAGTGGGAGCGGTGAGTAGATTTATGAGTGATCTAGGAAGAGATCACTGACAGGTAGTAAAGTGGATCCTTTAGTATTTGAGAGGGACCATGGGGAAATTTTTGTGCTACAATGGATTAGACACCACTTTGTGTGGTTATGTAGATTCAGATATGGCTGGAGATGTAGACAACAAGAGGAGCATGACATGTTATGTTTACACTATAGGTGGGACAACAGTGAGCTGGATTTCATGACTACAAAAGCTGGTGGCTTTGTCAACCATAGAGGCTAAGTATGTTGCTACCACAGAGGAAAGAAAATAAATGATTTGGTTACAACAATTTCTTGAGGAGTTGGGGCATAAGCAGGAGGAAGGAAAGCTACATAGTGATAGTCAGAGTGTTATACACCTAGCTAAGAACTCTGCTTTCCACTCTAGGATGAAGCATATATAGTTAAGGTACCATTTCATCAAGACAAGTTTGGAGGAAGAGAAGTTGAAGCTAGAGAAGATCCATAACATCCAAAATCTTGCAGAGACATGATGACCAAAGTGGTCACAAGGGAAAAAGCTGAAGTTGTGTTCAGGCATTGGTTGGTCTTCATGGAAAATAGTGAAGGGTTGAGAAGCTTGCTCGGAGGAAAACTAGTCTCGAGTGGGAGATTGTTAGGTTGTGGAGCCTGTTTTCATATGTGAAAGTGTTGAAGACTATACACTAAGAGTACTATACACTTTTCATGTATCCTCACCAAGGTTCGGGGCGCAACCCCGATTTTTTTTTTTTTGGCCTTAAAACGTGCCCGATATATAAGAAACATGATTTTCTCATATCGGAGGGATTTTGACCCATATGTGTATGTGACGGTTTTTTCCCATGGTTTTGATACCCATAGTTTTGTAAAACTACTTAAGAAATTGTCTATTTATATGATTTTATACATATGATAGAAGTATGAAAAACATTACAGATGTGCTTTGAATTTGTGTGTGAATTCTGTAGAGTTTGTTGAGCATAGTTCCAAATAGATCTGGGTATTGTATTGAGAGAGTGGTGGCTTGTAATAAAATTTGAGCAAGTGATTCTTGGTGGACATAGCCCAAATTGGGTGAACCATGTTAAATATTGTCTCTTTGTGTTGTGTTATTTTATTTTACACTTTTATTTGAGATCTGTAATATTTTCTGCATATTAATTTCTCTTTGTTGCGATTACTGAGAGGGATTATTTCGCATATTTTATCCCTTATTCCCTAACAAACTAATCTATTTTTGTACAAAAAATCAATAAAATTGGTTTCTATCTAAGTTTTGTTTACTTCATTTTTTTGTTTGTAAATATTATCAATGGCTTTGGTAAATGCTTTTGTAGATAGAATGCAAGCCTTTTGAAACCGTCACCTTGAATGTAAAGATTTGTAAGCCTTCAAGCCCAAAATCATTTTTTGCACACATGTTGTATGTTGGCCGTCAAGTATATAAAATTTGACATCATCCCTTTCCAAGTATTTCAGATCTTCAAGTTCCACAACATTATTCATAGACTACAATAAGGGAAGAAGAATTGCGTCCCTATGTGTAGGAATAAAATTTATCAACATGGAGTGGACAAGAAGGTCAACATTCTCATCATCTATAGGATGATACTAATATTTTGGAGGTGTTACATGGCACCTTGAAACATCAATAGAAAATACTTCACCATTGAACAAGAACAAATGCAACTACTAAATAGTTGAAGGATCTATTTTAGTGAATATAGTGGTTGTTTTCTTCAACAATGTAGTTGATTTAGTATTATTTTCAACCCATGTAACTTTGATTTAGATGGGTTGATCTCCAATTTATCCAAATATGTTTTCCTCAGCATAGTAAACAACTTGGCATGTTTTGGAGGTGAAAGTGAACCTTTTATATTAAAAAAATGACAAATAGAAGAGGTTTTATCATTTCTATACAATTTTCTGAGTACTGTAAGCATGTCATTATGAATGTCTTCTACATTTGAACAGTCGATTATGTTAGAATATAGTAAAACCCCAAATTCTAACCATGTATAATGAACATGAGAATATGGTTCTCTATCGATCGAGTATTGCATTAAGTATTTCCCATTTTTAATAAAGAAACATCCAACTCCATATCTAGAATAAGACACTTATTATTTTCAAATTCAATGCGTTTGACTTGAACATGTAGTGTCCTCGAATCAATATTTGTTGAGGATATAATGATATTGATTGCCTCATGTCCCTCATCTATAACAAAAACAACCACATGTCGATGTAGTAGTTTTTAGGGGAATGGATTTCAACAAACCATTCCTCATATCTTTTCTTCCAACACTCAACGCCTTCAATGAATGGAATTGTCAAGAATGAAGTGTGAACAATGGAAGAAATTTTACCTATAATTGGTGTAGAATATATTAATAATTAGTTCACATATCAAAGATTAAAAAAATTTCAATTTTCTGATTATGAATATAATTATTAGCCTAGTGATCACAAACCTCTAGATTCCATTACTTTTTATCATTGGAGAGTAATTAACTTAATGGTCAGTGACTGAACACTAGATTCTAACCTTCAACTGGTTAGAGTAATTCATATTTTGTGGATCAAATCAATAATAACTAAAATTATCCAAAAGTGTTCTATCCAAGTAGCATACATATATTTTCAAAATATTAACTTTGTGTGTGAAAAACTATAACATTTTATAGATAGCATGATAGGAAAGTTATATATAGATCTTAGTGGCAACTAGGATTCTAGTCGACATATAAATGGATAGTTTAAAACATTCATTGTTGTTCATTTACACTTATTGAATGGATTAGAGTGGAGGCCATTAAGATCTAATTTTTTTATTATGAAGATATTTTTTGAGAAACAAATCTCAATAACATAGTTAGGAATCACTAAGAAGTATCTAATATACATAAAAATTCTTAGATGTTCATTAACACATATTGAAGGAATAACTAAGTGGCCACTAAGACCTAACAATTATTATTTGAAATTGGGCATTATAAACCCTATTTGTACAACTTTTGATTGATAGTAATTTTCATTGATTATAATTGATACATATTGGGTCCACTACCCTTGGTGGAGCCAAGTGTTGCTCTACATACCATTTAGAGGTATCAAGCCTTATGTAGTTCTAATAAGATATATTCTTTTTGACATAAAAATCACATCGATTCCTATCAAATAAAATACTTAGGGACTACTAAGTTGCATTACTTATTTAAATGAATGGCATAGCGGCCATAAGGCTCAATAATTTCTTAATTTGAAAATAGTGAATGAATAACAAATCACTGTTCTAGCTTAGTGGCCATTAGGATCCTAATGTTTCCTTTAGTCATTGTAAACACTATTTGTACATCTTTGGATTGATAAGAATTTTCATTTATCATTATAATTGTAACATATTGGGTGGTATATCCCTGGTGGAGCCAAGTGATACACTAAATACCATCAAGAGGATCAATCCTTATGTAGTTCTCATAAGATATATTCTTTTTGACATAAAATTCACATCGATTCGTATTAAATAAAATAATTATCGAACGTTAAGAATCATTACTTATTGAAGGGAATGACATAGCGGTGGTAAGGATCAACAATTTATTAATTTGAAAATAGCGAATGAATAAAAATCAAGGTCTAGCTTAGTGGTTGTTAGGCTCCCACCATTACCTAATGTCATTGCAAACACTAATTATACAAATTAGGATTGATAGTAATTTTCAATGATTATAATTGTATCATATTGGTTGGAATATCCTTGGTGGAGACAAGTTCTACACTACATACCCTTGAGAGTGATCAAACCCTATGTAGTTCTCATAATATATTTAATTTTTGACATATAATTCACATCAATTTATATCAAATAAAATAATTAGTGACCACTAATCCACATTAATTATTAAAGGGAATGACATAACGACCGTAAGGATCAAAATTCTTAATTTGAAAATAATGAATGAATAAAAAATCATGGTCTATCTTAGCAAGTGTTAGGCTCCCATAGTTACCTTTTGTTATTATAAACACTATCTATATAGATTTTGATTGATAGTAATTATCATTGATTATAATTGTATCATATTGGCTGGACTATCCCTGGTGGAGCCAAGTGTTACACTACATACCATCGAGAGGGATTAATCCTTATGTAGTTCTCATAATATATTTTCTTTGTGACATATAATTCACATTGATTTGTATCAAAGAAAATAATTAACAACCGCTAAGTCACACAACTTATTGAAAGGAATGACATGGTGGCCACTAGGCTCAATAATTTATTATTTGAAAATAAGGAACAAATAATAAACCATGGTCTAGCTTAGTGGCCACTAGGCTCCTACCATTACCTCTTGTATTTGAAAAAATATCTATACAACTTTGGATCAATAGTAATTTTCATTGATTATAATTATATCATATTGGTTGGACTATCATCCCTAGTGGGGAAAATTTGCACTACATACCCTCGAGAGGGATCAAGCTTTGTAGTTCTCATAAGATAATTTTTTTATGACATGTTGTTCAATTGATTCGTATCAATGAAAATAATTAGTGATCGCTAAGCTACACTACTTATTAAAAGGAATGACATAGCAACCACTAGGCTCAATAGTTTCTTAATTAGAAAATAGAGAACGATAACAAATCATGGTATAGCTTATCGACTTAGGCTCTTCCTTACCTCTTGTCATTGAAAAATTTATTATACATTTTTGGATCGATACAAATTTTCATTGATTATAATTGTATCATATTGGATAGACTATCCTTGGTGGGGATAATTACTTCACTACATACCCTTGAGAGGATCAAGCCTTAATTAGTTCTCATAACATATTTTTTTGTGACATGTAATTCACATCAATTTGTATCAATAAAATAATTATCGAGTCTAAGATACACTACTTATTGAAAGGAATGACATAAAGCCGCTAGGCTGAACACTTTCTTAATTTGAAAATAGCAAACAAATAAAAAATCATGATCTAGCTTAGTGGCACTAGGATCCTACCATTTCCTCTTGTCATTGAAAATTCTATTTTACAACTTTAGATCGATAGTAATTTTCATTATTATAATTGTATCATATTTTCTAGACTACCCCTAGTGGAGCCATGTGTTGCACTACATACCCTCAAGAGGGATTAAACCTTATGTAGATCTCATAAGATATTTTTTTGTGACATTTAATTCACATCTATTTGTATTAATGAAAAAATTAGCGAAGCTAAGCTACACTACTTATTGAAAGGAATAACAACCGCTTTAGGCTCAACCATTTCTTAATTAGAAAATAACGAATGAATAACAAATCATGGTTTATCTTAGCGGTTGCTAGGCTCCTTCCATTACCTCTTGTCATTGAATAATCTATTTGTACAACTTTGGATTGATAGTAATTTTCATTGATTATAATTGTATCATATTGGTTGGATTATCCCTGATAGGGACAAGTGTTGCACTACATACCCTCGAGAGGGATCAAGCCTTATGTAGTTCTCATAAGATATTTTGTTTGTGACATATAATTCACATTGATTTGTATCAATTAAAATAATTAGCGACCGCTAAGCTACACTACTTATTAAAAGGAATGACATAATGACCGCTAGGCTCAACAATTTCTTAATTTGAAAATAACGAACGAATATCAAATCATGATTTAGCTTAGTGATCACTAGGCTCCTACCATTACCTTTATCATTGAAAAATCTATCTATACAACTTTAGATCGATATTTATTTTCATTAATTATAATTGTATCATATTTGTTAGACTATCCCTAGCAGGGAACATTTGTTTCACTATTAGAAATTTTAGAAATTTCATGCCATGTGTCATCATTTTAGTGGGTACTATTTATATAATAATATTGCAGATTTATATAGGTTTAAAATATTTTATAGTATTTTCTTTATATTTTAATTTCATAATAAATGTGTCAATTATATTGTTTCCTAACTATCTGGTTCAAACTTTCCACGTAGTGCAATTTAATTGATAATTGTATTAAATTAGTGCGTAATACATCTAACAATGTTGAGATACATTTTTATAAAAATAAAAAAATAAATGTGTGTATACTTTTTTAGAATTTATTTCTGTTGTTTTATTATAATATATTTTTTATTACGTTTATATTAATATATGTTATAGACAATAACAAATGGCGTTGTTTTGTATTTTTTTATTTTTTTTCGATATCCCACACCTTTTCTTAATGAGGGGTAAATTCAAATTTCAATTGTGAATTCCCCGCATTTGAGAGTATTTGAAATTTCAATATCCCACACTTTTTCTTAATGGGGAAAGTCAAATTTTTCAAATTTTCATATCCCATAATTTTTCTAATTTTAAAATTTCTAGCATGGAATGTGCCAAAAAAATTATTAAATACCTCAGAGAGAACTATTTTTGGGGTTTATATCATTTCTCTTATAAAAAATCAACTTGTGAAATCATAAAACAATACAAACATGTAGTAGATTGAAGGGCCGAGTGCATGAATCTTAGTCATTTTATAAGGAGATAACGAGGTAATAATTATAATCTCATTTATAGAGTGGGCATGTAAAGGAGGTACACTCAAAGGAGGCACAAAGGAAGCACACAAAGGAGGAAAGAAAAAGGGTTGTTGATAAAATCATGTAGATAGTTTGTTTGATGTAGCAGAACGGAGGTTTCAAAGACATCACTAAGCATGAAATAATCTTGATATTGCTAAATCAGGTATTTATCAAAAACATCTATTATAGTAAATGTGCACCTTTTTTATTGGGGCTCATTTAGTCATTTTTTCTTTGACTAGTTCCTGTGTTTTTCACGGCATTCAGCATTCTAGCCCTACCAAATTGTGCTCTGCCAGTCCTATCCTTTTTTCCCTACCAAATCACGCTCTACAATCTATCCTTCTTTTCTACATTGAATCACACTTCATAGTTTAGTCCATCTTTTTTGCCCTATTGTATCATGCTCCACATTCCATCCCTATTTTGTTCTACTAAATCGTGCTCTGCATTCCAACCTACTTTCTAGTTCCTTTTGATTACCTTATCAAATTGCCTTGTTTTTCATGAAAACTAAGTTTTTGTTGTGCCCTAACAAAATAAAACTTAATCCCTTTTCAGCTCTAGTATTTCTCTGTGTTGAACACTTTCCCATTTCTACCCTTGATGTCTGTCTCTCTCTAAATTTTTTTGGATTTTTTCATTCTCATTCTTGTGATTTTTTCCCGATAAATGATGTTTGTCACATAGTCACATTTTTTTTTAATTTTAATGGTTTGTGAGACCTAATGTATTCTTTAGATATTCCTTAGGACTACCTTTACTACTTTTTATTATGATGATAGAAATAAACCTTGGTAATTATTTCATTGTACATTTTTTATATGCTTGCAGATGTTGACATTATGGGAAAATATTTGAGGAAAAAAAAATGTGTTAAAACTATAGAACCATATTAATTTTTCAATTATATGATAAATATTTTCAATTATATATGTTTTCCCATGTACAAATAGTCAAATTTAATGTTTTAACAAGTTTTTTTTGTACAATGGAAGGTAAACATGTCATATATATATGTGTAAATATTATTAAATATAAATTTTAATCACTATATATTTAAATATATATTTAATTTTCTACCCACTAAGCCATGTCAAAAAATCACAGAGCTTTGTGGTCGTGATAATATAATTCTTTATTTTGACCACCAATTTACAAAACCAAAAATTTATTTTGAATTAAATGTAAAACCAGAGATAATAAAGTTCTTTTAAAACATAATTTTTAATATGATACATGTTTATTATTGGCGAAAGATAAAGTGTTGTTATATATATTAATTCATGATTCTACATGTATATATGTATGTATCTAAATATAAACTCCATATTTATTTGTTATAGTTTATAGATTTTCAATTTGATTTCTCCTATCGAATACACTCAATCATGAACAAATTTTTCCACATAGCGATTCACTAGGCTATAATTATTTTTTGGAGAAAACATTTGTTCAACTTAGCGGTTGTGTAGCTCATTTGTATTTTTTCCATAGGCAACAAACAATTTTCATTATAAACAAAATTTATAGTATAATATCATTATGATATTCTAAATTTATTAAATTGGAAAAAAGTAAAAATATCTTTTTAAATTTAAATCTCATCACAAATATAAATCTATATATAATTGTATAACACATAAAAGGTTGATGTTAGATATTAGTGATCATTAGGTAAAGCCTTGAGTAAATACATCAGATGAATCTTGTTATATGAAAATAGTATATTTATACGTTAGTTGAATTTAATGTTTGGATTTAAGAATTTTCCGTAAGATATTTTGAGCTTAGCTTTTTAGCTATGTCATAAATATTTGGAGCATAGGATATGCCACAAAATAAAATATATATTAGCTTGGGAATGCTAGGTTATGCCACAATAACATGGTTAGGTTTTAAAAAATTAGATTAAATTATTATGATCTTAGCAAATTCTTATATATGCCACAAAATATTTTTAGCTTAGTATTTACTATTAGTTTATGCTTTCATGAACATATTATTTGGATATTAGTTGTCATTAGGATTTAACAAAAAAGTAAGATATTGCGAGCTTAGTGGCTACTAGGTTATGCCACAATAATATATTTGGAGCTTATTGATCGCTAGATAGTTACATATATTTTGATTACAGTACGGAAACTATGACACTAATGCCATAACATAATATTTAAAAATATAGCGGTCACTAACATTTAACAAAATAAAGTAATATATTGTGAGCTTAACATCCACTAGGTTATGCAAAAATTATTTTTGGAGAATATTTATCGCTAGTATTTAACAAAAATAAGTAAGATATTACGAGCTTAACGACCATTAGTTTATGCCACAACATATTATTTGGAGCTTACAATCTCGCTAGCACTTATGGATATTTTGAGATTAGCGGCCGCTATGCATACCACAACATAATATTTAGAGCATATTGGTTGCTAATATTTAAAAAATAAAGTAAGATATTATGAGCTTAGCATCTCATTTACGTTATGCTAACAACAATATTTTTTTGGAGAATAGTTGTCGCTAGGATTTAACAAAAAAAGTAAGATATTATGAGCTTAGCAGGCCACTAGGTTATGCCACAACATATTATTTGGAGCTTAGCAATCTACTTTATGCACTTCCACATATATTTGAGATTATTGTGACCTCTATGCACTACCACAACATAATATTTAAACATGGGGGTTCACTAAGCATTTAACAAATTAAAGAATGATATTTTTAGCTTAGTGTCCACTAGGTTATGCTTTGCAAATATTATTGGATATTAATTGTTTTAGGATTTAATAAAAATAAGTAATATATTACGAACTTAGTGTCCACTAAGTTATGCCACAATAACATATTTGGAGCTTAGTGATTACTAGATAGTTATATATATTATTTTGAGATTTAGCGAGCATGAGACTACTACACAAATAATATTCGAGATATGGCATCACTAAGATTTAACAAAAATAAAGTAATATATTGTGAGCTTAGTGTCCACTAGGTTATGCAACAACATATTTTTTGAGAATAGTTGTCACTAGGATTTAAAAAAATAAGTAAGATATTGTGAGCTTAGCGGACGCTAGATTATGCCACAACATATTCTTTGGATCTTATAGCTTATAGATCTCTATGCACTTTAAAAGGATTTTGAGATTAGCGGTCATTATGCACTACCACACATAATATTTTAACATTGGGGTCACTAGAGATTTAACAAAAAAATAATATATTGAAGCTTAGATATTTTTTGGAGAATAGTTTCACTAGGATTTAAAAATAACAAGGATATTAGAGCTTAGCACCACAATTACATATTTGGAGCTTATGGAAATTGTGAGGTTGTTCAAACATATTTTTTTTTTTATCATTTCTGTATGATATCACAAGCATAATATTTCAAACATGGGGTTATAGGTTATGCCACATTAACATATTTGGAGCTTAGCGATAATGGATTAGGATTTTTATCTAATCGGCATCTAAATACTCACATATATAATATTTTGATCTTAGGTGTCACTAGCATTTAACAAGTCAAAGAATGATTTTTTTCTTATCATCTACTAGTTTATACCACCACATAAGATATTTAAAGTCTAACTTCCATTAGGTTAGTATTTAACAAATTATATTAATATATTATGATCTTAGTGGTCACTACGATATGTCACAACAATATTATTTGGAGTTAGTCATTTTGAACTATGTAATTTAAATACCACAAGATAGTATGAGATTAGGGATGACTAGGTAATGCCAAAACACCATATTTGGAGCTTAGCAATCGTTAGGTAGTTTTGAATATTTTGAGATTTGTAGCTACTAAGGCACTATGAAAACATAATATTCATAGCATAGTGGTTGCTAAGATTTAACAAAATAAAGTAAGATATTGTGAGCTTAGCATCCACTACGTTACTTCATTATTATTTGAAGATTAGTGGTCGCTAGGATTTAACAAATAAAATCAAGATAGTATGAGTTAGATGCCACTACATACTACCTCCACATAATATTTTGAGAAAATGTGATGAGATGATTTTAAAATTAAAATAAAATCTAGTGAGCCTAGCACCTACTAGCTTTAGCCACAACAACATATTTAGAGCTTATCGATCACTTGTTAGATTTCGATGTACAACTACAAAGTGTGTTTTTAGATAAGTATAAATTTGGAATATATAGATGAACATTCAATCAATTATAAATATTATTATTTTACATTACATACATATTTCATTTCTTTTCCATCTAGCTCAAATATTGCCATGTTATGATTCATTGTGGTTCTTTCTTAATTATGGGCTATTGTTGATCTAGGTCCACATGTAAAGTTGTTTCCTGAGTTTTGTTGATTTTTCTTGTAGAGGAATTTTGTATCATCTTACTTTTTTTTTGTGCCGTAAAATGATATTATTTTCAAATATTGTAATCTCTATCTATCTTTCTATGTCCAAAATTTGGTTTCTAAATAGCACACTAGCCTTGTCAAGAAAAACTTGTTGAGTAAAATTTTCTTTTTTGTGATTTCCTTCAGAGTCTCTATTTTTGTATTTTTCCCTAGTTTTGGAGAAATCTCAATGACATGTAAATTTTATCCTTAGTTTTCCTTTATTATTCTCCTTTGAAAATTAACCAATAATTTCTTAAGTGATATAAAAACTCTTCACTAGAAACCAATTCATGGTTTTCCTTAAATACTTCCATGACCGAGGCTTCTGTGAAAATATGATTTCCTCTCAAAATAATGTCATCAAACTAGAGAGATAGTTTTCTTACCTGATCATTCCATTCCCTTAGTCTTTCCTTTGTATAATTAGCATATGTCTGGCATATGCCAATATTATCCATGGTTATAATTAAAGGGTCTTTACAAATGCCTTCTTCAATGACTTGCCCCATAAATATTAATGTTTTTTGCATCGCTCCCATGGCTTTAATGATATTTTTGGTATTTTTCAAGTAGGCTTGTTCCTTCACCTTTACCTCATTTCATTTCTTTATAGCATTGTACATCCCATGCAATGCCTCTTCTACATCATAAAATGTACCCGTAGGAACTGTTTCCTTTAATTGATTTTCAATCTCTTTATTTCATGTATGCCTCTCTCACTAATTCTATGGATACTTTAGTTGTATCCCTTATCAAGGATTCCATATATCCTCATATTGCACCACTTGGGAGCCTTTGAATTTCCATTTCTTTGTAAGAGAGAAGAGGTCTTTTGAAGTTTCATGTTAAACAATGGCTTGCTTGTGTTGAAATCTTCTTTTTGGTTAGCCTTTTCAAGGTTCTCATCCTTGGATTGAATTCAATGTTTACTAAGGAATCTTCTTGTGCCTCCCAATCTAGTTGTTCTTTGTGAGAAATTATGGATTGCTCAACCCAATCTTGTCTCACTTCATGTGGAGTGGAGGGAGAAGATTGAGATGGTTACATTCGGGTTGTGCTAGATGAAATTTCAGTTTTCATAGTATCTTCTTCTTCATCTAAAGAAGTTAAGGCATATGTCACCAAATTGGGCTTCATTTTTTGTGGGCCTAACATCTTAAACATCAAAATCGTTTCAATAGATGGAGAAAAGGGAACATGTGGGATTTTCTTAAGGTTCTAATAGAATATTGTCTTTCTTTTTGTAACCTTTTTTTTAATAGTTCCTCTCGGAGGTGGAACTTCCCCATTCTTCTTCATATTCTACTTAACAAGGCTATCTTCTATTTTGATAATCCATACCCAGTCATTGGCATCATCCTCATGTGCATAGGATATATTTATCTATCCTCTAAGCGACTGAAGGTGTTTGGAAACCATTTTCATGCAATCATATTGCCTTAGAGGGTGTTGGGGGAGATGGAATGAATTTATATGGGCCGATGTAGCTTTTAAATTAGGCCACCTATTAAATTTCCTACATCCCATAGTGACTCGGAGAGGGGGATGTTTTTAAGATTCTTCTCTTTGCACTTTCCAATAATATCGTTGCAAATATGATATGTCACCTCTTGTTACCAATTTTTCAAGAACATAGTATGAAAATTAAAAAAAGGTGTAAGGAGCCCCTTGATCATGATAATGATATATTCTGGATAGAATAATATAACTCCCATTTTCCTTATGGAAGTGAGGATGTCAACGGATAATTTTGGGTGTTGTTGTTTCATGTAATTGTTGGGAGAGAGAAATATACAAATAATTTCATATATCTTAAATATGATATCTTAATGATGGGCATACAAGTATGAATATAGTTCATTTAACTACGCAAATGGCATGAAGGAAGCCATTTTGGATAGAATTTTAAACAGTTGAGAATAATAGATATTACATCAAGAAGATAGGAAGCCATGTAAAATGATTTCCCATTGTCCAAAAATTGTTTCTTTAGCTCACTAAATTGAAAATGTCCACTTGACTTAGGAGGGAATCTTGCCTTCATCAATAATAATCAAAAGTGAAGAGATCCAAGATACATCACCTTAGATGTAGAAGGTTTTCCATATAACATGTTCATGAGGGCCATGCTAATATAGGACTCTGGTCTAAACCTTTTAATAAGGATATCGCTCATTCAGATGAGAATCATCCATATTATCAATTTAGGTCCATGGCCCAACTCTATAAAAGAACTCTTATTTTCCTTGTGGCCATCTAGGACTCTTAACTGTATCTATATTGTACAGGTTGTATGGCTCTAGAAATTTATAATAACATTTGTATGCATGCCCATCATAAAAACCTATTCTGTTTTTCCATGATTTAGAAAATAAGGTCCACTCCTTGGCCTTGGATAGAATTAGATAGAAATTATCAGTTCTAAAAATGGAAGCACCTATGGTTTAGTGGAAATTAAATGAGACCATCTCTTTTTATTTCCCTTATGTCTTGGGACCTATTTGTTCTTGATCTTTCAGGATACCCTTTTCATCTCGCATCTACATCAAGACTTTCATCTTGGACTATGGAAAAAATAGTTGAGTAATGCTAAAATTCATGATTTAAGGAAGTTGGATCAAACACAATATCTCTAATTACTTTGGTGTCCTCATAGGAATATAAATAAGAATCTACATTTGATAAAGGTTGGTTCTCTCTACCATGTTGAAAAATTACAGGTCCATGAATGCTACATATATCATTAAAAGAAACAAATACTTGAGCCAAAGGACATACTTGATTTATAACAATACCCTTATGACTCTTATTTTGAATATTTGGTTAGATTAAAAACTCATTTGGAAAATAAATGTAAGAAGTGTTGATCTTAGTAGTTACTTAGGGTCAACTACAATGAAAATTTTAGAACTTAGTGGTCATTAGGAATCATTCACATGATAAATATTAATGCAATGAGAAAAGCATGGGAGTACATACCAATTATTGACACATAGGTAAATTCATAATGTACTCAAAATTTTGAAATCAAACCGTGTTCATATTTTCCAATGAATGAACAAGAGTGATGCACTTACACCTATGTTCTCACCAAATACTTCAATGTCACTAATGTCAACAACTTCAAAATATCCAGAGCTTGGTGGTATCTATTTATTGTTTACAAGAAAACTATTAATGTAATAAGAAAAATTGATGCAATACATGCACTATTGAGGGGTCAAGGCATACATAGTTATGATCCTAGAGGTACGTTGAGGTCAGCCACAATGAAGTATTTAGATATTGACGATCAATAGGAATTAGTAATAGGAAAAATAGTAATGCAATGATCAAAGTGGGTCAATACATACATCATTAAGGGGTCAAAAATATGCAGTTTTGATCTTAGTCATCACTACAATCAGCCACAACAAAATATTTAGAGCTTAGCAGTCACTAGGCATCATTAATAGGAAAACTAGTAATGCAATGAGAAAAGTACGGCAATACATGCACTATTGAGGGGTCAAGCCATACGCATTTTTGTTCCTAATGATCTCTAAGGTCATCCATAATGAAATATTTAAATTTTAATGGTCACTAAGATCATCCTTGATAAAATATTTTTAACTTAGTGTTTCTACGAACAATCAATGGACATCTATTATTGCACTAGGAAAAGTCTTGCAATACATGTTTTATTAAGGTCAAGATTTACTTAGCTTCGATTAGTTTGTTGCAGGGATGTGTATACCTCACTTTTATTATTTATAATTGTACTATATTGGTTGGACTATCCTTGGCAGAGCCAAGTGTTGCACTACATACCCTCGAGAGGGATCAAGCCTTATGTAGTTCTCATAATATTTATACAAGTTATTGAAATGAATATATAAATTACAAATTTTAAGGATAAATGAAGTCTCCAAATCCATTGAGGTCTCTCTAGGTAGTCGATAAAGACGCTAAATATTTCCAAAGCCCCTAGGGTACTCTTACAACATCATGATGTGTATGAGTACCCAAGTAACATTGTCCATCACATCATTATTTTTCTATCTACGCAAAGTACATATTGGCTTATTGTCAAGAGATTTATTTATCTTAGCAGTTACTAAGGTCAACTACAATGAAAATTTTAGAACTTAGTGGTAATTAGGAACCATTCACATGATAGATATTAATGCAATGAGAAAAGCATGGGAGTACATACCAATTATTGACACATAGGTAAATTCATAATGTACTCAAATTTTGAAATCAAATCGTGTTCATATTTTCCAATGAATGAACAGAGTGATGCACTTACACCTATGTTCTCACCAAATACTTCAATGTCACTAATGTCGACAACTTCAAAATATCCAAGCTTGGTGGTATCTATTTATTGTTTACAAGAAAACTATTAATGTAATAAGAAAAATTGATGCAATACATGCAAAGATTGAGGGGTCAAGACATACATAGTTTTGATCCTAGAGGTCGCTGAGGTCAGCCACAATGAAGTATTTAGATATTGACGATCAATAGGAATTAGTAATAGGAAAAATAGTAATGCAATGATCAAAGTGGGTCAATACATACATCATTAAGGGGTCAAGAAATATGCAGTTTTGATCTTAGTCATCACTACAATCAGCCACAACAAAATATTTAGAGCTTAACAATCACTAGGCATCATTAATAGGAAAGCTAGTAATACAATGAGAAAAGTGGGGCAATACATGCACTATTGAGGGGTCAAGGCATACGCATTTTTGTTCCTAATGATCTCTAAGGTCATCCATAATGAAATATTTAAATATTAGTGGTCACTAAGATCATCCTCGATAAAATATTTTAAACTTAGTGTTTGCTACGTAAAATCAATGGACATCTATTATTGCACTAGGAAAAGTCTTGCAATACATGTTTTATTAAGGGGTCAAGATTTACTTAGCTCGATTAGTTTGTCATGCAGGATGTGTATACCTCACTTTCATTATTTATAAGTGTACTATATTGGTTGGAATATCCTTGGCAAAGCCAAGTGTTGCACTACATACCCTCCCTCGAGAGGGATCAAGGCTTATGTAGTTCTCATAATATTTAATACAAGTTATTGAAATGAATATATAAATTACAAATTTTAAGGATAAATGAAGTCTCCAAATCCATTGAGGTCTCTAGGTAGTCGATAAAGACGCTAAATATTTCCAAAGCCCCTAGGGTACTCTTACAACATCATGATGTGTATGAGTACCCAAGTAACATTGTCCATCACATCATTATTTTTCTATCTACGCAAAGTACATATTGGCTTATTGTCATTAGAGATTTATTTATCTTAGCGAGCTTACTAAGGTCAACTACAATGAAAATTTTAGAACTTAGTGGTAATTAGGAACCATTCACATGATAGATATTAATGCAATGAGAAAAGCATGGGAGTACATACCAATTATTGACACATAGGTAAATTCATAATGTACTCAAATTTTGAAATCAAATCGTGTTCATATTTTCCAATGAATGAACAGCAGTGATGCACTTACACCTATGTTCTCACCAAATACTTCAATGTCACTAATGTCGACAACTTCAAAATATCCAGAGCTTGGTGGTATCTATTTATTGTTTACAAGAAAACTATTAATGTAATAAGAAAATTGATGCAATACATGCAAAGATTGAGGGTCAAGGCATACATAGTTATGATCCTAGAGGTCGTTGAGGTCAGCCACAATGAAGTATTTAGATATTGACGATCAATAGGAATTAGTAATAGGAAAAATAGTAATGCAATGATCAAAGTGGGTCAATACATACATCATTAAGGGGTCAAGAAATATGCAGTTTTGATCTTAGTCATCTACAATCAGCCACAACAAAATATTTAGAGGTTAACAATCACTAGGCATCATTAATAGGAAAGCTAGTAATACAATGAGAAAAGTGGGTGGGGCATACATGCACTATTGAGGGGTCAAGGCATACGCATTTTTGTTCCTAATGATCTCTAAGGTCATCCATAATGAAATATTTAAATATTAGTGGTCACTAAGATCATCCTCGATAAAATATTTTAAACTTAGTGTTTGCTACGTAACAATCAATGGACATCTATTATTGCACTAGGAAAAGTCTTGCAATACATGTTTTATTAAGGGGTCAAGATTTACTTAGCTCGATTAGTTTGTTTCATGGGGATGTGTATACCTCACTTTCATTATTTATAATCGTACTATATTGGTTGGAATATCCTTGGCAAAGCCAAGTGTTGCACTACATACCCTCGAGAGGGATCAAGGCTTATGTAGTTCTCGTAATATTTAATACAAGTTATTGAAATGAATATATAAATTACACATTTTAAGGATAAATGAAGTCTCAAAGGCCATTGAGGTCTCTAGGTAGTCAATAAAGATGTTAAATATTTCCAAAGCTCCTAGGGTACTCTTATAACATCATGATGTGTATGAGTACCCAAGTAACATTGTCCATCACATCATTATTTTTCTATCTAAAAGTACATATTGGCTTATTGTCAAGAGATTTATTTATCTTAAATTACTTAAGGTCAACTACAATGAAAATTTTAGAACTTAGTGGTAATTAGGAACCATTCACATGATAGATATTAATGCAATGAGAAAAGCATGGGAGTACATACCAATTATTGACACATAGGTAAATTCATAATGTACTCAAATTTTGAAATCAAATCGTGTTCATATTTTCCAATGAATGAACAGTGATGCACTTACACCTATGTTCTCACCAAATACTTCAATGTCACTAATGTCGACAACTTCAAAATATCCAGAGCTTGGTGGTATCTATTTATTGTTTACAAGAAAACTATTAATGTAATAAGAAAAATTGATGCAATACATGCAGTATTGAGGGGTCAAGGCATACATAGTTATGATCCTAGAGGTCGTTGAGGTCAGCCACAATGAAGTATTTAGATATTGACGATCAATAGGAATTAGTAATAGGAAAAATAGTAATGCAATGATCAAAGTGGGTCAATACATACATCATTAAGGGGTCAAGAAATATGCAGTTTGATCTTAGTCATCACTACAATCAGCCACAACAAAATATTTAGAGCTTAACAATCACTAGGCATCATTAATAGGAAAACTATTAATGCAATGAGAAAAGTGTGGCAATACATGCACTATTGAGGGGTCAAGGCATACGCATTTTTTTGTTCCTAGTGATCTCTAAGGTCAGCCATAATGAAATATTTAAAGCTTAGTGGTCACTAAGATCATCCTCGACAAAATATTTTGAACTTAGTGTTTGCTACGCAATAATCAATGGACATCTATTATTGAACTGAGAAAAGTGTTGCAATACATGTTTTCTTAAGGGGTCAAGATTTACTTAGCTCTGATTAGTTTGTTGTAGGGATGTGTATACCTCACTTTCATTATTTATAATTGTACTATATTGGTTGGAATATCCCTGGCAGAGCCAAGTGTTGCACTACATACCCTCGAGAGGGATCAAGCCTTATGTAGTTCTCATAATATATATTATAAGTTATTGAAAGGAATATATAAATTACACATTTTAAGGATAAATGAAGTCTCCAAATCCATTTAGGTCTCTAGAAGTCGATAAAGACGCTAAATATTTCCAAAGCCCCTAGGGTACTCTCAACAAAATCATGATGTGTATGAGAACCCAAGTAACATTGTCCATCACATCATTATTTTTCTATCTACGCAAAGTACATATTGGCTTATTGTCAAGAGATTTATTTTGTATACATGTGTTTGATTCTTGGTATTATAGGTGATCTTGAATTGTAACTCCTATTTGACCATTATAATTTTAAAACTAGAGAAAGTGGCAGGTTTTTATTGAAGGCATTTCTTTATGTCTCCTTGCCAAAACATACATGAATAAATTCCCTTTTTTTAATGAAACTATACTTTCCTATTTCTCATGTTTTAAAAGTATGAATGAGGCAATATAATTTCCGTTACAATCTTACACTGGCTTTACTTTGTTAAGTACACAAAGGTCCTTCTTCATTACTACATTCTTCTAGTCACTATGAGAATATTGGAGAGTGGTGTATACTTTACAATAGTTCAGTCTGGTTGAAAAATCCTAAGGGCACCATCAATATTGAAGGGCTATTTTTATCCCTTAATGGTATTTTGGGTGTATGAAACAAATATAGTAAGTAATTTGTAGTTAGGATTATGAAAATTGTTGATAACATTTGTTGGAAACTCCTCTTCTTTCATCAAATATTTAGTGGCCTTTGTAGAATTTATTAAAGACAAAAAGGTTGAAAATAAAGAATCCATTATCATTAGTTTGATATATGGTCTCTCTTTACCAATATCCCTATTAATGAATCCATTATTATCATTAGAGAGGTTGCTGATTTTGAAAATTCCAAACTTGTTAAAGTTTGTTTGTGATCCACTTTCTTTAGCTTTAATGGTGAAATTTATGAGAAAACTAATGGTAACAATGGGTTCCCATATCCCCTATTATTGTGAATTTTGACATGGAAAACTTTGAAAAGAAACCCATTGAGTCATTTTCACTTAAAAAAGAATGGTGAAAAGATTTATAGCACACTAATGTTTATTGGATTCATGTCATGGATAAGCTAATTGGTTTTCTCTATCACCTTAATAGAATCTCTCCACATATCAAATTAACTATAAAACTAGCTTTATGATTCCATTCCTTTCCAAAATTAATTAACTATGTTTTAGCTGTGGAAATCTCAAAAAGCAACTAGAGAAATTGTTAAGAAGAGAAAACATATTTGATCTTGTTACTATTTGCATAAATTTATCCATATAAAACATGGTATAATGAGTTTAAATATAATGACCACACTCTTTCTAGCATTAGTATGAAAATTTAGATTCTAAATCTTATGTATAATCTCCTCTATCATTAAATATCACAATTTCCAAAGATATTAAATCTCACAATTTCCTTATGCTACCACCTACCACTAATAACAAACAAGGAATAGATTCCCTTATCTCACTTACCTCAATTTGCATGCAAAGTAGTGGTATTTTGTTGGCTCTTATCAAGATCTTTAGTAAAATAACTTTCATCGCATTTATTAAAGTCGATTAAGAAAGAAAAACCTTGTCATCTTATCATTTTTAGTGTCGATATATCATTAGTTTATTTAACTAAAACACCCAAAGCCTATAATTTTAGTCTGTAATTTTTGCATGTGTCTTTTCAGAACTATTTAGTCAAACAATAAAATTTCAAAATCTTATTTATCTGCGTTCTCAAATTTTAGGTTTATACTTCTCCGATTCACTATTTTTCTAGGAGGAACCTACATAGATTGAACCCTTTGTATTTTCTCCTTGGCCATCACATATATGTTTTTATAAAATTCATTTCCATAATTTCCTTATGCAAGAAAACAATTATTGTAAACAAGCTACAATTACTTGTGTTTTTAGTCTCTTAATATCAAATTTACTAAGGAAACTTTCCATAAAACCTCATTAAGAAAAAATAGAACATGTCATCTTCAGAAGTTACTAAAAAATCCCTAATAAAAAAAATCTATTTTCTTCACCCTTTTCAACAACACCCATTTTGTTTGTTTTCATCAAAATCATTGTTGTCCATGACAGGTATTTAAAGAAACAGTTCTCAACCCTCTTGCAAAAAAATCCCATAACCTATTTGTGCATTTCTTGCAAGCACGATATACACATATTTCACAAATCATTTAGGGATCAATATATTGAATGAAAAAATGATGCAAACCCTTTGAATTGATAAATTTTTGTTAAAAAGTGTGAAATAATATGTTATCATGGACATAATTGACTATTGGAAGCACACAAAATAGGGTTTTGTTGAAAAGGCTACAAAAATTCTACATTTACATATTTTCAAAATTTTGGAAGGGATAAAGGTGAGAACACATACCAATTTTTTGACACCTTGATGAAATCAAACCATGCTCAAAATTTTTGAAATCAAACCATGATCATATTTTCCAAATGAACGAAGTGACGCGCTTATGCCAATGTTCTCACCAAAAGCTTTAAAAACTTTAGTTTCCAAAAATATACTAAAAATGACAATCTATAGTGTCATGGAACCGACACTTCCAACCACCACTTTCTTTGGCACATGAATTACAAAATACACATGTATGATGAAATTATATTCCTTTAGATTTAATGGCTAATTAATGGATTATCAAAAAGTAAATACTTCAAATGGCACACATATTTTGAATAGCACACGAACTTTCAAATGACACATTTTACATTATTTGGTATAATGGCCAATTAATGTTGAGGGAACCACAATATTAACCATATATGCCACATGCCAATAGAGTTCAATTTTTAAGAGAACCGATACAATCTACAAAATTACTTTGTGTTGTTTTGCATCATCTTTCCCAATATAATAGTGGAAATTGTATTGTGTAGGAGAATCATTGTCAATATTATCATAAAAAATAACCATGGTCATTGTCAATATTATCATCTATAAATTACATAGTGAGTATATAAGTATTCCATACTTTGACTCTACTTCCAATGATATGTGGTGCAATTGATGTCACACATATTAAATTATCATATTGTCCCAAAAAAATATACATGTTTACCAACATCATTTTTAAAGTGTTTTGTTATAAAAAATATTTTTGGGATGTGTGTGTCAATGCTCTTGGTGGCACCCATGATGTTGATCATTGGAATTGTTTCAAATAAAAAAGAATGTAAAAGAAGTAAATCAGAATTATTAGCATCACCAAATTCCAAATTGAAGGAAGCATTATCTATCCCCAAATTATAGGGGATTCTACATATCCTTTTTCTCCTTACATAATATATACCATCTTTTAAAATGGACTATGATGCAATACTATGTTACTATGGTTTAAAAATTGTAATTTACCTGGGTAAAAATACTTGCAATTTGAAGTTGTACATCCAATATTTTCTCCATTTTTTACTCTCATGTTCCATTTTTTCACACTCAAGTTGAAGTCTTCCCTGCTCAATTTCTTTCATTGTCTGAGTGAATAGATGCATGCTTATTCTCCATTATCTCTTTCAAATATCCATAAGAGTTTCTTTTTCTCTTTACACATTTGCATTCAATTCCACTTTTATTCAAAGGGGTTTCTTGGTTTACTCCTTCAACATTTCAATGTTGATAGAAGGGATTTCTGATTTCCCTTTCATGTCTTTTTCAAAAGTATAAGTGCTTATATTAACCCATTATTTTCCATTAAAACCTCCCATAAGACCAATAACCTTGGGTGTTTTCCGTATAATGTGATCCATATCTTCATAGAAACTCCATGTTGAAGGTGTTTCCCTTGTTGTGTTTTCCAATTGTTTCTCCTTCTTGAAGGTTTTCTTCAACCTGTTCATCTTGTATTTACATTGCATCCCAGTGAATGTTTTTCCATAAACATGATTCAAAGCATCTTCTACTTTATCCCAATGTTTCTTTCCAATATTTCCATGGTTTAAATCTTCATACACCTCTTCAAATTTTGAAATCAATGTTTTCACAATAGGTTTTGGCCAAATCTCTTCTTTGTATTCTTTCTTCAGCTTCTCATTTGTTCTATCATGTCATCATATGCATGGATTGTTGAAACTATATCTTCCTTTTTGAATCATCAACATCATCAACAATATATGGAGTATTTATATCTATTTGTGAATGTGGAATGTAATGACCCAATTTTATGTGCCCCTTGTATTTTCTTACAAATTTGAGACACTATTTCCATCAAAGTTTTACATGCATGTAAAATCCTTTTCATGGTAATTACTTAGCTAAGTGTGTTGAAAAACCCTTATTGTCTTCAAATTTCTTGGAGTGGATTTGAGACCTTGGGATTGGATACATGAAAAAAAAAAAAATGGTGATTTTTCCATGTCCTACAAAATTATTAGTTACTATAAACATTCACAAATGAAACAATTTTCTTACTACATATTTTATCTAAACTTCATTTCATTTTTCATTTTTCAATATATATATACATGTGTGTTTCACATAATCAAAAAATATATGGATAAACATTGAAAATTGGTTTATGGGATACCTAATAAAAATGCAATATCTACATTCATTGTGAAATGGGTGTACAAAATGAAATTATTCAAAATAGAATAACAATGCTTTACCTCTTTTAATTTTTTGTAAATATTTGTTCTTCACCCATTTGTATATGTGCTCCCTTATTTTGGTGTTGTCACCTTCCAAATGAGTATACACTTTTCCATTTTATTGCATTGAAATCAACACGTTGACAGAGCTTGTGGATTAAAATTTAATATTGTACCACTTAACATTAAATATAGTACGAAAAAAAAAAAATACTTTCAAATGGAGGATTTTACATTATTTAGTTTAATGGTCAATTAATGTTGAGGGAACCACAATATTAATTAGCATTTGACCTTACAAAAAAGTGTAATTGGTATTGTAGTGAATTAAGGTAAGAATTTTATAATTTAATTTTTAATGTATGAAAACTAAATTTTGACATTGTTTGAAACTTAAATTTGACATACATAAATTTAATTGAAATTTAGTCTTTAATATTGAAAATTATTAATAATAAACTACGTAGAATGGGTTACTTCTACTCAATATTGTAGACAATTATTAATAATAAACTTATATTGTTAAAATACTATGTAAGATATAAAAACCTAAGAAACAATTAACACTCATAATTGAATCAAAGTATATAACACCACCATTAATCAAATAAAGACTAAACTTGAACTCTATACCATCAAATAAACATACCTATATAATTAGAGAGTAAAATACATTAATGAATTACTTTGACACAATATTAATGGCCCTAAATATATACTAAACTTAAATTGGAGGACATTGAACTTTTCCTTAGTGAAATATGATAATTTTAATTCACTAGACATAATTTTCGTGTAAAAGTAATATTTTATAAATAGTTTTCTTTAATATTATTGTATTTTCCTGTATGAGAAAATTTTAAGTCCCAAATAGCCATTTAGGCTAGAAAATTTTTAACTAGAAGAATGGTAGATTCAAAATGTTAGTGATCATGACCTTCAGTGTGAGTGATCACATTTCAAGTGAATGTTTGCACTTCAACATGCGTGAGTGATCACACTAAGAAGTGAGAGTCACTCAACAAGTCAAGTGATTTAGAATATGAATCACTTGAAAAACTTAAGTCCCATCATGTCACAGTGACATCATCACTATCATTATGGATAAAAATGATACACATAGTGATCACTCTAACTTGTGAATTCACTCACTTAGAACAATATCACACTTTGAAGTGTGATCAATAACATTTGACTTTTCCATTCTAGTCAATATTTGAGTTATTGCATGTAAGAAAAATATAGAGACTTTAGTCCCAAGTTTGTAAAGCACTAGGCTAGACACATTTTTGAAATCCATACACTATGTGTTTTATGGATAAAATATACACATATAATATCTAAGAGTCTAATACAATGTTATTATATGGTCAAATAGAGCACTAATATGGTCAAATATGAGCCAAATTCTCCATATGTTCAAGATTTAGATTAAAGGAGGTTTCAAATATATTCATATAAGATGTATATTTTTATTTTCTCATTGTGATTTCAAGCATTTGTTTTAACCTTGGAATTTTATTGATATTTTTCATTTTCAATTCTCCATAGGTTCAATATTTAAGTGTCCTCGCTACTAATTTTCTCTTTTTATTTGTGGATACAGTTGAAAATGAACTTTGTTTTTGAAGAAGGAGCACATGTGGATTTACTATCCAAAGGTGTGAAAGTTGTAGAGGGACTAGTTTATCCATCCAAAACTACACTCCATTGTAGAGACATGGGGTCTAGCTTATTCATTGTCACAATAAGTATTGTATTCAATGGAAAAGTGAGACTACCATACACAATTGATGATTGTGAAACCCTAGAAGAAATTGAAAACAAGGGATACTTTATCCCATGGGAAAGGAAGAAAATGATTAAGCATGTGATTTCAAAAGTTTCACATGTGGGGGTGATGGCATTCAAAACATCATGAGTAGTGACTCGAGGATACATTTGATGAGGATGAGGGTTTGAATTCTAATAGTGATAGCCATTGTTTCACAACTCCTAAAGATAGGGATGAATTTTCTACAACCTATGTGGTGCTAAAACATAAGTGTGCTCCAAAAAGAAGGTGACATAGCTGAAGGGTTTATATCCCTGGTACAAGAAGAACATGTGATTTTGGAGTAGTGTTGGGACCCACACATTTTGTTTTTGGAGAATATTATAACTACATGAAAATATTGTTATCCAAGTCTACAACGCAACAACAAAGTTTCTTAGCCAATAATAAAAACCTAGTGTATCTAGAAACAAGAACTACACTTCATGTGAATGGAAATTTTGAACTTCAAGAAACAACTACCACATCAAACACTAACTTCAATTTGAAGTTCAAGGGGGTTTTTGAATTTGATACATTTTTGTTCAAAAGAACACAAATTTGTGCAAAAGCAATAATTACAAATGTCATGTGAAGGAGACATGGTGCACTTTAAAAAATTGGATGGCAATACATTTGGGGTGCATATTGATAAATTAATCAAATTTTTTGCAAGGGTTGCTCCATATCATAAGGATCTCTCATCCAATGGCTTACCATAGTTGGCCCATCCAATGGTTCCATTATGGAAGTAAGGCTAAAATAAATTCCATAAAGAGTTTTGGTAAAAATGTGGAGTGCATTTGAAGAGCCATTTCCTCAACTGGTATACCCAAATTCATTTGAATCCTCCATATGTAGTAGTAATGAAAACTTGATAAAAATACCTTACAATGCCTACAAAATGCCAAAAGGTAAATACTACTCCATCTAGTACACCAAAGGAAAGGGAAAATGAGAAAAAAAAAAGAGAACAATTTTTGTTTGAAGTTGAGAAAAAACCTTGTTGCAAGGAAGGATGTCTCTCTAATCTATCTCTCAATGCTTTCAATCACAGTTGGAATTTAACTCTAGGGATGAATGAACCTATGCCATCAAAAACTTTGTACTTAATGCATTCACCACAAATGCTAGCAGTTGTGATGAAGGTCAAACTTCTAAGCATACTATAGATAAATTGAAGTTATGTGGAAGGGATGTATGTCATAATGCATGGTATATAATGTCATGGAATCCCAAAAATCACCTATTATGGATACAAAAATCTTGGATTAATGGCGAGAGGAGGGTAGTAAATGGAAATACAGAAAATAAAACAAATTCCAAGTAATGTCACAACTATTGCATTGATATCCAAAATGGTGGAGAGAGAATTATGATATATCACCACACATGTCTCATTTAGTGGGACAAGATGGTACTAAAGTAACAATGAGACTTCTTCCATGTTATGTTATAGTTATGCTTACATCCTACAAAAAAGTGTAACGAGGGCCTTTCACTTGTTGACCTTCCTCCAACATCACATCAAATCTCAAAAAATATGGCAAGAACATTTCTCCCATGTTTCAATCACAAGAAACAACTTCTTTGCCAAATGTGACGAGTGCACAAGCTTAAGAACAAATGTGCAACCACCTCATGTCTAGAAACACTGGCACAAATAGATCAATGCCAGAAATGGCACAATGATTACATTCAAAGTTTCATTCAAATTACTATGCACATATATTGCAATCACAACAACATCCTAATAGTTACTTGAGAATTGTGCATGAAAAAATGGACAAGATGAAAACTTAGCATACCAAGGATGGAAAAAAAAATAAAATCAATAAGCAATGTTATTAACCTCCCCATCACCTTGACTAGTATGTATGACACACATGGGCACAAAACTAGGGTTTTAGCACTATGGTCTCCCTTTTGTTGAATGAGGAGAAAACTTCACAATAACATCATTGGCATTGTGTATCGGAAGCTAGAAGAACCACTTACATATCAATATGGTGATTTTTATATAGTAGTGGGACATCAAAACACCCATTACATGATGCACTATTGTTGTAAAATGATGTGTATGAAAAGTGCAAGGAATACAAGAAGAAAAATGAGTAGGCTCATACAACTAATATTGTAAGTAGATGTTCAAGTTCATTTAGAAAACAACCACCAGTTCTTTACTTACTAACTAGATAATGTTGCAAGTGACAAAAAAATCACACATTGTTTTTTTTTGCATCCATGCTAATATCTAGAAGGGTTTTCAACATAGTGTTTGTGAGTTTTCTTCCAATTGGGTCACACACATGAAGACATAGATGGGACATTTGGGTGATTATCAAAAACATTGTGCAAATTAAAACATTCTCTTTGCCACAAATAATGGACACTTACAAAACATGCCAAGAGGAGTCTAGCACATTCACTTTGTATACCTTATCAAGGAAGTCTATGACTTTAAGGCCTTTGTGGAACCACACCTACTAGATGGAAACCACAAGATCATGGGTATCAAAACCAAAGATGTTTAAATTCCATGTCATCAACAACATTCTCATCATGGAGTACAAAACATCAATCATGGATTCCTTATGGTCACAACCAATTGAGATCTAGAAAATAGTGGATGGGAAACCTTTCTTTCTAAAGGGGATCCTCCATTAGCACCCTTCAAAGAACTAAAAGAGTTGGCAGACCTACAGAGAGGCCTTCAATACATCATCACACACTGGAAAAGAGTTCAACAGATGGTGGAGAAGCATTCTGGGTTCCAAAGATTACATATTGGAAAAATGTTATGTGTGCCCTAGAGAATCCCTTTTCAATTATAAGCATGATGAGGAGAGATTGTTTTTGGCCAAAAACAATTCAGGATAGTGTAATGTATGATCAAATATTGGGTGCACCACATCTTGACATGGATAACTACTATAGTCAAAATGTCCTTTCAAATAAGGATATATATGTTGGGCCTATTTTGATAGACCTCGAGATGAATTTGAACCCAGTAGTGGATGTGAATGATGGAGAAGATGATACTAGTAAGACCAACTTGATGATAACATACCTATATGGATGGGAAAGGTAGAATGAATTCTAATACATGATGTTCACACAAAGGCTCAAAAGATAAGGGTACGTGGTGGGAACCCACAGAAAAGAAAATACAAAAAAAGAAAGGTACCAAGAATGCTTAAAGAAAAAGCAAATGGTGGCAAAAATCAAGGGACACATCAGATATTGATATAGACAACATCATCTAGGCATGGACACCAAGAAAAATATGGAAAGGAGATCAAATTAAAATACCAAATCAGGGACATGATGTTATCTAGCATACCTTGCACAAATTCAAGAACAATAATTAATGCATTGTAATTAAAATTTTTTGGACTAGATACCCTTGAGAGGGATCAATCCTTATGTAATTTTCAATATAATTATCTTGAAGGAATTGATTTCCTATGGAAATAAATTTTCAAATCCATTTTTTCAAAACAACGTGTTTAACGTAATTCTTAACTCTTTGTTGTTCTTTATGATTTATAGAATGGAAAAGCATAAAATTAGTTCACATTATCTAGATTTTCTTCTATTTTGAAATTTTCCATTATAATGATTTCCATTTTACAAATTGATCAAATAAATGTTAAAAAGATGTATCCTAGCATGACCACTAGGCTTATGTGTCTTAAGTGTGTGATGCTTATGTAACTTATTTAGTCATAGATGTAACTATGTAACTTAGCATCTGCTAGGCTTATGTAACTTAGTAGCCACTAGGCTTATGTAACTTAGCACCCATAAGGCTTATGTAACTTAGTGTCACTAGGCTTATGTAACTTAGCATCTACTACACTTATATATCTTATGGCCATTAGGTTGATGTAACTTTGTGGTGGCTAGGCTTATGTAACTTAGTTTCCACTAGGATTATGTAGCTTAGCGGTGGGTAGGCTTATGTAACTTTCTACCTCTAGGCTGGTGTAACTTTGTAGCCACTAGGATTATTTCACCTAGAGGAAGCTATTCTTATGTAAGTTAGTGGCTGCTAGGCTTATGTAAGTTAGCAAATGACTAGGCTTATGTAAGTTAGTGGTTACTAGTCTTATGTGGGGGATCTAAAAATAACAAAATAGTAATCCTAAAATATCAAAATTGAAATCCAAAAATCAGAATTTAGAAATTGGATTCCAATAATGGAAAAATTGGAATCCAATAATACGATATTGGAATCCAATATTCATGAAATTGGAATCCAATATTCATGAAAATTGGAATCCAATAATAATAGATTGAATCTAATAATAGTGAAATTGAATCCAATAATAGTGAAATTGGAACTCGAATAAGTCCAATAATGACAATATTGGAATCCAATATTGCTACTAATGGAATCCAATAATAGTAATAATGGAATCCAATATAGACAAAAATGGAATCCAATATGGATGAAATTTAAATATATACCTTCCTATCACATGTGAAGGGTTGACATATGTAGGTTGTGTGAGAGAGTAGGTTCTCCTTTCAATGGTTTCATAAGCTCATGCCCTGACCTTACACATTTTATTTTGACACAACTAATCGATGCGGAAGTTTTCTCTAATGAGAAATTTGATCATGTACGAAGATTTCCTAGGATGCTTTTGAGATTTTGAATTTTTGAAGGTTGATCGATGCAAGAAGCCTTTTTACAATGAGATGGGTAGCTATCCTTTGAGGGAGTGGTCTACAATTTTGACTTTTGATTTCTTCCTTTTTGGATATCCGTTCTTTAGGGGATTGGTCTATATTTTGATAGGAATTTGTCCTTCAATGGATCAATCTACTTTCTTTTTAACAATATGATTTTGATATTTGAGATTTTTCCTTCAAGGGATCATTTTATTTATTTTAATAAGATGCATCCATATATATTTTTTAGTTTGTTTTACGATGAGGGAAAGTATAGTAAACATTTTCAAGGAGGGGAAAACAAGTTTGAACAGACTACACATGTGTGCCCCATAACATGTTTTCATTTGGAAAACAAAGTGGGTAGATGTATAATTGTGAGGTTACTGCTAAGGAGGAACTTTTCCATGTGAAATATGCCATGAGTAGAGTTGTGGTGCTCATATTTAATTTTTTGAGGATAGTGATGGAAAACCACATGTTTTCAAATCATTATAATGATGAAACGATGGCTTGTTGTTGATGGAATAATATCTTTGATATGACTACTATCATGATAGTTGTTGTGTTAATAGTACAAGGGCCACAATTACAAGGAATTTAAAGTTTCCTTTTCAAGTGTACAATTAACGGAGGATAGACGATAATATCCCAACCCATACTTGTGAGTAATGACATATGGACCAATCCAATTAGGGGAAAACTTTCCACATTTAATCCTTTCCAGAGTAGTGACATTTTGATTTTCCTTGAGAATGATATCACCTATATTAAATTCATGTTCCTTGACATGTTATTTATACGCGTGCTTTATGCTCTCTTGATAGACATGATGATGTTCAAGAGATGTTAGGTGATGTTCATCTAACAACTCTAATTGTGTTAGACATTCTTAATGATAATCCTTGTCAAGGATAAAATCCTTAAGGGAATGCGAAGTGATGGGATTTTAACTTCAAGGGGTAAAAATAACTCGAGATCCATATACAAGAGAAAAGGTTGAAGATCATGTAGGATTATGATTGGTACAATAAGCCCAGAGAGAAAACGGGATCTATAGATGTCAATTCTTTCTTGCTTGATTGGTGGTTTTCATAAGATTTTTTTAAGTGTTTTATTAGAAGCCTCGGATTGTCCATTTTATTGTGGATAATAAGGTGATGAAAATATTAGTTTGATGTTGAATGTGTTACATAATTTCTTAACTTCTTTATTCTTGAAATATTTTCCATTATCAGTAACTAGCTTATAAGGGATGCCGGGCGACATATGATATGTTGATAGAAAAATTCAACGATTTTGTTTTCTTTAGTAGAGACTAGGGGAATGGCCTCTACCCATTTAGTGAAATATTTAGTAGCTATGATGATAGAGTGATTTCGTTGTGATAAATGAGGGTTGATGAGGCTAATGAGGTCTAACCCCCATTGTGATAAGGGTCATAGATCTTGAGATGGTTATAAATCCTTACTAGGAATATGAGTGAGATTAGAATGTTGTTGGCATTTAACACATTTCTTGACATAGGTGTGACAATATTGATTAAGAGTAGGTTAGTAATAGCTAATTTTTAGGATCCATTTAGCAACAACCATACCGTTAAAGTGTCCACCACATATGTCGTCATGGAATTCCTGAATGGATTTGGTAGATTCATGATATTTGAGACATCTTAACAAGAGGCTATCAAATCTAAATTTGTATAGAATACCACTTATGATGACATATCAGGTATTGCTTTGAAGAAAATATCACTTAGCATTTTAGATAGGTCGTGGGGAATTTTGGATTCTCGATAAATAGTCAAATGTTTGTGTGTACCAAAGATCCATTGAATTTCTTTCGATGAGTTTGATAGAAGGGAGTTCATTGTTATGGGATGGTTTATCAAGTTTGTGCACAATAAGGAACAATTTAGAATCATTGGTTTATATGGGGATGAGGGATGAAAGAGAAGTTGTGGTGTACACAAATTTTTTAGAAGATCATGGAACTATTTGGATGGTGTAACAATCAAAAGCTTCTAATAGGAATTCAACAACGGTTTTATATTTTTATAAAATCTCATTTTTATATTGATAAATTCCTTTGATATGATTGATGATAAGCTATGAATCTCCATAGATTTATAATATTTGGACATCGAGCATGATGGTGGCTTAGAGACCCATGATAAGATCTTCATATTCTGCCATGTTGTTAATTTATTTGAATTTTAGTTTGATTGATAAAGGGATAGGGGTACCTGAAGGAAGTATTATAACAATGTTGACACCTCCCACTTAATGACACTTAGATCCATAAAAAAATCATTTTGATACGAGTGTATTCGTGATCGATAGTGTTGATAGATTCGTTGAGGATTTTTTCATGAGGTGATTGATTATCGGAAGAGGGATTTAGTAATGGATTTTCCCTTGATAGAATTTTATAAGTTGAATTGAAGGTCAAAATTGGTCATGAACATGAGCCACCGAGTGATGCAGTCACTATGATATGGTTTGGAGTGCATGGATTTGAGAGGATTGAAGTTGGTAACGATGTAAGTCTTTTGATTAAGTAGGTAATGACAAATTTTGGATGTTGCAAAGTATAAGGTACAAAAAAACACTTTAGCTTCAATATAATGAGTCTTGTAGTCATGAAGAGTGAGGCTTATATAATAATCATCTTGATCATGACCCTTCTTGTCTTGATGAGTGAGCATGGCACCCAAGAAATTATCAACAGTGAATATGTAGAGATAAAATGGCTCCCCCTCATGTAGAGGTGTAAGCACATGAGTGTTGGGGTGATAATTTCAAGTTGGATCTACCACTAGTAGTACGCCCCAATGTTATTAAAGTTTTTCTAATCAAACTTTATTATGAAGATCTTTCACATTTAAGAGTGAATCATCTCAAGATCACACCGAGATCAAAATTAAATACTTTTGAGATCATAATTAAATGGTTGCATTTGTATAGTCCATTATTAAAGACTGAGATCAAAATCTAAGACACGTTAGTAAACTATAAGACATGCTAGATGATCATTGTATTGAATGATCAAGAGATATAGCTCTATAGACATAAAAAATACCAACATGGAAGTGGAAGTGTTAGGTTAAACTCATGAGAATTATTAATATAGATAGTGATTTACCAGTGGAGTTTTTCCTTCGGGTTTCTCGACTTAAATCTTGTGTTATTTGTCTCTTGTTCTTGCTTTTATTTTCTTTCATCTCTTTCTCATTAAGCTCTATTATTTGTTATCTATTTTAAGTTATTTCTGTGTCTAATCGACTGCATATCATAATCTATAATCTTCAGTGTTTTAATGGTGGATCTGTAATCTATTGATTATATTTCCCCTACTAAATCTAACATGGTATCGAGTTGGTGATTGTGTGTGTGTAGGATCGATATAGAATTTTTAACTTGAAGAGGTGAAGAAGCTTTAAGTTTATTTGTGGATCTATGAACCTTATAAGTTCTCAAGTCGTCGTCAATCTAACCAGTTTAAAATTCTAGTTCCCTCCTAACTATTGTTTGAAATATAGGTTAAATATGGGCTAAATGGTTGTTTAGATTGTGTTTGATATTTTGTATGCTTATATCTTTTCTTCTGCATCTTGTTTCAATCGTTTACGGTTTAAATCTGTCATCTGTGAGCTTATTTTAAGTTTTCACGCCATTTATAGCCATTTGGGTTGTTTTTGACTTTAGATCTGAAAGATTTATTTAGATCTAGTTTTTTTAGAGGTTCTAAGTCTGTTCTAGCAGAAAAAATATCTTTTTCACTAATTTTTTTTTGCGAAACTTGGGCCTATCATTTTGTGTCATCTAGCTTCGCATTTTTTTGTCTTTCTTTTGATCTTATCATTTTACAAATCCTGACCAATAAAATTGCTGCAAATAGCCTCGTTGTCCTTTTTTTCACATTTGTGAAGCTATATCCACTCTTAGAGTGCCAAGTGGATTCAATCTGACACATTTTTATCTTTGTGAAGCATGATCAAATTGTCTAGTTTCATATGGCTTTTCTCTGTCGGTCTTATTTGAATTTTTTTCATTTCTACAAAGTTATTTTGACTATGAAACTTAAGCCAATCATTTTTCTCCAACTAGTTTTGCATTGTCAGTATTTTAAATAGACATTTCTATCTTTGTGAAGCTCGATCCAATCAGAAGGCTCCATCTTACTTCGTGTTATCGTATTATTTTTTCTTTATTTTTTAGTCGTGAAACACAAGCCAATAAAGACTTTACACGTGTCTCCATGTTGTCAAACTTGACTTAGTTGTCCTCTCTACTATTTGCCAAATTTGAGCCAATAGGATTACTCTAAGTAGCCAAGTATTTCATAATTTTAGTATTTTATTAGTTTGCTTCTGACATATGCGAAGGGTAAACCAATAAAATTTCTCCAAGTATCTTTTATTTTGCATTTTTCAGATTTGTGAAATCGAGCCAATAGAATTGCTTCACCTTTTTGCATTTGTCAAAATTTTCATTTATGGCAGTGGTTATCCAATTAGAATTTTCCACCTTTTTGCATTTTTCAATCTTGTGAAAAGTGAGCCATTTAAAAGGCTCCACGTGTCCTCAGTTTGATTTAGTAATTTTGGTTGTAGTGTGAAGTGTAAACTAATAGCATTTGGACACATACATCTCTTTTTCTCATTTTTAGACTTGCAAAGTGCAAGCCATTTAAAAGGCTCCACGTATATTTTTTTGGCGTAGTCTTTGTCGATTTGTGAAGTGTGAACTAATTTATTTTTGACATGTATATTAATATTTTTTAATTGTTTCAACCTTTGCAAGTGTTAGGGTCTCAGTATTTGTTTTGGATTAGCCACTTAAATTATGACACTTTTCTTGTACCTTTTTCAGACATGAACTTTATTTTAAGTTTGGATTATTTCAAGGACTTGAAGCTTGCTCAAAGCTACCTATTTAAGGTTTGGTGGAAATCCACCAAGTTTCTATTCTTTAGCCATTAAATTTTCGACAAGTGGCTTTGTTTGACTAAGAATTTGATTTCACATTGTGTTTTTGTATAAAAATTGATCCAACTAATTTAAAACACGTGTATTTTATATTCACTTTTTCATCTTGTCGTAGTTTTTGACTTGTGTTAATTTTTTTATTATCATAAACCCAAAAAGGCATTGAATTTAATTTTTAAATATTTCGCATCCACCTGAGGATTTAGTTTAAATATGACACGTGCCTCTCTTGGTATTGTTGATCTATGCCACGTGTCGCCCCCCTACCTTGGTTGTTTTTAACTTGTCTTTATTTGCTAAGTAACTCATTTTGAGCTCAAATAGCTTGTTTTTGAGCTCGTTCCTTCGAGTTGCTAAATAAATCATCGAGCTAATCCAACCCATTCGGTTTGAGCTTAGTTAGCTCACTTGTAACTCGACCCCGACTAAGCTATGTCAAATTGATCTTAAATTCGACCAAATCAAGCTAATTTTTGATTAATTTAAAGTTGTTTGCATTCGTATAGCTATTAAAAAGATTTGTAGCTATTTTTTTTCCTTTGTTTGGCTTCCTTGATTTTTTTAACTGTAATTGTTTCCATTGCTATCTGAGCATTAGAAAGGGCTAGTTTTTCTTAATTTTTTAATGGATAAGTATTATATTTTGAAGGGAACAAATTATAGCATTTGGAGATTTTGATTGAAAGCTTGTTTTATGGCTAGAAAGCTATGGGATATTGTAATCGGTGTTAAAAATGTCCCATGGGAGACAAGTTATCCTGAAAATCTTAATGCCTTCTCTCGGAGATCTTACGAAGTTTTTTCCATCCTATTTCAAAGCAATAGAGATGAATTCTTGATGCATATAGGCCATATGGACTCAGCCAGTAAATGCATGGAAGTAATTAGAAACCATGCATGAAGGTAATAGCTTTTCTAAGATCATTAGACCAGTTTTAGAGTTGTTTACAACACGTATGAATGGGGTGAGAAAATTATCAATTATTTAGCTAAAATTAAGAACATTAACTCCTAATCGATGGTTATAACTATGAACTATTTCAATATAATATGTTATATTTCACTATACAAAACAATATTCATGAAAAATTCAGACATTACATCTCAATTCTTAATTCTAAGTATCAGAATGAGAATGATCTACCTGATCAAGACACTTTGTCCTCTTTTTTGATTCAAGAAGAGAGAGATTCATAGAGAGGTTTGATTCAAAAGCGACCGCTTCTCAATATTTGTTCTCACTAAATCATAATTCGGCTAAATATAGGAATAATATCAATCCAAATCAGAAATCTAATATCAAATCTAGATTTAAATCAAATCCTAAGACTAATTCTACTAAGAAAAATCTGAAATTCAAAGTCAAATTTAATGGAACTTGTAATAAGTGTGGAAAATTTTGGCATAAATATAATGATTTTAGAGTGAAGATTAACAAATCAGCTAATTATGCTAAAAACATCAAGCCTAATAATCATAAAAAAATCAAGAAAATGTGGTGAGAAGTCTATTGCCTTGTATATTGCCCTTTCATCTTCAAATGACAATGAATGGATTCTGAATAGTGGTGCCTCCAAGAACATGACTTTTACTCTTGGTATCCTCTCAAATATAGTTAAATGTCAAGAGAATATATATCTAGGAGATTACTCAATCATTAGATCTGAAGTTTGTGGAAATATTAAGCTATCAAATGGTGTAATTAGGAATGTCTTGTATGTTCCTCAATTGAAAAAAACTTTTGTTTTGCTCTCAACTAACCTAAGAAAACTATGAAGTTTTTTTCTACAAGATAAGTGGTATGTTAAAGATAAGTTTAGAAATGTTATTGCTTTTGGTATTCAAAAAAATGGCTTGTATATCTTTGATGGTTTTGTGTCCGAGTCTTGCTTTTCTTCCTCTTCTAAGAATGATATTCATATTTGGAATGAAATACTTGGTCATATAAATTTGAAAAGTTTGTATGATATGTCTATATTGAATCTTGTTGTTGGTCTACCAAAGATAAAGTCAGAACATGAAAGTTGTGAAAGTTGCCTATATGGTAAGCAACATGCTCAACTATTTCACAAACATCATGATCCAAATTCTTCTCATTTATTAGAACTGATTCATTTTGATGTGAGAGTTCCACTTCAGGTTCCTTCTCTCGGTGGTGTTTGTATCTTGTATGATTTATTTATGATTAATCTATAATGACTTGGTCTTATTTTCTCTAGAAAAATAATTATGTCTTATCTAAATTTTAGGAATTTAAATCTCTAGTTGAAAATATTTCCAATCTTAAAATTAAAATAATTAGGATTGGTAATGGAAGTGAATATGCTAATAAAATTTTTGATGAGTTTTTTGTGTCATGTGGGATTCAAAGAGAATTTATCATTCCCTATTCCCCTTAGCAAAATGGCATTGTAGAAAGAAATAATAGGATTGTCTTAGAAATGGTTAGGACTATGATTATTGCATCTAATGTGCCTGAGTTCTTATGGGTTGAAGTTATGAACATTGTTTTCTATATTATTAATAGAGTACCTACTAAAGCTCTTTTTGAAACCACTCCTCATGAGGTATGGACAAAGTAAAAACCAGATATTTCTCACTTAAGAATATTTGGTAGTCCTGATTCTATCTTCATTCCAAAAGAAAAACGGAAGAATCTTGATCCAACCTCTTTATTTTGCGTTTTTGTTGGCTGTGGTTTTAGAACTAAAGGATGGATATTTTATGGTCCATTCAAGCATGACATTTTTGAACATAGAAATGTTCAAGTCTTAGAGAAAACTTATCTGATGTTTCTCATGAACCCTCCTCTACTGCTCTGGAGATATATCCTGATGATCCTTCTACTGAAATTATGGAAACAAAAGTTCAAGAGATTGATTATCTTGATCTAGATATGATGGATATTGAGGGGGATTCATCCCAAATTTCCTACAACCTAAGATTCCTAAATGAGCTAAAAATCTTGTTCAAAACTCTCACTTGATAATCTTAGAAAGAGAACTAGAAGTCATCATGCCTTGATGACCCTCTATGAGGTAGAACCAAAATCCTTTGAAGAAGAATCTCAAGATGATAGATGGCTTCAGGCTATGAAGGATGAATACAATGCTTTAATCAAAAATGACACTTGGGAACTAGTCCCTCCTCCTTCTAAAAGAAACATTATAGGATCTAGGTGGTTATTCAAAATCAAATATAACTCTCTAGGAGAGATTGAAAAGTTCAAGGCAAGGCTGGTAGCTCGTGGTTTCACTCAAAAACTAGGAATTGACTATGTTGAGACTTTTTCTCTTGTTGCTAAGATGAGAATTGTTAGAATTATTCTTACATTGGTTGCCCAATATGGTTGGGAGATTCACCAAATGGATGTTAAAAATGTTTTTTAAATGGTAACTTAAAAGAAGAATTCTATATGAGTCAGCCTAAAGGCTTTGAAGAACCTGACAAGGAACTTTATGTATGTAAGCGTAATGATTTATTTGTTAAAGTTGAAATCAATCATATTATCAGTATTGTCTTGTATGTTGATGATCTTTTGATTACTAGCACTACTAAAAATTAATTATTAGAATCAAAGAAAGGTTAAATTAGTGTTTTGAAATGACTTTTTTAGGTTTATTAAATCATTTTCTTAGCATGACTATATTTCAAGATCATAAGTATATTGTTGCATCTCAATCTCAATATGCTATGAATTTTCTTAGAATATTTAACATGATTGATTTTAAGCTTGTTGTCATTCCTATTGAATTTGGTGTTAAGTTAGACCCTAAACTAGTGTGTGCTAAATTTTATCCTACTCTATATAGGTAGCTAGTTGGTAGTCTAATTTATTTGACTATTACTAGACCTGATATTTCTTATGCAGTGGGATTAGTTTCAATATTTATGCAAGAACCTTATGAGGATCATTGGAAAATGGAAACAAGGATTTTGAAATATATTAAAGGAACGGTCAATTGTGGTCTTTTTATTCTTCTTGTAATGATGCAAAATTATTTGATTATTTTGATTTAGATCATGATGGTAATGTTATAGATAAGAAGTCTACTTCTGGATATATTTTCAAGTTGGGTGTAGGTGCCATCACTTGGAGTAGCAAGAAACAACCAACAGTGTCTATCTCTTCTACTGAAGTAGAGTATAGAAGTGCTATGGAAGCTGAAAAAGAAGCTATGTGGCTAAAAATACTATTGGATGAGCTACACATGGGCATCAAAGGGAGTACTACTCTTCTATGTGACAGCCAGAGCTACATTTCTCTTGCAAAAATCTAGTTCAGCATCAAAGGACCAAGTATATTGAAGTGTATATGCACTTCATTAGAGAGAAAGTCTTGAATAGTGATATTAATCTCAAGTTCTGTTCAACTAAAGATCAAGTTACAGATATCTTCACAAAACCATTGTGTTTTGTAAAGTTCTGCAAATTTTGTGCCTTGTTGAGCCTATCAAAGTTTCCCTTGAGTGGGAGTTTGTAAGAAAATGCTACCTCTTAACGTCCTGTTGAAAACTTCCAATACTTCTTCCCAGAAATGTGTCAGATTATGTGAAGTTACTTGTAAATCCTAGTGAAGCTTTAGTTATGGGTATGCATTAGTTTATAAAAGGATCCATAGTTTGATGTAAGTCTTCATATGTAAATCACTACTATTAAGAATTTTTTTATGGGAAGATCTCATGGATTTCCCTCATTTTCATGCTAGCTTTGAATCACTATTTTTATTCAAGGATATGTAAATCCTTTTGTATAAAAAGGTAAATTTGGCAAGTCTATTTTGTCTTCCCACGTAACATTAAGGGGGAGTGTTGGGTGGTAATTTCAAGTGGGATATACCATTGTAGTACACCCTAATGTGAAGGTCTTTCACATTTAAGAGTGAAGTCACTCAAGATAAGACTAAGATCAAAATTAAATGTTTACAGCTTATACATTCTAGTATTAAAGACAGAGATCAGAATTTAAGACACTCCAAAGAGAATATAAGACACCCTAGTAAACTATAATACAGGTTAGATGATCATTGTATTGAATGATCAATAGATATAGCTCTGTATACATTGTAAAAAAAACATGGAAGTGGAAGTGCTCGGTTAAACTCATGAGAATTCTTAATATAGATAGTTCTTTACCAATGGAGTTTTTGCCTTTGGGTTTCTCCACTTAAATATGGTGTTATATGTATCTTATTCTTGTTTTTATTTACTTTCAACTCTTTCTCATTAAGCTCTTTTATTCACTATCTATTTTAAGATATTTCTATGTTTAATCGACTAAATATCATAATCTATAATCTTTGTCGTTTTAATGGTGGATTTGTAATATGTTAATTATATTTCCCCTATTAAATATAATAAGGAGGAGATAGGATGTATTGTTTGACATTGTCAAATGCCTTTTGAAAATTTTGATCCCATTTAAAATGTATGTTCTTCTAAAGGAGATGATGAAAATGATGGCAATGGTCCGAAAGTTGTGAGATGAAGTGAGGGATTGATTCAAGTCTACCTTGAAGGTTGCGAATATGTTTTAAGTTTGTGGGAGGAATAATTTTGATGATTTATTTGATCTTAGTGGGGCCTACTTCAATGCCTCGAATAGAAATGATGAACCCTAAGGGTTTTTCGGTGAGAACACCGAATACAAACTTGTAGGGTTGAGGGACGAAAAATATTAGATAAGATGGGAAAATATTGTGTCTAGGACAATGAGATGATCCCTATGTTTCTTATATTTTCCTAAGAGGTTATCAATGTAGTCTTCTATAGTTTTATGGATAAGATTATGGAAAATATATGTCATTGTGCGTTGATAAGTGGCCCCCACATTTTTAATTCCAAAGGACACTACTTGATAACAAAAATTCCCCCAAGGAGTGATGAAGGATTTTTTGTGTTGGTCATCTATGGTTATGATAATTTGATTATAGTTGGATAATCCATCCATAAGGGAGATCATTTCATGGCGGTGGTGGTGAGATTGACGAGATGATTAATGTTCGAGGGGAAAGTCATCTTTACGACAAGTGAGGTTAAGGTCTCGAAAGTCCATAAAAAGCATAAATTTCTTGAGTCTTTGGTTATGGGAATGATATTAGAGACCCATTTTGGATAATCAATGGGTATGATGAAATTAGTAGAGATTAGACGTTGTAACTCTTCTTTAATGAGAAGAGATATGCGACGATTTATCCTACATAGAATTTGTTTGACAAGATTAGCATTGGGATAGGTGACGATATTGTGAATAATGATGTTAGGGTCAACACCCATCATGTCACTATATGACCATGTGAAGGCTTGACTATGTTTAGAGAAGAAGGAGGTGAAGTCCTTTAATTCTTTTGAATCTAAAGATTGACCGACTTTGACTATGTGAGGATCCTATGGAGTTCCTATATTAACATCGATAGTGGATTCATTGAGAATTTTCGATGTTTTAGGTGGAAAATATTTTTGAAGGTAATGGTCCTCTTCCCCATATAAGAGAGGATGGATTGGTCATTATGGCATTGAATAATTTCAATGGTAGGGGAATCCTCTTCTATCATTTCAGGTAAAATGAGAGGAAGGGTCTCAATACCATGGTTAGTTTGATAAGTAAGTGGTCCTAAAGTGATATTTTTGACTAAAAAATATTAGATGGGATTGAACAATATCATATATGTCCATGGGGTCATCATGTGTAGATGGGGAAGGTGGTTATGGTTCTATTACGGATCCAAAGGTGCGGTGCTTGTGGAAGGTTTGAAGGTTGGTTTTTTTAAACCCAACCCGTATTTCTCATGAGGTTTGCAAGAATGATCAAGGATTAATATGTGGATGAATTTTTCATAACATCCAACTCCAAAACCATTCTAGGCACAACAATGGAGGTACATTTGTGTGAGGGATTGGTTTTTAGAAATGAAAAGTTTTATATGAATGGTTTGGCATGGCGTTGATTAGTAAGATGCAAAGAAAGGTGATTGATCCTCCGTAGATGAGATTGGTTTTGATATGTGGAGGTCTAAAGGAGATAACATATCCAACATTAGGTTCATACCTGGATTTTTTTGGGCCTTCCGTATTTATTCAAGATAGAAAGAGAATTAACTGTAAGGAGGTGATACTCCCCCAGTGAAAGGAATTACATAACATCATTAAAGGAAGTGTCATTAGGAAACTTTGATGAGCCAATATAAGAACTAGTACAAGATTCATTTGAGGATCCTAAGTTTGTTTTTGAAACAACCATATCATTATGGATATTTCATGTGACATGCTTTGAAATGGTTTGGATATGTGGGGACAATGAAATTTTTACCCTCGTGTTTGTATTTGAGATAGTAATGAAGAGTAGATGGGATACATTGCATAACACATATCCATGGAATTCTCCTTCAACCATATAGAAGAGTTGATGGATGGTTTTAACACCGACCTTGATTGGTAAGATGATTGTTCCCAATGTGGGAGTGACGATGTTAGTAAAATCTCGTAGTACTCTAGGTGACTAGGTGACAACGGTGTTCAATAGTTAAATTTGATCAAAGGAATGTGATGATATGATGTTAATTTTGGCACCATTATTGATCATTACTCTCTTAAACAGAGTATCATCAATTTGGGTAGTGATAAATAATGAGATATTGTGATCTTCTAGTTGTAATCATGGGATTTCAGAGGTGTCAAAAGAGATGGCATTAGAAATTCTAAGTGCACTAACTAATTTTGCAAATGGGTGTGGATCATCTGAGGGTACCGATATAGCTTAGAGTTCTTTTATCATAGCTTGTCGATGATGTGGTGAGGTTTGCATAAGATCATAAAGGGAAATTTTTACTAGATCTTGGTGAAGTTGTTTGATAATGGTATTTTACATGTATGGTGGATTGAGTATGTGGAGCGTAAAAATATGAATACCTTAGCCTTGGGAGTAGGTTTTAGATCATACGATTCGAGTGGGCTAGATGGAGACCTTAGCCTAGATTTGATCTGAATTATTGGGGTCATGGGTAAGAGTTCTAGTAGTGATATGTACTACGTAAATTTGATGAAGAGGGGATTTCTTGGAAGAGTCCCCACCTTTAGTATATGTAGATGATGGTTTAGATGTCCGATGGGTTTTTTTATGGTTCTAGATTTGTAGAGAGCAGGTATTTATTAGCAAGGATTTGAATGGTAGCATGAAGGGATTTATAATCCTATGGATAATGTCCAAATGTGCGATGATAATCCCAAAATGCTTTAAAATAATACCAAGAGGGTTTCCTCCCGAGATCCGTATGGATTTGGAGGAGGTAAATTGATGATGGACCATTAGATGAGCCTTTCAAGGATAACTGCATAATGTCATTTCGATGCTTTGAGGTCGAGGGGCCGGTGATTATTTTGACAATGTGGGTGTTGAAGGGATTTCTTTCTATGTGATACTTTTAGATGCAATCTAGGGAACAATTTTAGACTCTATGAAGGTGACTAAAAATTTCCACAAGGTGTACGGCTCTAAGATAGAAGGCATGGATTTTAGATTTTGTGTTGAAGAGGTTAGATGATCACATGATATGATTTTCACTTTCCTAGATGAAGGGATGTGTGGTCATGTAACGGATTTTTTAATATTATGTTGAGCAACATGGTCATTGTAAGATATTTTCACATATTGTAAGATAGGTTTCTTTTTTGAAGCTTGTGAAGAGATTTTAGATGGATTTGAAGAGGATGAGATAGATTTGGATGGATTTTTATCTTCCTAATGGAAATACCAGGAGATGTACATGATTCGATAGGTTATTCTGGTGTGGAAACATAAAGTGTAGTGGATGATTCATTTACTATTTATTATTTATGTTATAGAATCATTTATGGATAATTTATATGGTTCTTCCCTAATGGGATCATTAGAAACCGAGGGTATAAATGAATGGTCTTTGATTTTTTATGGTGTGATGAGATTGGATGATATTAGACTATGGTTGAATGGTGGATGGGGCATGGTTTGGAAAGGGTTGTTTAAAAATGTCCAAATTCTTATTTGGAGGTGCATTTGGATTATCCAATTACAACTCACCTTTGTCTATAAGGTCTTGAAGGAAAATTTTGAACCTTTCAATGTCATGGCCTTTGACCCTATGGTATTTATAGTAATCATTCTCTCGATACCAAGATTTTTTTATGTTAGACAAGAATAAAAAAATTGTTAGCGTAAGGACCAATTATGTCCTAGAGTTGTAAACTTTAGCTCCGATACCAAAATGTAACACCCATGTTATAATAACTCCAAATTAAGAGAATTTTTTTTTAACAAACCCTTTAACCCCATTTCATTCCTTTAATGATTTTATCTAATAGTAATAATAATCCAACAAGAAATATAGTTTACAATCCATCTGATAACATGTTAACCATGTGTGGTTGTAAAGGTCAATTGATCTACCCAATCACCTTTATCATCACTCTATCCGAGTGTACATATCTTGTATGTAATTGGTTAAACTATCCATTTAGGTTTGATAACTGATGTAGCTCCATGTGTCTACCTAAAACTCATTTAACCGAGTTTCAATCGGTATCTCACACCATTGTCATGGAACTCAATAACCGACAATGTATTAATCTAATACACTACTTAGGCCAAATATTTCAAGCTATTCTTTTCATGATTAGTTTCCGACCGCACACAAGTCAAATGAAAATTTCCCCATCACCGCACATTCATTTCTCGCACGCTTACCTAGATCACATCTCATTAATTAAATGTTTTAAGTTCTCGTATTAAGAAGACCTATAATCTAGGTCTCACTTCTCAACTTGAGAGTACGCTAACCGTCCCAACTTAGGACCCCTATGGGAAATATAATGATTAAATAATAACTCTTGTTATGAAGTAATTATTACTCTTCTCATAGCCATACTAAGATGGTAGGGTTAAATTTTAATCAATCGATAAACAGGGACATAGAGTCCATGCTTTTGTAATACCGTCTGCTCTAAGGAAGAATTCTTTCCTAGAGACCAAGTCAAGTTATATGTTTATCGATGAGGTCCATAGTAACTTACTAGTTACCGTCAACAAAGTTTCTTAATCTCATATTTTTCTTTATGAATTTCATTGTTGGTACTAGTTTTAGTTTAACCATTTTGTTACAATTGGATAACAATCCAATCCTATTTAAATAATATCATAATTCCTCCTTAATGCCATATTTTGTTAAGTATCTCTTTTAGAAATATTTATAGTCTTATTAAACATTTGATGAAGTTTTAATATCAATGATAATCGAAATGTATCCATCAAATCTCATAATAATAGCTTATTAAAGGTATTGTACTTTTGTACTTTGACATCATTATGTCGTTTAAACATAAGATTATCATAAAGCTACAACTAGTTATCCATGTATTTTTTAAGTTGTATTAAATAATAACCTAATTGTTTAATCAATCTCTTTACAATCCAGCTTAAGAAAACATCATTATTTCATAACTTTGTATTATTTTTCATAACAACGTTAATCATTTAACTCATTTGATTAAACATTTAATTGTTGATTTATTTCATATAATTGTAATAATTTTCAGTTAATAGCTCAAATTAGCTACCATCATAAAGTACAATTATTTATTTAAGTACAACTTTTCCTAATCATTTACAAATTACAAATGCTTGTAAACAACATAAATCATCATTAATATCATAATATATATTCAAATAATTAAATATATGTATTTAAATCAAGAAAGATAAATCCTTATTTCAGAAATTATTATAGAAATTTCATATTAATATAATTTTCCAACTATTATTTACAACTTTGCGAAATCATATTTCACTTAACAATAAATACATAATCCAAATCTGTATGTTCACTATTTCAATGTTTATAATCAAATAAACAAATTGTCGCATGACAAAAATGCATGTAATCAATATGACTAAAGCCTCATAATAACTAATTCATCTTGTTATCTGTAGGATTAAAATAATAATATATATTGTCAATTCATAGAACTCGGGTGGATTAACAACTTTTTACCTAGTTATTTCATTATGAAATAATTGACCATCTATTGTTTGATATAATGAACGTAAATCAAGTATCATTTTTAGCAAAACATATATCATCAACAACTTACAACATCATAATTTCAATAAGTCACTATCATAATCGACATTACTTGAAACTCAAATCACATAAATCATAACAATCTTCCTTTTTACCCACTACTAATTTATGAACTGGACCTAATATAGATTTATTACAATCTAAGATATTTATCATTTAAAGGATCTTAAAAGAGAAGCAAGACTTAATTTCCAAATAACAACTTAAGTTAAAAAGTAAATTGATCAACAATATTTATTGACTTATCCACTTTAATTTATGACAATTTAAATCAAAATTATCTATAATAGACATTTGTGTCATTTTTCAATAACTTATACATTGACCAATCTAAATTTTAGCTTACATTAGGAGAGTAACAAAATATCCTTCTCATAAAATCAATAAGCAGCATATTTCAAAGAATATCATTTTCACGTTAATCACAATAACATTGTATTCGAAACTTAGACCAAATTATTAAGCAAAATATTTCTATCACCTTGTACGATTACCCAAACTACTTCATACCGTAAATGGTTAACTTGAGGAAGCAATATCGATCATATAGAAAACCTAATGTGACCTTCTTAATCTACGAGTAATAAATCCCAAATCTAACATTAGACATAATTTATGTTTAGAGGATACGGTTCTAGGTCATTGTTAAGTGACTATATAGTTCATTATTCCTACACAAGAATTATGTGGGACCCAAGTTCATTTATTATTAGTAGAGATCATCAAGTAATTCATGATCTTATTTTGAAGCAAAAAGGATGAACAATTGAAATCCTCAGCTTGAATTCATACATGAAGGGTTATAGAATAGCTTAGATCCGTCCAACTTATCATGAGATCATACTTTCTAAGGTAATTTTTATGTTATTAAAAAAATACAGCTACAGCTTGTAATTGAAAAAGAATGAGCTCGATATAGGTTTTCTTTCATTCACAAAGGTCTTCACTCAAAAATAAATAATGAAACTTTATAGGCAAGATAAAGATGGTTGTTTATAGAAAAAGCAACAATAATTAGGGAATAAAAATACATGTGATGTAAACTTAGCGAACCTATTTTGAACAAATAATTTGTTCTAAAAATCATCCTCTCAATCCCATATATGACTTAGATAGGATTTCATTTCCCTTATTGATTTTTAAGGATATGGGTGAACAAATCACAACCATCTATACGAGAACAATGACCAAATACTAAATATCTCAATAAGAAATTTATTCAAAATACCTAGATCAATTTTATTTCGAACATGCATTTAAAAACCAAATAATCACAGTCCTTAATTCACATAGAGGAAACTCATAATAATATAACATTAACTAGCATATATTTGAGCACCCCAAGAAGATAATAAAACCCAGGTTCATAAATCTAGATATTTGCACCCATGCATCATTTAAATTTCAAATAATCACCTAGAAGTCATTCAATTGTTTAGGAATGAAATAAAAAGATAGAGGGAATAAAATCCATACCCGTGAAGGGAAAAAAATCTACAACTTTCCTTCAATCTTCCTTTGAAACTTTCAATCAACTAAGCAAATATTTCTATACATTTTTCTCCATCACCCAAGGATACAACCCAAATTTGAAAATAAATAACAAAAGAAACCATGAAAAACAGTCCCTAAATACCGCTAAGTTCACCATCAATATTCCACAAACAATACTAACAAAAATAGCTCACTAAACCCCCATGAAAAGTTCATACATAAATGGAGCTCAAGAGGAGGGGAAGAGCTCAAAGTTTTAATAGCTACAATAAAAATAGAATTACAAAGCATGCATGGTAGCTTTCAGAGGAAGCTTAAGGTTTTTTTGAGATAATCAATGTAATTCCATTTAATATGTGCCACACAGTGTCCAATCCAATAAATTAACACCGCCATCTCTAGGTCCCTCAAAAACTAGCTAGAGATGATTTTACGAATGGTCAAAGATCAATAAAAACAATAATTTAACCTTAGTCTTTTCATGGATCATAAATCAACCAACTAAATAATTAAACCATCAATTCCATACATGTTTGGTTGAATACCAGCTCATTATCCAGTGATCAAAAGCCACAAGCATGGTCAAAGACCATATAGTCTACCAAAATAAAAAGGAAATCAATGGTATATGGTCAAAGACAATAATACTATCCAATGATAAGATTCTCGAGTATAATATATATCATTTTAATAATAATAAAAATCCAATCCACTTATCCTTTGTCCATCTTTTTGTCCAATTCTTATGGAGTATTACCATATTAGCATAAAAACTTAAATACTCATCAAAATTATCTATGGCTAACTTGATCATTTAATATCAATAATAACTCAACATGGATCATTTAGTTGGTTGAATAAAATAATCAAACCAATGTATTTTCTATCCAACACATAATGTGATCAATCAATGAATCATCAAATAGAACATTATATGTGTTATGATCAAGCTTATTAAAACATTCAAGTCAATAATCAAATATCAATAGAATTGATGTTATTGTTAACTTGCAATACTTTGCAAGATCTAAATTTTATAAGCAACATACTTACATTAATTCTAAACATATTATTAAGTCAACCTTGAAATTTTACCTTAACAAATTCCTAAAGTTTACCCGCGCATTGTTGAAATCCATCATAATCCTTTACGATCAATGACCTTCATAATGTCAAAAGATTTAGTATCTTTTAATCAATCATTATTATTTCTAATAACCAAAAGAATACATTACAATTGTGTACATATTTATCATGTATCATAAATCATTAATTTTGGCAAGCAAGATGAACCGTAATATCCATAACAATTACAACAACCAAGAAGTATACCCAAACATCAAAATCATCACATACACACAGCAAGGTAAAGTAACTCTTACAACCAAGAAATAAAAATCATTCATTAATGTATTGTATTTCACAATTGTTTGGTGATAAGCATTGTTACGTGGTTGGGTTTAAAAATATATGTAAGTATGTATATCCTTTTCCAGGGTATACGTACGTATGTTTAGCTATGACACCACTCGAGTAATGCTTCCTATCCCCAATCCCTCATTACCTACTTCACATTACATAAATCAATTTTGTGACAACATAAAAGGAAAATGTGGGATGTGACAATCCTTCACCATATATTTGAACAAATTTGGTATTACAAGGTCCATTTGAACCCAAAGGAGTGTGTCTTTAGAGTCATCTCAAGTAAAATATTACACTTCATTATATATCGGCATGGAATTTAAGTTGATCATGAAAATTTAGTTTTATCACTGAGATGTCTCCTCCTAAGAACATTAAATAGCTAGGCAATACAATGTAAAATTTAGGCCATTCAAAGATTCATCTCACAACTTGTAGAAAAGTGCCACTCCTTCACCCATCTACTAAATAAATATATTGATTTCCATTGGGGCCTGAATTTCCAACAAGCCTTTACTTAACTCAAATAATATTTAGAAAATCCACATGTTCTTGTACCACCTACCCTAGGTGAACCTTTTTTGTTATACATATCTTCTACCCAATTTTTATAGGTGTTCTCTTGGCATAATACGATGCCCAACAAAAAGAGATATTTGTTTACTATCTTAGCCACACCATAACTGCATATAATCTTAGCTACCCATAGATTCAAAAATCATGCTTGCATGTTGTATTTTCCTTGAAAAACTCTTCCATTACCTTTTGAACAACCATACCAAGCTAATGTATAAATTTGAACCTCTCAAATACCTTTTATCAAAACAGAACTTACAAGAAGGATGGGAAGCTGGATTATTTTTTTGATTAAGTTTGACAAAGAGTATGTCAATCAAAAAGCGGTAAAATTGCAAGTTCTTGCTGACCAATTAGCCGAAGAACTACTTCCATTTGATTTAATTTAAATTGAATTAAATCTTAATTTTAGAGTAACTACTGTAACTAATGATATACAAATGATAACATAGAATATGAAACCCTAGGCAATAGAGAGATAAGAGATAGATTAGCTTATTTTTGAGTGATGTATAAGTGATCTAAATTGAGGAACTACTGGAATAGACTAGGAAGAGTGTTTTCAATACTCACCGGAAGTTCTAAAATTCATAGATGTGCAGGAAAAAGTGCCCAAGGTAGGATAGGAGTGCGTAGGCACTAGTAACTTATATGGGTGATAGTGTCCACTCATGGGCTCATATTTTGTCCTTTTCTGTGTAGGAGGATCTTCGTTATTATTTTCCCTTTTTTATCTAGTTTCTCCTAGATCATTAATTGTACCTGTAACCTAAAAATAATAATCTACCTACACATTCCTATAACCACATAAAATATAATAAAAAGATGTAAATGTGAAGTTGGATGCAGCCCCACAGCACCACCAAGACTAAACTTAGTACCAAGCATTGCACTACATTTCAGACTCCATGTAGTTCTATGTGAATGTGTGTGTAATGATTCCCTAGGATGCCCTTGTGTAAGTTTCACAGTGATAGTGGGATAGATCTAGAATGTAACAATGTATAGAATGTGTGTGATGGAATAAAATGAACTTCCCCCTCCTATGTTATGTATGCAGAGTGATGCAACCCTTGTCCCTTGTGTGAGTGTGCTAGATGAATTCCTTTGAAGTTCTCTTATGCCTTTGAATGCAAGCTTAGGTGATGATAGGTAATGCTTAGTGCTTGGCCCCTTATTTGAGAGCTATAACTATGTATATATATGATTCCCTTGTTTTAATTTTGTAATTGACAACTAAAATGCCAACCCAAAGTTGTAAAAGATGACCCAAAATTAAAAGAGACCCAAAAGAGTAAGAAGGAAGAAAATAAGGTCAAGAGCACCTATGCACTTTTTTCCTAAATGGGTGCTAATGTTAGAGGCCATAAAATATAAATTAGTCAAATACTAATAGGAATGTATGGTGTGTAAGGTCAACAAAATTATAAGAAACAAATAAAAAGGCCTAAAAGACGTTAATTACTAGTTTTCTTGCTTAGGAATCATATATATGTTAGTATGCTCTAGGACCTATAAATGTACCCAAGTGTAGAGATTTTATGTCTACATTTTCCCCAATTTATTTTGTTGAGTGAATACTCAATAGCATAAAGTAGAAAGAAGATGTGTACCTTATGATCCTATAGAGAAGAGTGTAGCCAATAGCGTGTTGAGTGGACAAGTGAAGTGTGAAGTGATTGAAATGTGAAGTGTGGAAACTAGGAAAAGGAAGTAAACCCTAGGGGTGAAGTGTATGCATGCATAGTATCATGTTTTTGGTGCTTCGCTTGCTAATGTGAGATTCTTGTTGTTGTGAATTAAGGATGGACCTAAAAATGAAGAGTGAGAAAGTAGTCAAGGTTCTATATATGAAAAATTAGAGTAACATATATGTAAGTGAGTAAAATTGTGTACATGCAAGTGTGCACCTAATGTATGAGAGAGTATGAGATAGAAAATTGTCTTTTTTCTTGGATTTCCTAAATTTGAATGTCGATGGTGAGTTTTTTGGTGAACTCACACCAAGAGAGAGTTTTTTTGGTGATCTCACGCCTAGAGAAATTTTTGTAGGCCATCTCATGCCAAGAGAAGAGTGTTGGGGAGATAGGTATAGTTTTTCTCTCCATCCATGACACTTCCCATTAAGCACCAATGTATATGGTATGTCCATGATTTATTCCTATTGTCCTTGTTGTTCCTATTTCAGTAATCGATTGACTATATACTGTAATTGGAGGAAATTGTTTGCCATCAATAATGTACTAAAAATTGTTGTAAACCATGGTGGAATGATAAAACAACTATTTTTCCCCCAGGACACAAGCATGGGGGAGCACAAGAACCCACTACTATTGTCCAAGACTGGGTGCTAATGTCTTCTTTGTCTCTGCAATCCAATTTTGATTCTAGACCAGATCTGAACTATGTTTTTGTGCAAATTTTTCACTCTACTATGTTTTTCCAAGCTCGAGTTGTTATAGTGATACTTTTTCACCCAATTAATTCCCCCTCATTTGGGATGCATGTGACAACTATAACGCAGAATGCATCCCATAGAAGAGGACCTGATACTAATATGAAGTAGATACCTAAAGGGGGTAGGGGATGTGCTCGATAGAAGCCAATGCACATGCAAACAATATGGACTAGTAAACAATAGTTAGTGAAAATGAGCTAGCATGCAATAGAAGACAATGTAACAAGCAAATAAGAAGAAAAGATGGATCATGAAAAGTGGGTTTCATACTATTGGTCCGAAAATCAGCGCGTGGACAGATCTATGGATGACGGGCCAGCGGTGTGCGGGGCTTAGCCCTCTTTGAGACAAAGAAAGCGAAACTGGTTTATTGCTACTTCTACTAGCAGGAACCTATGCAAGTCTCACAGATTCTGCCTTCGGGGGTTGGGATCTGATCCCAGTAGAGTGTTCTAGGCTGCGAAGAGAAAGGAATAAAAGAAGGAGAAGAGAAAGAACAGATCCGAAGGAAGAAAAGAAATGAGTTCCAAAGCGGAAGGGTCAGAAAATCTATGCTTTGGGCTTGGTAGTAAACAGAGCCAAACCTACTTGCATAAATAAACAAAGCAATACTGATAAACAAGTGACGGAAAAGTAGATATGAATTCAACAGAAAAGACACATGCAGATCTAACATAAGAAAGATCTAATGTATAACACAGCTATTGAGCACAAAGTCTGAATAATTGTATTAATTGTTTTTATCTGTTACAAGAAAGCTCAAAGTCTTTCTCTCCTCACCTCTATTTCTATCTGAAAAATGTTCACCTCCTTTTTGAATACAACAAGTATTCCAATATTTATAGAAGATCAGGGAGAGAGAAGGCAAAAATGGAGCCAACCACTTATTTACAAAGATATTTACAAAATATCTAAAAGTCATGTTGACTTTTGACAACTTGGATGGATGACATCATCCCATGATGCAACATGGATGATGTCATCATTGGTGCCAACTTACTTCAGATATTACGGAAAGAAAGTCGGAGAATAGAGAGGAGAAGAAGAAGAAGAAGAAGAAGAAGCTATTCATCATCATCATCCTGTGGCCTAAAAGGGGTTGCCTGTTTCTGATGCTGATCAGGAGATGAGATGTGGAACTGAGCGCGGTATTCCAAGAACTTGCTGATCATTGGCCCAAATTGATCTTGTGATGGATCCTTGTGCCGTTCACTGATCGCTTCGCAAGTCTCTCGCTCGTCAATGAGCTTTTCCGGGAGTTTGGAATAATCTTTACCCGCCTCGATTAGGGATCCGATGAAGTCCCTACAGGCCAGTAGGTTATTGATGGATTCGATGTCAAACGTGACTTCTGGCCCTGTCCCTTGAGAAGCTATCTCCTTGAAAATTCGGATAGTATCATCAGCTGATCTCAAGGTGAGGGAAGGAGTGAGCAACCCTGGAGTCATAGATAGAACAATCTTCTCCATTTGGTGCATCGCATCCAGGGCCTCTTCCTTCACCTTGTCTATCTTCTCTAACACAAATTCGAGCTGATCTATCCGATAGTCCAGAGTGGACATGGTCTTGTTGAGGGTCCTTGGATGACCGAATACTCCGAACTTGACCAAATCTTCGACTGAACAGTCGAACATTTGTTGGAAGGCCTCGTGTTGGAGTCTGGCGTTTTCGAGCTCTTCTGATACTGGACTTGCTAATGCTTGGAGTTCCTTATTCGCCTTCTCGATGTTCAGGTACAAACTGATATACTCGGCGATCACCTTTTCACTATCCTTGAGGATCTGGCTCCTCCAAGCAGAAACAGCCATACCCCGCTCGCCGATCTTTGAATATTCATTGATCTTCTCCTGACTGAGCAACTCAGGAGTCTCGCGCATTGTGGGAGGTGCACTTCCCATCTTCTGTAGGGCTTGAAGCAGGTATTTATTCTGCTCCTTCAGTAGCCTCTTTTCTTCCTTTGTTTCCTGAAGCTTTTTGCAGAGTGCATCAATCATGGAAAGAGCTTCCCCACTGAGATTTTCGTAAGATGTTCCCATTGTGACTTGGGTCACTGTGAAATCTGCCGGAGACAGATCTTCTTTCTCTTTGGTGGGATCGGGGTAGGCAATTTCCATGACTCTCTCCCCTGCAGCGCTCTTTGAGAAGCGTGTAACCGGCTTGTGCTTCTTTGCTCCTTTAGCCGGAATGACTGAAAAGTCCATCGGAGCGATGGGGACTTTCCTCTTTGGTTGGCTCACCGAGAGAGATCCAAGTTGGTCCTATTGAAGAAGGACCAGAGACAGAGGGGGAGGCAGCAACGGTAGAAGAGGGGAAGAACGTGGAGACACGCGGCGGCGGCATTGAAAGAATAGCCGAAGACATGCCCACGGGAGGAAGGGAAACCGCAGCTGCAGAAGACATGGGAAGGGAAGGGAGCCCGGAAATGAGGGAAGAAATGGAGGAAGACAAATCAGCGAGAGAGGAGAAGATGGACGAAGAGGCAGGGGAGAGAGTAGAAGAAGGGGGAGAGGACACAACCAAAGGAGTGGTTTGTCGACATCCGAGGAAGGGGAGGAAGAGAAGAAGAAGGGATATAAGGGACCTCTGAAGTTGTAGCGATGCCGACATCCTGGGTGGATGGGCGTATAGGACTATCCTCTGTCAATTCCTTCTCTGGCGAATCCAGAGTTATTACTTGTTCAGGCTCTGAAGGAAGAGGACTTTCAGGGGCTTCCTCCTGAATGGTGCTAGGCTCACCTTCCGCAGCTTTGCCTTTTAGCTGCTTCTTTGACCTTGGAGGTGCACTACCCAAAGGAGAAGTTGTAAAATCTACACCGAGGTAGATTAACCCATTCATGCGGCACCAATGCTCTGTTCTCCGCATAGTCTCCTTGACCCTCTCCTCAATTGTCTGAGGAGCCTTGCTTCTGTCAATGTCCGGGAAGGGCCAATCATCCCCTTCTGTGTCATTATACACTTTGTCTACTTCGTCTTCCGTGGTTTGGAAGCCTTTTGGGACAATGGCCACTCCGTAATGGATGATTTCTGTTAATGCCAAGCGAGAGTGATCCTTTCTTCTGAGTTCTACCTCATGGATGACGTCGATGTAAATGTCCTCAATTTGAGGGACATGGATCGGATCAAGCTTAGCCCTTGGCAAGCAGCCCCTTGGGTCGAATGTAGGCCTTGCTGGGAAATCATGCTTTAGGTTGAGCAATTCTAGCTCAGCAAACATCTCCTTCGCCTTGTGATAGCTGGAGCATGTGTAACGGCCTATTCCGAGGGGGAAAGGAGTTCCGCCCTCTTTCTCTTGAGGCACTTTTCATGGTATGTGACGAGTCCGTCTTGATAATTCCAATAAAATCAGCTTTGGTCCAAAGATACCTTGGCAACCTCCGGTCGGTTCGCCCAAAAGTTGACCGCCGCCCTCGAGATAGGTGAATGTGGGAAATCGGGTGAACAATGCCCCCACTTCTCCACCGCTGTCACTTTGTATTCTTGGTCGTGCGGCCATGAGCTAAGTTCGGCGCAACATGCACATGATGTGGTAGAAGAAAACATCATTGATCTTAGCGAAGTGTTGGATGCTGTTCTCCAGCTTCAGCTCTTGATAGTATTCATATATTTTGGCCTGAGGCCAAGTTCCACTTCGGTGCAGCCCTGGATAATCTCTTTCAAGCCATGCGGCAAGATGATGGCGACGTAGGAGTTCATGTGGAATACTCCGGTCGTAGCGAACTGTTGCAGTTGCTCGGATATAGTGCTGCTTATTATCTCCCCCCAGCAGAAACGCTGATCGGGCAGATTCTTATTCATTGTTTCTAGGTACCGCAGCATCCACTTATGGAAGTAGTGAGCATCTGAAAGACCGAAGACTCTGCTCAGGAAGGTGATTGTATCACTGAGTTCCTCTGAGAAATCACTCCGGTGGATAGTTTGAGGCCACCGGGTCACTACCTTCTTATTCTTGAGGTAGACCTCATTCATTAACCGCATGCACCGGTCCTCGTTGTCCTCCCAAGCCTTGATGCATTCTTGCTGCTAATGCCACATAGTTCCTGGTGGTGAGGGATGCCAAGCATTAACTCAAAGCGACGGCGAAGGTTTATAACTACCTCGCCTTTGCTATTCTCGACACATCTTGTGTCTTTGTTGAAGGATTTTGCAACAACCATCATAAACTCGTTATTCACAAAGGTCTTGATAGGATTCCCTGCAAAGTGCGTGGGCACCGCTATTAGCTTGTCCATCCATGGACTTCTTGTCACTTTCTCGAGTTCTTACCTGCACTTCCATGTCAATGTGACCCAATTGAGTCCCCGACATCCATATTGCACTCGCCCGTGATTCGGCATTCGACCCTTTGGTATTTATACTTCATTTCTTCTTCATCGCTTTAGCCTTTCCTCTTGGTTTAGCGGGTCTCTTGCTTGACGTAGACATGTGTTCTTCAAGGCTTATCTGATGATCTGCATGTAGAAGGAGCGAAACCCAATCCAGGAAAGTTGAATTAGTCATTTGATTTTCCATTGGAACGCTAGCAGAAGAAAGAATTAGAGATTTAAAGGCCCAGGGCGCATAAACGAAGCAGACTGCATTTTATAGAAGGGCGCACAGAAAGTGCATGTTACTTTGAGGTTCGGTGCGCCCTTTGGCGCATGGGAAGATTGTGTAACATTAATAAATGGTGCGCCAAGGGAATATGGCGCGGCGCATGAAGGGTCTACACAACATTATGTTACTGCAATGGAGGATGCGCCCGCGCCTTATCTAGCTTTATACTTGCGCAAATAAAGTTTGCGTTACATGAAGGCTAGGTGCGCCTTGGCGCATGGAAACATGATGTAGCATGGAGAAAAGGCGCGCCAAAGGTTTAAAGGAGGCGCGGGTTTTGAACATGTAACAGGGCTGATAGATGCGCCGAGGGGCGCGACTGTCTTTATTGCAACATGACGCAACAGTGCGCCATGGAAAACACTTAACCATTTAAACATTTTTCAACTCTATCTTCCACTCGAAAGGATGCTTGGTATAACAAGGTTTTATAAAGAGGATCACAGACCAAGCTAATGCAAAACCACCCCCCTTTTTCCAACAAATCCGGAAAGAGGGAGGGAGAGGAGGAAGAAAATTCAAACCGACAAGACAGGGAGAAAACAAGCCCAACAAATTTCATTTAAGACCGACTAGTCACTAAAGAGACAGACCACGCAAGCAACAATCAGACCAGACAAAGAAATAAGCTCAAAGGAGAGAAAACACAGGCCAAGAACGTGAAAGCATTCAAAAACAAACCGGGAGAACCACCTACCTCGAATATATATTGAAAATTTGTGGCGAGTGGGTCCACAGAGCAATGACAGCGACAGAGCAGAGCTGACAAATCCAGAGCGATCACGTGCTTGTCAAAATGGAATGAAAATGACATGGCGGGCACTGGTATTTATAGAAAAACCTTTCATTAATGCGCCACCAACTTTTGAAATGGCGCATGGAAACAGCTGTCGACAAGGTAAAGCGTGCGCCCTTTGGCGCATGGAAGTAATTGATGACAGGAGAAAGAGCGCACCAAATGAGTTGTCGACATTTGAAGCTACGTGCGCGCTTTTGCGCACCAAACCTTGGTGTAATACGGAGACTATATGCGCCTTTGGCGCACCGAGAAGCGTGATAACATGAAAACCATGCGCCAAAGGCTTTTAAGGAGGCGCATCAAAATTGAAGTCGCAAGGCAAAACCATGCGCCTGACCAAAAAGGCTCAAAAAGACTAAGTCCAAAACTGAATTTCCCGGAAGGGATTTTACAATATTTCGAACGCCAAGGATCCCTAATGAGGGCTCAAACAAAATTTTGGTACGGTTATCGGTAAAATTGCCCTTGTCAATTTCACGAGATAACAAATTGCTCTTTCTGGGACTATCCTCGAATGAACTCGGGGTAGAGAATCCCAGATCACATGTGCCTATCCATTGGGTACGGAGTCAAAAACAAGGGGAACCGGAGGGAGAACAAAGGAAACACACAAAAACCGAAAGCAAACACACGACTAAAATAAACTGTACAAAGAAGAGAGCAAGCTCTACTTCCTGAAGATCTTGAGATGTTGCCCGCTATAGGGAAGCGGGAGTTCAGCTCCATCCAAATATGAGAGATAGAAACTATTCTCTCCATTGAGTTGCTTGATTTTGAAGGGCCCTCTCCATAGGGAATCAAATTTTCCGTGCATGCCCTTTGGTTCTCTTCGCTTGTCCCAAAGAAGGACGAGATCTCCCACTTGAAAATCTCTCTGCTTGGCTTTCTTATCAAAAAGCCTCTTTACTTGATTCTGATGTTCAGTGATCCTGTCGACCACTTTCACTCTCTTTTCTTCAAGTTCTGCCAGATACATAATTCTCTTTTCTAGAGAACTCTGAAAAGTTTCATCTTCGATTGCTCGTGCCAAGCGTAGAGCAGGAAGTTCCGCAGAAATGGGAAGTTCGGCATCAGTGCCGTATAACACTTGAAAAGGTGACATGCCGAGGGATCTCTTGGGGGTAATGCGGTCCGCCCACAAAGCATCGTACAAAGACTTGTGCCACCTCCTCTGATTTTCATCTACTAATTTCCGTATGATGGTTACCAAGTTCTTATTACTGGATTCCGCCTGACCATTTCCCTGAGGGTAATAATCCGAGGCATGTGCTAAAGTTATTCCATATTCATAGCAAAAACTAATAACTTCCCGCGAAGAAAAGTTAGAAGCGTTATCAAGCAACGATTTTGTCTGGAACACCGAACCTGACGATGATATTTTATTTGATAAAACTGCAAACCACCTCGTAAGTGGCGTGTGCTTGATAGGTATGGCTTCCACCCATTTAGTGAAGTAATCCGTTGCTGTGAGGACATAGCTATGTCCAAAGACTCGATTGAGGATTGAGTGCGCCAATAAAATCAATTCCCCATTGCCTAAATGGTTCATTGATAATGACCGGCCTTAGGGGAAGGGCAGCCAACTTGGGCTTGCCGACGAATTGTTGATAGGGTTCACACTTTGACACCCAGGTAGCTGCATCTTGAAAGAGTGTCGGCCAATAGTACCTAGCTCGAATGATTTTGTGCGCTGTCACGGAAGAAGAAAAATGGCCTCCACAGGCTGAATTGTGAAAACTTTCCAGCAGTTTTACTTGCTGGGGCTTGTCAACGCATCGCAGAAAGACGCCGTCTATCCCGCGCTTATATAAGCCGTCATCCCAGATGACATACTTAGCCGCCCTGAGCCTTACAGTACGCTTCTCCTTTGTAGTTAGGTGCATTGGGCATTCGCCGTAGGTAAGGAAGAAAGCGATGTCGGAGTACCATTCGTCACTAGTTGCCACAAATAAAACCAAAGGCAGAGAAACAGGCCCTTCTAGAGGGGTTTGCTCTTCATTGGTACAATTTTCTCTTTCATCAGGATTTTCTGAACCCTTGTTCTCAGCCATTAGCTGACACAGGCCTTTACCCCTTACCAGCTTGGTGGGTTTAATATCTAGGTCATATTCCTGGACCTTTGCGATCCAATTCCCTCTCAAGCTTCCTAACTCCTGCTGAGTTAGAATTGATTTCACCACGTGTGTGGGAACCAAAGACCACCGTATGCGAGTTCAGAATGTAATACCTGAAATTCTTCACCGCTTTGACAACGGCAAAGGCGTGCTTTTCTAATTGAGTCATCTTCAATTCGTGGGGCTTGAGAGGAGAACTCATGAATGCGATTGGAGATTCAACATCCTCCGAGTTCTTTTGCATTAGGATTGCAGACACAGTATGCTCGGAGGCGTAACTATACATAATGAAGTTCTTGGAGAAATCCGGACATACCAGGACCGGTGCATGAGCAACAGAAGTTTTTATCTCCTCAAACGACCTTTTCCCTTCTTCATTCCATCTGAAAGTTGGTGCTCCTTTCATCATGTTCAGTATGTGGCGGGTCTTCTCAGCAAAATCAGGGACAAAACGCCTAAGAAAGTTCACCTTTCCGAAGAAAGAATGAACACCATTCTTGCTTGTAGGCAGAGTAAGGCTTTGGATAGCCTTAACTCTTTCGGCATCAATCTTGGTTCCTTCTTTGCTAACCACATGTCCCAGCAACTTCCCTTCAGTAACTCCAAAAACAGACTTTTTGGGATTTAGGGAAATCCCATGCTCTCGGCACCTGGCCAATACTTGTTCCAAGTGATCACAATGATCACTTCGTCGTTTGGAGAAGACGGTTAAGTCATCTAGATAAACTACTATGACTTTTCCCATCATGCCTTTAAATGCGAAATCCATGGCCCGCTGAAAAGTGGCACCTGCATTAGTTAGGCCGAAAGGCATCCTGCTATAGGCAAATGTACCCCATGGAGTAGTGAATGCTGTTTTGAATTGATCTTCAGGGAGACTTCAACTCGATTATAGCCTAAAACCATCGAGCATAGACAGCATTTCTGATCCAGTCACTGCTTGCAGAACTTGATCCATTATGGGAAGAGGGTAGTTGTCTTTCAGTGAAGCTTGGTTCAAGTTTCTAAAGTCTACGCAGATGCGTATTTCACCGCTTTTCTCACAGACCGGCACAATGTTGGCTACCCAAGTGCTTGTGATGGATAGGGAAAATGATTCTCGCATCCAGCATCTTCTGAATTTCGGCTTGGATGGTGCCCAAATCTTAGGATTATAGTGCCTCTGCTTCGACGGAAGGCTTTGACATCGTCTTTCAAGGGAATATTGTGCTGAACGTCTTTTGGCTTGAAGGACTTTAAATCGGCATATGACCATGCCAATACATCCATATATCTTTTCAAAGAACTTGACAAATTTCCTCTTTTCTTCCTGGCGCGCGCAACATTTCCCTATGTTCACAAATCATGGTGTGCCTCGGAACCTATATTGACTGGTTCTGTCTCTGGAGATGAGCTAGGATCATCTCGCCTCTTCTTTTTTACAAAACGGTCATGCCTGTCAAACAGGCGCTCCAGAGAAACCAGGCCCTTTGGAATTTTATTTCCCTTAAGCTGACAAATGCCATCGTTCTCCTTTGTTTCGTGGTTTTGACTGTTGATTGATTCACGGCATGGAGAGGTGGATCCTTCAAAATACAACTCATCAAAATTTTCTGATTTTTCTAGAAAGGCAATGAGGTGATTATCATCGTTGAATACCTGCCAATGCTGAGAGTTGTCTGGCACGCTCGGGCGGAAAACCACCTCAATGGTGTACTTGTTCGTCTTCAAACCCGGGTGTGGGAGCATGAGAGATGCTGAAACAGCCAACGAATCAGCCATGTCATTTTGAGCTCTTGGAATCGCTCCTATTGAAAAGGCATCAAATTCCTCAATGCTGTCCCATACTGCATTACGGTAGTGCCTGAGCCTTTCATTTTTTACTTGGTAAATCCTTTTGACCTGATTTACAACTAGCTCGGCATCACCTTGAACTTTTAGATTTTTTATTCCTCTTTCTTTTGCGGCTTGCATACCGAGTAAGAGAGACTCATACTCAGCAGTATTATTCGTATTGAAAAACTGCAATTTGAAAGAGAGAGGAATGACCTCCTCCTCAGGAGATATTAGCACAACCCCAGCGCCACATCCACTAGTTGCGCAGCTGCCATCGAATTGCAAGGTCCAGACCTTATTAAGGTCCTTTTCTTGAACGAAAACTTCCTTTGTATCCGCCTCGGTGGATAAGAAGTAGTTCCCCATCCCTGATGATTCAAAAAGGATTTGAGCTTTGGGGTCTTCAGAGCTAGTGACCAAGTATTTCTTTTGGGATTCCGGCTCTAAAGTTTGCATTACGCCTTTGACTGGAATTCTGGCTTTGGACCAGTCCATGTGAATTTCTCCACCGACTTCGCTGCAGAAACTCCTTCCCAGCAAAATTCCATAGGCTGCCGGAATGTCAGCGACAAGGACGGTCATTTTTACCCTCTTTTCGGGAAATGCCGCGAACGCAAATTGCGCGTCTTTGATTTGACCAATCAATGGCACTTGTTTGGTTTCCAATGAATAACATCTGCCGAAAGGTCTGGTAAGAGTGAGGCCCAAAGCATGGGCGACTTTCACCGGCATGACGTTATCGGAAGCTCCGGAATCAATTATACAGTTGCTCAACTTATGGCCGTTGATTAGGAGAGAGAGATAGAAAGGTTCTATCTTGCCCGACGCAGACGTTGAAGCAACATTTATATGGGATTCAAGAGGAGTGGAAAGGATTCCTTTAGGGGAAGCCTGATTAACTATAACAGCTTGGCTTTGGATATACTTAGTCAATCTTACAAGCTGTTCGGGGTTTGACTGAAGATACTCAGCTTCAAACATTTGAATCTTGGTCTTTTTTGCATGATCTATTATATCGAATGCGGCCAAGGGTCAGGTTGGTAAAGGAATGAGTCCTTCACTTCGCGATTGCGGAACAGGGTTACTGATCTTGATAGGAATATGAGGAGGCTGATTCGGAGGAGAGATGGGCGGAAAAGACTTCTTTGCAAAAGACTTAGCAGGGAATTGAGTAGGAAGAGGATTACCTCTTCTAGCAATGGTGGGAGTTGCGTTTGATACGACCTTCTCCTTCTGCACGTGGGCAGCAACCTCTCGCTTCCTTTCCTCATGCGAGCGGGTAAAACAGCGTGAGGATTGTCCGCTTGCATAGCCCTGAGTACTCTCTTCTTCATCAGATTCATCCTCATCAAATTCCATGTATCCAATAGTAGAGTCGCCAGTCGATTCACCGACATCTTGATCATCTTCGCCTTGAGACGAAGGTTCTTCATAGTATTGCTCTTCTTCCTCTTCAATTTCGGCCAAAGAATTGACCGGAGGAGCTTCAAGCGCCAACCGTGGAGCAGCTGTAGGCAAGCGCGGCCTTTGTGAAGCGTTGTTAGGAACAAAATTCCTCCGCGGGATATCCCGATACGAGGAACTAGGAGAGGCCTGGGCCAGCTGCTTCTTTAGTGCAAGCAAATCATTCGCCATTTTTTGGAATGCTGGATCAGACGAAGTGGTAGGCGAAGGGCCCAAAGACTTAGGCTTCACTGAATCCTTTCTTAACTCGCCGGATATTATCAAATTGTCCTCTATCCGGATGGCAACAGCCTGAGCGAGAGGCAAAGTAGCTACTCGCTCTTGAAGGAGCAAGAAGCTGACTTTTGAGCTCATGGCGTTTACGAAGAAACACTTCTGATTCTCCGGCATTGGAAGTATGGCAGTAGGGACACGGTTGATTAGCGCATTGAACCGGGTGATAAAATCGCGCATGGTCTCATTGACTTCCTTTTTTAGGTGAGTGATTCGTGATAATAAAGTAAATGCATCCTCTGAAGGTTTATACCTGTCTTCGAAAGCGTCCCGCAAAGTTGCCCAACTGGTGATAGATGCGGCAAGCAAATGCTGAAACCCATTCACCGCAGCCCTCGTAGGGTTTCCGAAAAGGCGAATTGACACATCTTCATGAGTCACATCCAAAATACTGCATGACATAATGAAAGCAGAAATGTGGGAATCCGTGCTTTGATTTCCGCTCCCGTCGAATTTAGGAAAATTCTTTCGATTTCCGTGAGGGAGTGCGTGAACTGGATGTGGTAAAGCCAACGGACCCATAGCGTTTCCCCATGGTACCGCCATCTGAAAAGCCGGAAAGAGAACGCGAGCCGGAAGTGTAGTTCCGCTGAGTAGCAAAGCACTACAAAGGGATGTGGATGCTCCTGGCAAAAGACTTTTTCTTCGTGAAGGCGAGACACTCCTGGATGACCGGCTAGCTGAGCTTAGCGCTGAAAAACGTGCCGGTGTTACGCTGAAATTGTGCCTCTGAAGCAGATCGAAAGTAGGATCAGCTTCTCCACGGGCTCTTCTGCTGCGCGTAAAAGGTTCACTCGCCAGTGTACCTTTCAGATCTGCAATATTAAGGCGCAGATTTAAACTTTATTTTTGGGTGTACTTGCTGATTTTCTGGTTTTTCTGTCAAAAACCAGCAGCAGCACTTTTCTGAATATTTAAAAACTATCCTCTCGAAAAACCGATTGCGGTTAATGACAAATAGCAGCGAGGATAAGATGGCAGGGAAGATAGTAAGCTGATTTTCAGATCTGATTTTTTACTTTTCAAAGGATTTCAAACTCAGTCAAAACTCAGATCTACGGAAAAATAATGATTTTGATAAAAACTCAGCGAACTAAAGATCTGTAACTAGGCCCGATCTATGACTCTCAGAAGGAAATTTTTCGATTTGAGCACTTTTGCAAATTTTTGGGTTTTGAACAAAAGTGCAGATTTGCAAACAGGCAGTGATTTTCTTATATTTTCTGATTTTATATTATACCACCACCATAGATCTGACAGATCTGTTTCGGTCCCAAATGAGTCGCCAAAATCGTTGGTCCGAAAATCACCGCGTGGGACGATCTATGGATAGACGGGCCAACGGTGTGCAGGGCTTAGCCCCTCTTTGAGACAGCAAAGCGAAACTGGTTTATTGCTACTTCTACTAGCAGGAACCTATGCAAGTCTCACAGATTCTGCCTTCGGGGGTTAAGATCTGATCCCAGTAGAGTGTTCTAGGCTGCGAAGAGAAAGGAATAAAAGAAGGAGAAGAGAAAGAACAGATCCGAAGGAAGAAAAGAAATGAGTTCCAAAGCGGAAGGGTCAGAAAATCTATGCTTTGGGCTTGGTAGTAAACAGAGCCAAACCTACTTGCATAAATAAACAAAGCAATACTGATAAACAAGTGACGGAAAAGTAGATATGAATTCAACAGAAAAGACACATGCAGATCTAACATAAGAAAGATCTAATGTATAACACAGCTATTGAGCACAAAGTCTGAATAATTGTATTAATTGTTTTTATCTGTTACAAGAAAGCTCAAAGTCTTTCTCTCCTCACCTCTATTTCTATCTCAAAATGTTCACCTCCTTTTTCGAATACAACAAGTATTCCAATATTTATAGAAGATCGTGGAGAGAGAAGGCAAAAATGGAGCCAACCACTTATTTACAAAGATATTTACAAAATATCTAAAAGTCATGTTGACTTTGACAACTTGGATGGATGACATCATCCCATGATGCAACATGGATGATGTCATCATTGGTGCCAACTTACTTCAGATATTACGGAAAGAAAGTCGGAGAATAGAGAGGAGAAGAAGAAGAAGAAGAAGAAGAAGCTATTCATCATCATCATCCTGTGGCCTAAAAGGGGTTGCCTGTTTCTGATGCTGATCAGGAGATGAGATGTGGAACTGAGCGCGGTATTCCAAGAACTTGCTGATCATTGGCCCAAATTGATCTTGTGATGGATCCTTGTGCCGTTCACCGATCGCTTCGCAAGTCTCCGCCACAATGAGCTTTTCCGGAGTTTGGAATAATCTTTACCCGCCTCGATTAGGGATCCGGCGAAGTCCCTACAGTGCCATTAGGTTATTGATGGATTCGATGTCAAACGTGACTTCTGGCCCCGTCCCGAGAAGCTATCTTCTTGAAAATTCGGATAGTATCATCACCGATCTCAAGGTGAGGGAAGGAGTGAGCAACCCCGAGTCATAGATAGAACAATCTTCTCCATTTGGTGCATCGCATCCAGGGCCTCTTCCTTCACCTTGTCTATCTTCTCTAACAAAATTCGAGCTGATCTATCCGATAGTCCGAGTGGACATGGTCTTGTTGAGGGTCCTCGGATGACCGAATACTCGAACTTGACCAAATCTTCGATCAACAATCGAACATTTGTTGAAGGCCTCGTGTTGGAGTCTCGGCGCTTTGAGCTCTTCCGATCATCGACTTGCTAATGCTTGGAGTTCCTTATTCGCCTTCTCGATGTTCGTGTACAAACCGATATACTCGGCGATCACCTTTTCACTATCCTTGAGGATCCGGCCCTCCAAGCGTAAAAACAGCCATACCCGCTCGCCGATCTTTGAATATTCATTGATCTTCTCCCGACCGAGCAGCTCAGAGTCTCGCGGCAGTCAGGGAGGTGCACTTCCCATCTTCTCGTAGGGCTTGAAGGTATTTATTCTGCTCCTTCGCAGCCTCTTTTCTTCCTTTGTTTCCTGAAGCTTTTCGCAGAGTGCATCAATCTGCGGAAGAGCTTCCCCGGAGATTTTCGTAAGATGTTCCCATTGTGACTTGGGTCACCGTGAAATCTTCCGAGACAGATCTCTTCTTTCTCTTTGGTGGGATCGGGTAGGCAATTTCCATGACTCTCTCTCCAGCGCTTTTGAGAAGCGTGTAACCGGCTTGTGCTTCTTTGCTCCTTTAGCCGGAATGACTGAAAAGTCCATCGGAGCGATGGGGACTTTCCTCTTTGGTTGGCTCAGCTGCTGAGAGATCCAAGCTGGTCCTATTGAAGAAGGACCAGAGACAGAGGGGGAGGCAGCAACGGTAGAAGAGGGGAAGAACGTGGAGACACGCGGCGGCGGCATTGAAAGAATAGCCGAAGACATGCCCACGGGAGGAAGGGAAACCGCAGCTGCAGAAGACATGGGAAGGGAAGGGAGCCCGGAAATGAGGGAAGAAATGGAGGAAGACAAATCAGCGAGAGAGGAGAAGATGGACGAAGAGGCAGGGGAGAGAGTAGAAGAAGGGGGAGAGGACACAACCAAAGGAGTGGTTGCCGACATCTGAGGAAGGGGAGGAAGAGAAGAAGAAGGGATAGAAGGGACCTCTGTAGTTGTAGCGATGCCGACATCCTGGGTGGATGGGCGTATAGGACTATCCTCTGTCAATTCCTTCTCTGGCGAATCCAGAGTTATTACTTGTTCAGGCTCTGAAGGAAGAGGACTTTCAGGGGCTTCCTCCTGAATGGTGCTAGGCTCACCTTCCGCAGCTTTGCCTTTTAGCTGCTTCTTTGACCTTGGAGGTGCACTACCCAAAGGAGAAGTTGTAAAATCTACACCGAGGTAGATTAACCCATTCATGCGGCACCAATGCTCTGTTCTCCGCATAGTCTCCTTGACCCTCTCCTCAATTGTCTGAGGAGCCTTGCTTCTGTCAATGTCCGGGAAGGGCCAATCATCCCCTTCTGTGTCATTATACACTTTGTCTACTTCGTCTTCCGTGGTTTGGAAGCCTTTTGGGACAATGGCCACTCCGTAATGGATGATTTCGCAATGCCAAGCGAGAGTGATCCTTTCTTCTGAGTTCTACCTCATGGATGACGTCGATGTAAATGTCCTCAATTTGAGGGACATGGATCGGATCAAGCTTAGCCCTTGGCAAGCAGCCCCTTGGGTCGAATGTAGGCCTTGCTGGGAAATCATGCTTTAGGTTGAGCAATTCTAGCTCAGCAAACATCTCCTTCGCCTTGTGATAGCTGGAGCATGTGTAACGGCCTACTGTGAGGGGGAAAGGAGTTCCGCCCTTCTTTCTCTTGAGGCACTTTTCATGGTATGTGACGAGCTGTCTTGATAATTCCAATAAAATCAGCTTTGGTCCAGCATACCTTGGCAACCTGGTTGGTTCGCCCAAAAAGTTGACCGCCCTCAGATAGGTGAATGTGGGAAACTGGGTGAACAAGGCCCCCCACTTCTCCACTGCTGTCACTGTATTCTTGGTCGTGCGGCCATGAGCTAAGTTCGGGCGCAACATGCACATGATGTGGTAGAAGAAAACATCATTGATCTTAGCGAAGTGTTGGATGCTGTTCTCCAGCTTCAGCTCTTGATAGTATTCATATATTTTGGCCTGAGGCCAAGTTCCACTTCGGTGCAGCCCTGGATAATCTCTTTCAGCTGCGGCAGCATAGACGACGTAGGAGTTCATGTGGAATACTCCGGTCGTAGCGAACTGTTGCAGTTGCTCGGATATAGTGCTGCTTATTATCTCCCCCCAGCAGAAACGCTGATCGGGCAGATTTTTATTCATTGTTTCCAGGTACCGCAGCATCCACTTATGGAAGTAGTGAGCATCTGAAAGACCGAAGACTCTGCTCAGGAAGGTGATTGTATCACTGAGTTCCTCTGAGAAATCACTCCGGTGGATAGTTTGAGGCCACCGGGTCACTACCTTCTTATTCTTGAGGTAGACCTCATTCATTAACTGCATGCACTGGTCCTCGTTGTCCTCCCAAGCCTTGATGCATTCTTGCTGGCTAACAGCCACATAGTTCCGGTGGTGAGGGATGCCAAGCATTAACTCAAAGCGACGGGCAGTAAGGTTTATAACTACCTCGCCCTTGCTATTCTCGACACATCTTGTGTCTTTGTTGAAGGATTGTGCAACAACCATCATAAACTCGTTATTCACAGCGCTGACAGGGATTCCCCGGCAAAGTGCAGGGCACTGCCTATTAGCTTGTCCATCCATGGACTTCTTGTCACTTTCTGAGTTCTTACCCAGAATTCTTCCATGTCAATGTGACCCAATTCAGAGTCCCTGACATCCATATTACATTCTGCCTGTGATTCGGGCATTCTGACCCTTTGGTATTTATACTTCATTTCTTCTTCTGTCAGTTTAGCCTTTCCTCTTGGTTTAGCGGGTCTCTTGCTTGACGTAGACATGTGTTCTTCAAGGCTTATCTGATGATCTGCATGTAGAAGGAGCGAAACCCAATCCAGGAAAGTTGAATTAGTCATTTGATTTTCCATTGGAACGCTAGCAGAAGAAAGAATTAGAGATTTAAAGGCCCAGGGCGCATAAACGAAGCAGACTGCATTTTATAGAAGGCGCACAGAAAGTGCATGTTACATTGAGGTTCGGTGCGCCCTTTGGCGCATGGGAAGATTGTGTAACATTAATAAATGGTGCGCCAAAGGAATATGGCGCGGCGCATGAAAGGTCTACACAACATTATGTTACTGCAATGGAGGATGCGCCCGCGCCTTATCTAGCTTTATACTTGCGCAAATAAAGTTTGCGTTACATGAGGGCTAGGTGCGCCTTGGCGCATGGAAACATGATGTAGCATGGAGAAAAGGCGCGCCAAAGGTTTAAAGGAGGCGCGGGTTTTGAACATGTTACAGGGCTGATAGATGCGCCGAGGGGCGCGACTGTCTTGATTGCAACATGACGCAACAGTGCGCCATGGAAAACACTTAATCATTTAATCATTTTTCAACTCTGTCCTCAACTCGAAAGGAGGCTTGGTATAACAAGGCTTTTATAAAGAGGATCTCAGATGGCGCTGATTCAAAACCACCCCCCTTTTTCCAACAAATCCGGAAAGAGGGAGGGAGAGGAGGAAGAAAATTCAAACTGACAAGACAGGGGAGAAAACAAACCCAACAAATTTCATTTAAGACCGACTAGTCACTAAAGAGACAGACTCACGCAAACAACAATCGAGACCCCAAACAAATAAGCTCAAAGGAGAGAAAACACAGGCCAAGAACGTGAAAGCTTTCAAAAACAAACCAGGAGAACCACCTACCTCGAATATATATCGAAAATTTGTGGCGAGTGGGTCCACAGAGCAATGACAGCGACAGGGCAGAGCTGACAAATCCAGAGCGATCACGTGCTTGTCAAAATGGAATGAAAATGACATGGCGGGCACTGGTATTTATAGAAAAACCTTTCATTAATGCGCCACCAACTTTTGAAATGGCGCATGGAAACAAATTGCCGACAAGGTAAAGCGTGCGCCCTTTGGCGCATGGAAGTAATTGATGTCAGGAGAAAGAGCGCACCAAATGAGTTGTCGACACGAAGCTATGTGCGCCCTTTGGCGCACCAAACCTTGGTGTAATATGGAGACTATATGCGCCTTTGGCGCACCGAGAAGCGTGATAACATGAAAAACCATGCGCCAAAGGCTTTTAAGGAGGCGCATCAAAAATTGATGTCGCAAGGCAAAACCATTCGCCCAGCCAAAAAGGCTCAAAAAGACTAAGTCCAAAAACTGAATTTCCCGGGAAGGGATTTTACAATATTTTGAACGCGAAGGATCCCTAATGAGGGCTCGAAACAAAATTTTGGTACGGTTATCGGTAAAATTGCCCTTGTCAATTTCACGAGATAACACATACATGGGGCATCATTCACAATGTCACAAGACATTCGGGGATGAAGTGTCCAAAAGAATACAATGATCAAGAAATATATACGGCATAGACCGCAAAATAATAGTAAACAATATAAAGTAAAGAGTGACAAATAACCATTGTTGTATTTATCTTGCAAGGAAAATGTTACACATGAAGCACCCGTGAATATGTTAGAAATATAAGTAGTATGTCAAATCATGTATATACCAGTGAAAAGTAAGCGATGGTGAGTAAAAGTAGTATGTATTGAAATAAATAGAAATTGTGAGTGTGTAGAGTATGAGATTAGTAAAGATAGATGCCCTCAAGAGCCTTGGTGGGACTAGTAAAGAGAAGTTTCAAGCATCCTGCATCATGTAAGAATTTGTAAAGGACCTACATTCACCTCAAGATACCAAGTGAATGTGCATGTGTATATAGAAAAATATAATGACATACCAAGAATCGACTAACATAGGAAACAAAATGCAACATGTAAGTAGTATAAGAGAACAAGCATAAATGTAACCAAGATGTGTAAATGTTGTATGAATGTGGTGGTGTGTGGTAATGTGTAAGATGTGAGAGGAGAAATTTTTCCCCCTATCGGATGATTATGAGATGAGGTTCATTTATAAAATGTCCCCTCAATAGTTAAGAATGAGCCTTAGAACAAGATTGTATCATCGAAATGAGTTTAATGTGTGCATTTGAGAGTATATGCTAGAAAAGATGTATCGCGTAGCAGGAGCATGAAGAATAGAATATGTGAGGTTAATTTAAGAGTTAGATCCTCAAAATTGAATATGAACCATGGAACTATAATTTTTCATTCGATTATGAAGGTAAAGTATGTGTGCGGCAGATGTGGTAATGCTAAAAAATATAGTCATGAAGCACGAGGCGTGAGTATCGAAGATGTGATAAGTGGGGTCCATGGAGAAATTTCACCCTCAACATTCAAGCATGAACAATAGAATAAGAGTGTGTTATCGGGTATGAATATATTATATGTGATTGAGATTAGGTGTTAAGAAAGATATATCATGAAGCACTTTGAGCATGAAAAGTAGTAAATAAGCTATGAGTAGAGACAACAAATAGGGATGGAGGGGAGAGAAGAAAGTATGATTCACCAAAGTGTGTGTATCAAGTATTTGTTAGTAAATATATGTCATCATTCCTGAGAAATAATATCCAGTATATGTATAGTGCATGAAAGGATGTATACCATATATGGAAAGTAATATGTGTATCATGAGTAGAAGGATCCATAAGTAAGAATGAGCGAGAAAAGTGTGTATGGAGTAGCATAGGAGTGTAGAGAGATGTAGAAAAATGTATCCATAGTGTAGATATGAGAAAGTGTTATGTGAAGTGCAAAACAAGAGCTATATATATATATATATATATATATATATATATATTTTGTGTGTGTATGAATATTATGGGTAGGTAATCTGTTGATTAAACATATTCTTCAGGACATATGACTATAAGGGGGTGTTTCACCAATAAGTTAGATACACATGAGCAAAACAAATAGGGTAAGGGTGAGGAGGAATACATGTGAATGAAGGTGGAAGGTAGAGTGTGCATGTTCTGATTTCCCGATCCAGTGTTGATTGCGAGAAATTCCTTTTTCTAGGAGGAACTACTGTGAATGAAAAACAAGACCAAAAGAGGAATATTAAACAATATATGTTAGTGGACTACCTAGCATGTGCTAGATCCAGAAGTGTGATACTTCCTAGATGGTTGTCAATCCACTATTTAATACAATTCAATGCAAGAAATAACATAAGTAAACAACATCCTATTGTAGTTGATATGATTTAGGTACCTCATTCAAATACAATAAGAAAATTTAATCTAACAGGTAAGGTTATGATCAGATCTGGAGGTGGGGTAGGTAGCCAAGGTGACTAGGACAGTCAGGATCAGGTTTTGGGTGGTTTGGTTTGTTTGGGTGAGGGTTATGAGGTTGTTGTTACAGGTAGAATTACCAGATACGAGACTGATATCAATATGATATGACTGATTCCAGTTGAGAGGAAACCGACGATGGTTTAGGTTAACCAACATTGGTAGGTTTGGATTGATAAAAACTCAATAAAACTTAGTTTTTAAGATTTCTTTGTGATTGCACAAAGAATTGGAGAATGAGGGTTAGGTTTCCAAAGATGTTGAGAATTCTCAAAGATGTCTAGAGTCAAGTATAGAGATTCGGGAGGTTGTAGGTGTTGAGGTGGAGGGATTGTGTAAGGTGAGAGGTGATGAGATGCAAAAGAGACTAGGACTCTCCAACGAGAGATAAATAAATGTATATAAATAAATATGGAAAGATGCGAGATCAAAATTCACTTACTTATATTTACTGACACTGGTGGTTGGATGAGGGTGATGGTAATCTATGAAATTGGTGGTGATGTCGCGATAGTGCTTCCAAGAATGTTACCATGAATACTTAACCTTTTCACCTTCTTCCTAATCCTAGCCATCTTCTTCCCTTCTCGTGCGCCTCACACTTTCTTTCTTTTATTGGCTAAGTCCTTGGCCTCCTCGTGCACTACACCCATTACTTTGTAATAGTTGTGCACCTTAACCATGTGTTCTCTGCTCACAAGTTTTCCTCATTTCTCCGTGCATGTGCACATCACCTTTTGCACGCCCCCCTATGCCTTCCTTTGTTTTTTTCCTCATGCCCTTCCCTCATGCCCTTCTATGCTTTATGCCAGTCATCTTTTGACATGCTTGAGTGTCACGCATAAACCATCAAAGCATGCCAACAAGGCACAAAATCCTTGTAAACAAATCAATGAGTGACATGTGGTAGAAATGACAAATATTTGCATAGTTGGCCATCATTTCAGCCAATCCACATGCGCCACATGTTTTGTGTGCGCGATGACTCTAACATCTTCTTGACAACCATATATTTTTATAGAGCTCAGATCGGCATGCACTAGACTTGTCAGAGAGCTTTGACATCAGCTATAGTGCTAAAATTCAAATTCAAATTTTGGTGGATTTGGTAGGTGAGAAATGGGAAAACATCTTTCTAAACATTGATGAGTAGATCTGATTGCTCCAACCACCCGATTTGATATGATCCACCCTCCTTTTTCTTCAACATGCATCAAACAGGCATGGGGAAGCATATTTCATAGATCTCCAGGTGGATTTGTAGGCATTGAATGCTTCTTATTGGTGGTTGTGTTTCAAATTCAGGTTTTCCCTCCTTCTTCCTTCTTCCTCCATGGATTCATCTATAAATGTAAGAGAAGGCTCATTTGTTATGTTGGACACTCTGATCCTTACGCATTTTGCTAAGGACTCCATATTTTCTATATTTTGAGTTACAGACCTCTATGTTTGGCTCTTGCATGTGGATATCGGCCTCCTTCATCATTGTAACAACTCTGTGCATTTCTGGAAGTAATAGAAGCATCATTTTTGTGACTATTCTCTTGTCCTAACATGTTTGCATTCCTTCTTCTTTCCTTTTCTTTTGTGTTGTGTGTTGGTTGTGCTATTTCAGGTCCCTTGCAGTTCCATATTTAGTTGTGTTCCATGAGAATGATCTGGTGAATACGTGTTTCACTATGCTACTCATGCCTAGCCTCCTTTCACGCATTTCCCTTTCATTCTCACTCAAAGATAGTGTTCATCCCTCTTTTTTAGTGTTATCACCTTTTAGTGTAGTTTCCTTTCATGTTATCCTTCTATCCCTGGTCCCTTGGCATTATTAGCTTAGTTTTCCCTTCCAGCACTAGGAGTAGTAGTAGCAGTAGAAATAGATAGAGGAACCGGCCTTCTCCAGAGATCCATCCCAAGCTGCAAGGTCCCACAACTTGGGGATGGTTCCATTGTGGTCTCAAACACCTCGGCCCTTCTAAGATCCGAGACATGTGGGTGCACATTTGAGAAACCAACAGTTTTTGGCATGCCTGGTGGGACCAACATTGAAAGCTCAAATTTCATATCTCTAAGTTCTGGTGTGTGGACTTAGTGTTTCAGCCTTTGGAGGCTCATTTCAACACATCTGGTGACTCCCAATATTTTAAGATCTCTGTTTTAGTAGTCTGAGCACCTTTCATGAGAAGAGTGCACACAAGAAGAAGTGTAGTAGCTGAAGATTCTTTTGAATACCTCTAGCTATCCCCAGAAGAGTTCATTCTAGAAAATCCCATGCACATCTCTATCTCTAGTGCACACCACACCCATTCAACTCCTCCTCAAAATAGACAACCTACGTGCACCTACTGAATGGCACATCAACAACCTCCTCCATTAAGAAACTTTGCAAACTTTTCTGGGGGTCCCTTACTCTGGCCATGCAACATGATATGCCAAATGGCACTCAAGAGTATTCCTTACTTTACTGGTGAGAATCAAGTCACCCCTCAGAGCATATCCAGGATATAGCAAATGTGTGTTCACTCTATCTGATCACACATGATGATGTAGTAGTTAGGTTGCTTGTAGCCTCTTTCAAAGGTAAAGCACTTCAATGGTACCAAGAGGCTTGAGACTTGGATCTATCACCACTTGGATGAGCTGGGAACAACTCTTTGTAATTACTTTGAAGATAAGTCAGATCACCTATCTTTGGTGGAGCAACTAAAAACAACAAGGAGGGTGCCCAATGAGCAGATGACTGATTTCAACATCAGATTTCAGAAGACTTGGGACAAAATCCCTCTTGTGGTAAGACCTACAACCCAACATGCTTTCCTTTATTATCTAAAGGCACTCAACAATGATATTTCAGTTATGATCCAATCCATGGGAGGTAGGACTTTACCAGCTACTTATAGTATTGCAGTAAGGGTAGAAAATAGTCTTATTCAGGTGGGAAAGTTGGCTCCTAGACCACCTATGCCCTTGTTCCCAGAAATGTCACAAGCACCCCAACCTTATATGTGCCCCTATTCCTATTCCTACTGAGAGAAAAGTGCACAACAACAACTTTCCTCAACATCCTACTCTCCATCACAACAAAAAGGAAGATGAAGAATTGAAGGCCTTGATTAGAAATTTATCAAACAAGGTCATATCATTAGAAAAGCAATAGTGCAAAGCCTATAGAGGTAATTCCAATCAGGCACATGGCCAAAGCAATCAGCCTTGGTGGAATCAATATGGAAATCAAAGATACACACCAACCAACAAAAATGATAGATGGTAGCCTAATGCACATCTTCCCTTGCAAGTTGTTCCTCCCACGCCTTCTCTTCCAACACCCAATGTGAGTTGGGTGCTTGTTCCAGTTCAAAACAATTTGGCACAAGAGTCAGAATGGTGCTTCCCTTGCAACATGCCTCATAGTCAATATCATTGTGCTAATGTTATGCATGCCCCAAGCCTTCATGATCTAGAATGCTTCATCTGTGAGCCCTTCAACAAGTGCCCCTGAAGTAGATAACCAAGAAGACCAGAAGCTCCTCCAGAGAAAATTTGATGTTCTTTGGCAGGAGGACTTATGTGCAATCAACCAAGCTACAGAAGATACAAACAGACCACATGCCCAAGTTGTGGACAACACAAGATATAAGAAAAGAATGTTAGAGTCAGGCATGCAGGTCACAATCCCAAAACAAAGTAGATCCTCAAAAGAAGAAAGAAGAAGACAAGGCATCTTGTAGTAAAAGTGCTCAAATCCTATATAGGAGGCCCCACATAAAGCTCCTTCTAAAGCAGCATGCACCCCCCTCCTTTGGTAGGTCAAGCCTCTGCTCTAGCTAAAATTTAGGCTTCCATGCCTAAACAGTCAAGAAGGGATGTTGTTCCCCAAATGCACAAGATGGGGGCCTTCCATTTAGCATTGTTGACCAGATGAAGAGAAAAAACATAAATGTCACAATGTGGGATGCCCTGACCATTCCATCTCAGTGGGATCTGTTGCATGAAGCTCTGGCACAACTCCCACATGTGTTGATCCAACTATGCAAAAGCCACACACTTCTATCAAAATCTTCCAAGAAGAGGAGAAACAAGTAAGTAAAGTTGTTAAAACCCCACCCTTCTATATGTCCTTGATTATAGGAAAACACCTAGTGCATAATTACATGATTGACTCAGTGCTAGTACTTTTATGCCTAAGAAAATAGTTGATGTCTTAGGTCTAAAATATAGCCCTTTGTCTAAAGGAGTCCTACAACTTGATGGCTCAATTTTCACCACCTTAGGAGTCATCAAGGATCTTGAGTTAACCCTCCATGCATGTCCAAGCCTAACAATTACTCAAGATGTGTCAATCATTGACCTACCTCCTTTGTTTTCCCTATGTTTATCAAGAGAATTTACTTTGCTAAAGTGGGTGGTTACTTGTCTTCTTGATTGGTCTCATATGTTACTCAAGACAAGGTATGGTACCCGGTTTACCATACAAGCTGAGCCTATATTTTCCTATCATGTAGAGTCATATGTCCCATCCCCTCTCCAAGCCAACTTGTTTAATCCAAGAAGAACAAGCTTTAGTTCTGAAGAGTAGTCTCTTCCACCCTCTATTCTTGACCTAGTGCTTGATGAATGGGTGGAAAGACATCATAAATTTGATCCCTATGCTGAAGAACTAGAAGCCTATGAAACTGGGCTTGGTACTTATTGCATTCTAGAAGAAGACTTATGCTTCCACGCACACTCATGAAAGAAAAAGTTCAAACTAGTCTATGGAAGTTGTACTTTGATGGATCCAGAAGAAGCGAAAATGGCGTGGGAGGGAGTAGGAGTGGTTCTCATTTCCCCTAAGGATGAGAAATTATTCTTCACACATGATAGGCTGCATAGTTTGCATGCTCTAATAATGTGGCAGAGTATGAAGTGCTGTGTGCATGGCTTGCTCATTGCTGAGAAGAAGAAAATTAAGGCATTACAAGATCTTTGGGGACACAAATTGATCATCCACCAGGTTACCAACAAGTTCCAGAAAAAATAATAAGCTTCTCAAAGCTTATAAATATAGAGTTTGGGACCTCCTTGAGAGCTTTGATGCTCTTAATCTATAGGTGGTTCCACATAGAATGAACAAGGAAGCTGACCAGATGGTCGCACTCGGTTCACAATTTTCTCTTATTGAGGAGGACTTTGTCAAAGGAAACACTCAACACATTAAGATGGTGATCAGACCATCCATTCCAGAAAATAACACCAGTGGAAAGTGTTTTGATGAGTGATGCACAATCATCCAGTTTATCCAGAATGAAGTGAATTTTCATCAAGTATGCAAGATGACTTGCATGACAACTATGGTGACCAAGTGATACAATTGAAGACAAATAAGTTTCCTAAAGGGCTGGTCACCTTAGAGAAAATGTTTAGCCCTGATGATGAGTTCAAGGGTGAAGAAAGATACATGCACATGCATGCGATAAGAAGACTACTCCTCCATCACTATTGTGCATGGGAAAGAGTTGTTGCTCAGCGGACTTGTGCGCATGAAGAAAAACATGCCTTCATCTCTCTCTGTCAAAAATATAGTGATATCTTCTCATGGGAGTATGAAGACCTCAAAGGTTTTGATCCAAGTGTTTCTCAACACTCCATTGACCTTGATCCTGTATCAAGCCCATCAGAAAAAAGCAATGACCAATCAATCCAAAGATAGAGCCCCTCATGAGAAAGGAATTATCCAAACTCATTGAGGAAAAATTATTTTTCCTATCAAATACTCTACCTGGGTCACAAATCTGGTTCCAGTGCAAAAAGAATGGTGAAATCAGACTTTGTGTTGATTTTAGATTTGAATAAGGCATCTCTAAAGGATCATTATCCTTTTCCTTCAATGGAGTAGATTCTACAGACTATGGCTGCGCACAGATTTCTCCATGCTAGATGGATACTCAGGTTTCAACCAGATCTGGTCAAGGAAGAGGATCAATTCAAAACAACATTTACAACCAAATGGGGAACATATGCATATCAAAAATGCCCTTTGGTCTATCAAATGTGGGTGCCACATTTCAACGCATGCTATGGATGTTTCCTTCAAAGGATACATTAATGAGTTCATCTTGGTTTACCTTGATGATATAACTATCTTCTCAAAGTAGAGTGCGATCATATGGTGCACCTGGAAAAAGTATTTGAGAGATGTAGAGAATTTGGGGTATCTCTTAACCCCAAGAAGTGTAATTTTGCGGTGGCACGGGAAGCTCTTGGGCCATGTGGTTTCAAAGGATGGCATCACAATTGATCTTGAGCATGTTTCAGCCATCCTAGCTCTTTCCCTGCCGGTGCACAAAAAAAGCCCTACAGTCCTTCCTTGGCAAGATCAATTTTGTTAGGCATTTTATCCCTAACTTTGTAGGGACTAGGTTCGGCCCATCACCTTGATGCTCAAGAAGGACATAGCCTTCAGATGGATACAGAAGGAAGAGAAAGCTTCAACAAGATCAAGCAAGAGATTTCTTGTGCCAACACTCATCAATCCAGATTATTCAAAGGATTTCATCCTTTATGCTTATGGCACTGATGCAAGTGTTTTGTTATCCTAACACAAGAAAATGAACAAGGGATGGAACAACCAGTGGCTTTCTTCAGCTAGACATGTTGAAGGATTATGAACTAAAATATAGTCACATGGAGAAGAAAGTCTTCACCATCATGCACATGCACTCAAGAAATTCAAAAGTATGCTCACCACCAATCATATCAAGGTGTTAGTCTCCCACTCTTGATCAGAGACTTCATCATGGGAGTAGAAATCAGTGAGAAAAGAGCATGATGGGTGACCAAAATCATGGAATATGATGTGACTATCAAGGCCACAAAACTGGTAAGAGGTAGTGCACTCTCTGTAGGAAGATTGTTGAGGATGCGCATAGAGTGAACCTAAAGCTTCATTATTTTTGGATGAAGACCTTCCATGTGTAGAACTTGAACAAAATATAGACCTTGGCACAGCATGTGACTGGATGAAGGACATGATCACATTCCTTTCCAGGGTGCATACCCTCTTGGTTTAAATAAAGAAAGAGAAGACATCTGAGGTTACAATCTATCCCTTATGTGTTGATTGATGGACTTCTCTTCAAAAGGAATCTTGATGGCATGTTGTTAAGATGTATCAATGACACACAAAATGAAAAAGTGTTAGCAAATTTCATGATGGATTCTCTGGTGGACACTTCTCTTTCCAAAACTACAACAATGAAGATCATAATGGCAGGTATCTTTTGGCCTACCCTATTTGCAGATGCACACAAGGTGGGTCACAAAATGCAAGGAATGCACTTTCTTTGTAGGAAAGAAAATATTGGTAGCTTCTTCCCTCCAACCAATCCAAGTGGATCATCCTTTTTGCAAATGGGGTCTCGACTTCATAGGCATGATCAATCCACCTTCAAGCACTGGACATAAATGGGTGTTGATAGCTACAGATTACTTCACTAGATGGACATAAAGCTGTCACACTCAAGGAATCAACCAAGTCAGTCATCCTTGACTTTCTCAAAGGTATAGTCACAAGGTTTGGCATTCCTCAAACCATTATCTCTGATAATGCAAAGGCCTTCCTTGGTACTAAAATCACTTGATTGGGCTCTAAATCTGGGCATTTACCTAAAGACTTCTTCCAACTATTACCCTCAGGGAAATGGTCTGGCAGAATCAACAAACAAGAACCTGATCAAATCATGAAGCACACAATGAACATCAGCCAAAGACAGTGGCATACAAAGGTCTTGCACGCGTGCTCTGGGAGATAGAATCACAGTAAAAAAGGCAATAGGAACTTCACCTTACAAGCTTGTCTATGGAAAGGAGGCTACCCTTCCTTTGACACTAGAACTAAATTCATTAGCACTTTCCCAACAAGCTAGAATTTGAAGGCACGGACCAAAGAGAAATCAAAATGGTAGAGCTTGGTTAATCTTGAAGAACTCAAGGAACTCTACCATGATCAAGCTAGAACAACATCAACAAGCAACAAAGAAATGGTTTGACAGAAAGGCTAGGCCTCAAGCTTTCAAAATTGGGGACTTGGTTCTAAAATGGGATGTTGATAGAGCTAAACCAGGGTGCCATTCAAAGTTTGATGCACTTTGGAGTGGCCCATACATCATCAGTTCTGCAAAGAAGCTAACTCTTTTGAGTTAACTCATCTTGATGGAGGTGTGCTACAAATCCCAGTAAATGGGATCTATCTCAAACCCTTCCATTAAGTTTTGTTGCATCATCATGTTGTATATATTAGAGTAGTTTCAATTCCTCCAAGTGCGCTGTGCACACATTTTTTTTGTACATAGTTCTTTCTTCTCACGTGCTTCTTGCATGCTCTTTTTTGTTACTTCAGAATGCAGAATTCTCTCTCAGTGTTGTAAGATTCAGAATAAAGTCAAGAAATGATCTTCAAGTGATTACAGGGTAGTTTCATGATTACTAAGTAGACTCCATGCCCAATGGATGCTCTAGGAGCTACTGATCTTCTTCATCTAGCAGGAAGATGGCCCCAAAAGTCACCAAAATATTATCCAAATATCTCTCCTAGTGATTTGGGTAACTTGCATACACATTCTGGCTCTAAGTTATTCATTGAATATTGTGTGCACTCAAAATCACTTGGCACATTCCCTTGGTCACATTTTCCCTGCACACCCCTTTCCTTTCTCTCCTTCCACCTTCCATTTCCTCCCTTGCCCCACTTTCCATGCATGCATTCACTTCTTCCTAATCTCACTTTTCCTTCCCTTCCTTCCCACCTTTCTTCACTTTTTCTAAGCTAAGTCCCCTTGCCCTCTCACCATCCACCCCATTACTTTGTAATAGTTACATTGACCATGTGTTCTCTACTCACCAGTTTTCCTCATTTCCCCATGTGCATTCATCACCTGCATGCCCCCTCTGCCTTCCTTCTTTTTTTTGCTTGCCCTTCCCTCATGCCCTTGCTTCTCTTTAGGTCATCTTTTGACATGCTTGAGTGTGTCATGCGTAACTAGTCAAAGTGCACCAATAGGGCACCAATCCTTGCAACAAATCAATGAGTGACACATGTGGTAGAAATGAAAAATATTTATATAGTTGGCCATCATTTCAGCCAATCCATGCACACATGTTTTGTGTGCATCGACTGACTCTGACATCTTCTGACAGCCATATATTTTTCTACAAGCTCATAGATCGGCACACACTAGACTTGTCAGAGAGATTGCTTGACATCAGCTATAGTGCCAAAATTCAAATTCAAATTTTGGTGGATCTGGTAGGTGAGAAATGGGAAAACATCTTTTTGAACATTGATGAGTAGATCTGATTGCTCCAACCACCCGATTTGATATGATCCACCCTCCTTTCTTCTTCAACATGTCAAACAGGCATGGGGAAGCATATTTCATAGATCTCTAAGTGGATTTGTAGGCATTGAATGCTTCTTGTTGGTGGTTGTGTTTCAAATTTGGGTTTTCCCTCCTTCTTCCCTTCTTCCTCCATGGATTCATCTATAAATGTAAGAGCAAGGCTCATTTGTTATGTTGGACACTCTGGATCCTTACGCATTTTTGCTTAAGGACTCCATATTTTCTATATTTTGAGTTACAGACCTCTATGTTTGGCTCTTGCATGTGGATATCGGCCTCCTTCATCATTATAATAGCTATGTGCATTTATGGAAGTAATAGAAGCATCATTTTGTGACTATTCTCTATCCTAACATGTTTGTCATTCCTTCTTCTTTCCTTTTCTTTTGTGTTGTGTGTTGGTTGTGCTATTTCAGTCCCTTGCAGTTCCATATTTAGTTGTGTTCCATGAGAATCGATCTGGTGAATACGTGTTTTTGTTGTGCTACTCATGCCTAGCCTCCTTTCACGCATTTCCTTCATTCTCACTCAGAAATAGATAGTGTTCATCCCTCTTTTCTAGTGTTATCACCTTTTAGTGTAGTTTCCTTTCATGTTATCCTTCTATCGTCCCTTGGCATTATTAGCTTAGTTTTCCCCCACTAGGAGTAGTAGTAGAGTAGCGGTAGTAGTAGAAATAGATAGAGGAACCAACCTTCTCCCTTTCGAGAGATCCATCCCAAGCTTTGCCAACAATTACAAGGTCCCACAACTTGGGATGGTTCCATGTCAGGAAAGTTAAATAGGTAATAGGTAATGGGTTAAATCGGGTAATGGGTAATGGAAATAAAAGACATGCACACATATATATTGTAATGTGTTACCAAGTTGAAGAGCTTGCAAACTCTATGTCATCCAAGGTCAATAGGTTTATCCAAACAAGGGTGAAGTGATTCAAGTATCAAAGGCATAACATATGGTCCAAAAACACAACGTAGGTCAGGTGTAAGAATGTTTAGGTATGTTCCGGTACACCAAAGGTTTGGTCGGGATAAACGGCATGGTAATAGGTGTATAGTTGTTAAGCTAAAACAACATAGGTAACAACATCGTAATGTATAACGAGTACATAAGGTCAATGGTCACACCAAGTAGGTCAAGTCCAGGATAAATAGGTCATGGCACGGTAAGGCCAAGGTATAGGTAAAATAAAAAATCCCTAAACACAATTAAGGAATTGTAGGGGTAGTTTGGGCTTGTAGGTAGGTTTCCATAAGTGTGGGTAAGGTCAAAGGGTATCGGTCAATGAGGAGTTGAGGTCAAAATGGGAAAAATGGGGTAAAAATGATAGTAGCAGTGACTAATGTCGGTTATAAAGTAACCAACATCGGTTTATTATGACCGACATCGGTCATGTCGGGTAGGGTTAATAAAAAGAAAAATCTATATTTTACGGATTCATTTTAACTTGTTGCTTTGTGGGAAAATGACAAAGCAATGGGGTAAGAGGAGAAAGTGATTATATGAGGTGTTATAGTTGAGTGACTAGTATGTGATTGGCATTCGATAGGTGGGTCCTCGAGATTAATTTGGGGCAATTTTATTCCTTGCGAGGTGAGGAGTGGATTTGGTGATGGCGAGAGGTGGGAGAGGGTTTGGGTGGACCACCGGCGTAGTGGTAAGATGTACCACCACACCAGAATCTTGAGATGAGGTAGGATTCAATCCTCTTTTGTCATTTGGTTGAAAATGATGTGTTAAATTGGTTTGGGTAAAAAGAGGGGTTTGGGTGGAAATTGATTTTGCATTTGTAGGTAAAAAAATGAAATGAGGGAGGGGGGTCTAGATAGTGTAAATAGGGGTGGGAATGAAGGTAGGGTAGGTTTGGGTAGGGTAGATTAGGTGTTTTAGGGTGTTTTTGAGAAAATGTGGATAGGCGGGGGTGTCGGTTTTTAATTATGTGATAGAGAACAATATTGGTTAGGGGTTGCCTATGTCGGTTGGCCTTAGCCAAAGCATCGATCAAGTCTGAGATGACCACACCAAATGATATTAAACCAGACATCGGTTGAGGAAAACCAGTGACGATTAAGGTGACCAGCTGATTAGGGATGATGAGAAATGGGGAAGGAAAGGGTAGGGGAAGGAAATTAGTCAAGGGAGGGTTAAGGGAAGGTGTATGGGGAAGGAAAGTAGTCAAGGGAGGGCTAAGGGAAGGTGTATGTAGGGAAAAGATGGGAAAAGGGGTGTTTGGGTGATGGTGGGGGTGGTAAGTAGAATAAGGGAGAATAGGTGTAATAGTACACTAGGAAAAAGGGGTAGTCGGTAGGGTTGTGATTTGGGTAGGGTGTGGTGGGAAATAGTTATGTCATGTAATAGGTGTGTTGGGTAAAAGGTATGTTGGGTATGGTCAAGGTTGAACAATGTTGTGGTTTGTTGGATGCAGGCTAGGGACCAATTGTGGATGAGGGATAGAGTACCACCTCTATTGCTAGTGGTATGGTCGAGCATGACTACAGAGGAGTGGAGGCATGTGATGGATGTTGTCCTAATTAGGATCCGACGTTACAAACATATAGTTCGAGATCTAAGTTTGATGGTTGCACTCATCGATAGATGGGATTCAATGACCAATACATTCGCCTACCAATGGGTGAGATCACTGTCACCTTGGAGGATGTATATAGGATCTTATGACTACCTATAGTGGGAGAGCAGGTTTATTCTATTTCATTAGAGGCATCAGAGGATCTGATAGTGGTAGTTTTTGGAGAGGCAATAATGGAGTTGAGATACCATAGCACAAGCTTTGAGCTATGGGGACATGTATGTAGCCCATCCTTAGGAGATGAGGTTGGTTGTCTTGATCATGGAGGTAGTGTGTTGCTTTGCATTTCTAGATGCAAAGGGTGGGATATTCCCATGAGTGTTGATGGGGGTTCTCCATGACATGATGGAGGATAGGACCTGTTTTACTTGGGCACCAACATTCTTGGTGCAGTTATATAGAGATTTGTGGGCCTATGGGAGGCTATGGAGGTTTTATGTTGTACCTTTCTTCTTCATTGTTGGGCATACAAGCACATCATATGTGTGCATCCAGTTGGTTTTCCCTGACCTGATGCATTTGATGCGGGCTTGGTCTCGAGTGGTTACAAAATTTAGGTACATGTTAGGGAGAGCACAAGGCTACTATCGATGCACATGATGTAGCATATTATAGGCATGTGTTAGAGGGATTGTCAGGGGTTGACATTATTTGGAGGCCATATGTTGGCTTCCCTTCCTACAGACACATGGAAGTGGAGTTGGATGAGCTACAACTACTTAGATGGATAGAGGGATGTCATACTAGAGACCATGATATGATACCCACCGATAGGGTCAGATGACATTTTGGGTTACCCTAAGACATGCCTCCACCATTCCCACAATACATGAGAGATTATGTGGAGAGACTTATGCCTCTACCACAAATTCTGTACCAATAGGGTAGGAGGAGCAGGTAGTAGTGGACCGGTAAATTGATGACACTGGGGTTACTTGATGGATATAGGTAGTGATGGGTGGTACAACTATGGGAAACACCACTAAGGCCAAGGAAGCCTAACCTAGCCACTATTACAGTTCAAAGGGACACATTACAGGGGTAGGTGGCCACCATTTTTACACATTTGGGATTATTGCAAGGGTAGCTTACGAGGCTCGAGGCACAGTTACCACGTCATAGGTGTAGGTGGTAGCCTGTCAGGCCTAGGTTACATAGGGATATGTACCCGCATAGGGTGGGGATGGTGATGGGGGACATATAGCTTCCTTATAGGCATAGGTAGCAAGTCTGCGGGGTTAGTTGGTTCTTGCATAGGCTCAGTTTATGCCTTACATGCCCAGATCATAGCACATGTACCCTCACGGGGCCGGGGATAAGGTACCATATTACATGCGATGCATGAAAAGGTCCCATGGTATAGGGAGGAGGGAAGAGTTCATAGGGAAATGGGCCAATGCCATCATTAGTAGGAAAGAGCACACATATTGCTTTGTGAGACCTATGGCACCACCATAGACAATGTCGATGGCAAGATTCAGGGATGCCCTGAATGAGGCCAGATATTACCAGGATCACTTGATGACCATCGGGATAGATGTCCCCTCTTATGTAGAGTACAGATCATAGAAAGCCTCAAGTGAGAGGACGAGATATCGTACGCATAGTGTAGAGAGTATAGTGGGTTAGTGAGCCCCGAGATAGGCTCAGGGTGAGGCCACTAGTTCACGAGGCCTATCCTAGGCTGCAGGCTAGGAAGTGACTAGACCGAGACCCATGGAGGGTGTAGAGATTTGAAAAGGCACCGGGATGGAGGAGAGGAGGAGGAGATAAATGAGACCAGCATGGACATCAGATGGGTTGATGATTGATGTCTTTGTATATCATCATTTTGATTATTTCTTAATATATTTCAGCTTTGTGCGCGAGATGATAGTGAGGCTATACATGAGAGTTTTTGTGAGTTGATTATTATACTAGCCTACATACTTGAATATTTTTAGGTAGTACACAGAGATACTTGTATTATTTTGTATCAGTGTATATTTGATGGATACATAGACTTTCATTTATAGATGGTGAGATTGATGGTTATGGATGATGTACTTGTGTTTTGAAATTTCTATTGTTATTTGTGTATGGATGGAAATTAGGTGGATTAGGCATGGTGGAATCAGGTCGGTTTAGGCATGGTAGAGTCGAGTTGATTTAGGAATCATGGAGTTAGGTCGGTTTAGGCATGGTTAAGTTAGGTAATTTAGGAATGGTGGAGTTAGGTTGGTTTAGGCATGGTAGAGTCGTCGGTCATTTTCAGAATGGTGGAGTTAGGTCGGTTTAGGCATGGTTGAGTAAGGTCATTTAGGCATGGTTGAGTTAGTTCATTTTAGGCATGGTGGAGTTAGGCCGGTTTAGGCATGGTGGAGTCGGTCGGTTAGGTGTGTGATGGAATTAGGTCGATCTTAGGCATGGTTGAGTCTTGTTTTTATTTTTATTAATTTCCAAGTTATTGGTAACATGGGAAATAAATGATGAGTTATATGTATGTTATGGTGTAAATTTCCAAAATATTTGATATCATGGAAATGTGAAATGATTGATTGGATGTTTTTATGATGTGATAACATGGTAGATATGTATGTGTGGTAATTTTCCAAGTGTTATAAAATGGAAATTAATTATGGTAGAATGTTAATAGAAAAACATGTGGGAGGAAATGGGTTAAGGTAAAGAGTGGCCGAGCTAACCTCCAAGGCCCCATGCCCTCAAAGTGTTGCCTACATAGCCTTGGTGAAAATGGGCCTCATGTCGATGTAGTTCTCCCATAAGCTAGGGAAGAATATGATGAGGTAGAGGAATGGGTTGGTAGGTTTCAGGCATGATTGAGTCTAGGTCATAGGCATGGTTGAGTCTAGGTCATAGGCATGGTTGAGTCTTAGGTGAAAGTGGAAATATTTAAAATGTAGATATCAATGGTCTGGTCCTATATAGGGTAATCAATAAGTAATGGAGAAGGTGAATGGTAAGAGGTGACAAAAAGAGCCACCTAATTGATAAGAACCATAACAATTCTTCCATACCAGAGATTGGCTTATGAACATAAGACCCTAAACGTGGTGCATGATTGACTATGCTAAGGTTGAAGAAAGTCACATGATCACAAAATTTTGTGTTTGTGGCAAGTCCCTTGAGAAGATAGAAAATTAGGGTGAAAAGGAAATGAGGTGAAAATGGGTGGTTTAACGTAACTTAGTGTATGACGACATGTTTACTTGGTAAGAAACCCATGATAAAAAATAGGAAAGTCCATGACAAAAAGTTATCATTTTCTTCTTTTTTTTTTGTTTTTGATAGACTGGTTGATGTGGTAAGTCCATGTGGGATGAGTATATTATCTCCTTGAGGTCTTCATGAAGCTGATCAATAAGGGAAGGTTCTGAATATTTTGTTTTGTTTTTGCAAGGATAGTCCTTTTTATGATAAACTATGTGTAGTATGGATAACTTTGTATAGTTGTCCTTTGAGGGAGCATTCTATTTATAGAAGTGAGATAGAGAGAAGAGATGTCCCTTTTGAGGTATTCATCTCATTTCTAGAAGTTTAACTCAAGGAGTTGAATCTCATTTTACTTTTGGACGTTTAAGTCATGAGTAAGACTATAGAGGAAGAGTAGGTTCTTGTTTAGAATACAACACCATAAAACACATAGTTAACTATGAAAAATATGGTTTCAAGTGATGAATGACCATGGGATTCTATATTTGAAAAATATGAAAAGTATCCATGAGAATCATGCCATGAGTAGAGCCATGGTACTTAATGATAACTCTAAAAGGTGATGAGTAATCACATGATTCTTGTTTAGTCGTTGATCCTAAAAATGGGTAACATTGAAGGACAATGGTGCTCAAGGCACGAGCGGTCAATAGACGAGAAGGTGATATAGGACTAGATTTCAACAATAAAATGGTTGAATATGCAAGGCATTGAGGGCTTAGGTTCAAGTTTACCTTTGATTGAAGAAAAATGATAAGCACCTAATCCATAGGTATGAGTAACAATATAGGGTCTAAACCAATTAGGAGAAAAATTTCCCCATTTACTTTTTTATTCTTTAGTTACATGTTGATTTTCCTTCAGAACGAGGTCACCAACCTAAAAGTTTTATTCATGGACATGTTTATCATAGGCACATTTGATACATTTTTAGTAGATTTGGAGATCATCAAGAGCATTGAGTTGACATTCATCTAACAATTCAAGTTGTGTTAAATGGTCCTATAAAAATTCATCATCATTGAGCATGTCTTGTAGTGAGATGCAAATAGATGGAATCTAGACTTCGAGAGGCAAGATAGCCTTGATACCATAGACTAGAGATAAATTTTTGGCAGCAATCGAAGTGCGAATACTAGTGTGGTAAACCCACAAGGTGAAAGGAATGTACGTATGTCAATCCTTCCTTATATCATCAACTAATTTCATAAGAATTTTTTTCAAGGTTTTATTGGTTGATTATGCTTGGCCATTTATTTGTGGGTAGTAAGGTGATGAGAAATTGAGTTGAATGATAAAAGTGTCACAAATATTTCATAGGGTTTTTTTAATTACTTTCCATTATCAGTGATGAGGTGGTGAGGGATACCAAAGCAACAAATGATGTGATGGTTGATGAATTCAAAAAGTTTCTTAGATTTTGTAGAAATGAGGGGGATGGCTTCTACCCATTTAGTGTAGTATTTAGTAGTGGTTATAATCCATTTATGGAGTTGTGAAGAATGAATATTGATCTCTCCAACAAGATCCAAACCCCATTGAGATAAAGGAAAAATATCTCGTGTGACCTTTAAGGCTTGACTAGGTGTGTGATGAAGATTAGCATGTTGTTGGCATTTCACGCAACGTTTTACATAGGCACAACATTCACTATTTAGGGTTGTCCAATAATAGCCTAGGAAAAGAATGTGTTTAGTGAAAACTAAGCCACTAAAGTGACCTCCACAAATTTCTTCATGAACTTCCTTGATGGTGTAGGGAATTTCAAAACTTGTAAGGCATCGTAAGAGAATACCATCGAAGCCATGTTTATAAAGAAGACCTCCCATGATAACATAGTGAGAGACACCTTTAAGAAAGGTGTGTTGTCAATCGAGTGAGATAAGGAGCTAGGCTGGAAAGGGAAAGGTATTCTATAAATTGCTTATAACAAAGGTCATGTGGGTCGGTAGCGCAACAATTCGATGGAGTTGACATCTTGAGATAAATAAGAAGGTGATTGAAACCTTTGTATTGTGACAAATATTTTTGAGTTGGAAGGTGAAGCAAGAATCTGAGAAGCCAGGTAGGCCATGGTATCCAAAAATTTATTAGTAGAACGTGGGGTGGTTTGAAGTTCGTAATGGTCAAAGGTAGTCAAAAGTATGTCGACATGACATTTTTACTTTTAGAGTATTTCGTTATGACATTGGCATATACAATTGACCTAGTTTACAACTAGTTGAGTTAACATCTAGGGTGATGGAAGTTTGAAGGCCTAATACGAGTGCTTCATATTCAACAATGTTGTTAGTGCAATCAAAATCTAGTTTGAAAGATAAAGGCATAGGTTCACCATCAAGAGGAATGAGGATAACACTTGCACCACCTCCACGCTGACATTTGGAACCATCAAAGAATAAGGTCATCTGGTAAGTGGTATCATCCAAAGAGAGGGTAGCAATGGATTCATCTAGAAAATTGAAGTTAGAGGGTTGATCTCCAGAAAGAGGTGCATCTGCTAGTTGGTCAGTGATGGTTTGGCCCTTGATAGATTTTGGTGGATGAATTCGAGGTCAAGGTCTACAAGAAGCATGATCCAACATGCAACACATTGATGCTGGTAGGGTTTGGTGTACATGTAATGTAGGGGATCAGTGTTAGTGATGACAAAGGTTTTGTGGTTGAGTAGGTAATGATGAAGTTTAGTGGTGACAAAAACTAAGGCTAAGAAAAAAATTCAGCATGGGTGTACCTAGTTTCATAGTCCAAAAGGGTATGACTTATGTAATAAACCACTTGCTCCATGTGTTTCTCGTTGTAATGAGTGAGCATGGCACCTAAGGAATGATCGATAGCTGAAAGTTATAGGTAAAATGTTTGTTCATATTTAGGGGGAATGAGCAATCTTTGGTTGTTGAAGAAGGTATTGTTTTAAGGAATCAAAAGCTTTGTGGCAGTCATCATCCCATTTGAAGGGGATGTCCTTTTTAAGAAGATGATGAAATGGCTGACATCGCTAGAAAATTGTGAAATAAACTGAAAAATAGATTACAATTTACCTTACAAACTTCAAAGTTGACGGAGATTAGTAAGTGGAGGCATTTCGAAAATAGCCTTTACTTTAGCAGGATCGAATTTTATGCCATGCAAAAGCGATGAAACCAAGGAGCTTTCTGAAAGCATTGCGAAGACATACTTCTTAGGTTAAAGGTAAACACAATACTTGATGAGGTGGTCAAAGAGGACTTTAAGGACTATCGGTGTTCAATGTTTGGATTTGGCAAGAAGGTAATCTACATAATCTTTTAATATTTGATGCATTATGTCATGGAAGATATAAGTCATGGCTCCCGATATGTAGCACCAAAGCAATTTTAAGGCCAAAAGGCATGACTCGATAGTAAAAGTTCCCCAAGGAGTGATGAAGGAGGTTTTTTTATCTTCTAGAGTGAGTAATATTTGATTATAACCAAGATACCATCCATGAGTGATATCATCTCATGGCTAGTGGTGAGATCAACCGGTTGGTTAATGCCTAGTAGAGGAAATTCATCTTTGGGGAAATCTAGATTGAGGTCATGGAAATCCATGAAAATGTGAAGACCCCTAGTCACTTTTGTGATAGGAACGATATTAGAAATACATTGGGGAAAGTCAATGGGTAGGATGAAGGAAAGCGAGAGAAGGCGTTGAATTTCTTTTTTGATAAGAAGGGTAATTCGGGGATGTATTTTCTGCAGCTTCTATTTTATGAGTTGGCATCAAGAATGGTTACAATATTGTGGACCACAATGCTTTTTCAATACTAAGCATATCAGCATTGGACCAAGAAAAAGTAATGCTATGGTCCCAGAGGAAAGAAGTAAAAGCTTCCTTTTAACAACATCTAAAGATTGGCCTATCTTTAGAATTTTTGGGTCATCTTGAGTGTTAAAGTTGATTTTGATAGTCGATTCATGCAACATGGTTTGTGTCTCAGAAGGAAATGACCGGTGAATATAATAATCTTCCACACCAAGGTAGGTGAGAATAGAATCATCGTCTTGACACTTTGAATGATAGTAATAGAAGGTGTATCATCATCAATCATGTTATAATATAGGAAGGGAAGAGAAGATTGATCCTTGTCATAGCGTTGATAAGTGTATTCATTTTTACACCCACCGTAAAGAACAAGGGAATCCCATGCGTTTCAGCCTATCACCCAGTGAGATATCTCCCAAGGCACGCATGAGTGCCGAGTCTCTCTTTTATGTGAGTTAATTGGGAAACCATCATGTATGTCATGAATCTTAATGAATAAAGGTGGAAATGAGACATACAATCATCATAGGGCTCATAACGACCTTTAAACAAATGTATTCATTCCAAACAGAGAGTGTTTACAGATAACAGATAGAACTACAATAGAAAGGAAAATACATAAGGATTTACATTTATTCCATAACATCCATGAACATAAATGAAAAGATATAGATATGAACCAAATCAATTATATTCATACTCATTCATGTTTTTAACCTCATTACATTCAATGGATCCATTAGAATACCATAGCTTGATTAGAATGAAGTCATACATCATAGCAAGGATCATGTCCTTCATCCATACAAAGAAAAATTTACAACCTAGCCCCTTAATACATTACTCCCTTATATAGCTTCTACCCAATCCCACAGAGTTCTCGCAATATTTCTACAGAGCTCCACTCTCTATAATCTCCTCTCTTTTCTATCTGATCTCTCCCTCCTCTTTCTCCTGTGGGCACTCACATATATAGGCATCCCAAAGTGCCAACTCATCCTTTTGCGGCCTCATATCTGGTGCCAAGTGTCTGAATGTGGTCCTCCATGGGAGCATGCTCTCTAGGCCTGAGCTCTCTACTTTTTCCATGATGTCTTCCAAAACCCTTTATTGCAGGGCATATTCCTTTTGTGGCCATCACGTTTCTAGGCTGGTACCTTATCCACTCCGTATGTGCATTCGGGTCACACTTTTGTTGTGTCCTACCCAAAATGCCCAATATGGCTAAATCCACGAACCCTTGGCTATGTCCGTGTGCGTGCCACATGTTTGCTTAAACCCTATCCTATGCACCTTCTCCTTGCACACCCTTCTTCAAATAGACCTTGTGTGCCTACCCATATTTTTGTACTTAGCTAATATTTTGGGGTCCCAAATAATAAGTCGATCTCCCAGGAAATGGTTTTCACAAAAAAAATTAAGAGGAATAGATTCGGGATCTATGGAATCCGTCGGTGAAGGTGGTGATGTTGGTGAATGGGGTGGAGAAGGTTTCTTATCCTTAATGAGGTCGATGCAGACCTTTTTAGAAGATGATGTGGAAAATCCAATGCCACTATGATCTTTATGTTTACGGGTGGTACATGGGATGACGGTGTGACGACCTTGTTCGTAAAAACCGAAGACAAATCCTTTCCATGCACAATGGTGAAGTAAAGTGTGGGAAAAACAGTGGTTAGTGAGAGATTGGAGGTCAGATGAAAATGGTCATGTTTGGGATGGAGGTTTAGGTGATGTAGTGTCCTTTTAAACAACCACTTGAGACCCAAGAAACAACCTAGGGTTAGCTAGAAAAATTAGGGGATAATTTTTTTTTGCTTTGAAGTGTCTACAACCAGGTTACAAGACATCAATTTTCACTAACAGGTTCTAGAACAAGACCAAACTACTACAACCTATGTTTCCTTCATTAACAATTTCAAGTTCACAAGGTTCAAATTTTAGGGTTATATGTTTTAGTTAGGTTTAGGGAGTAATTTACCCCATGCCTGCTCTCTAACAGATCAGAAATTTAATAGGATTTTTCTCATTATTAATGCTTCCAAAAATTCCCTAAACTATTCCCAATGGATAGAAAATTTTCTCACCTTTCCGGTGATATAAAGAAGTCCTCCTAATTCCTTATAGAACTCAATATATGGTTGGGCGGGGGAAAAAAAAGACAAGGAAAAGCCACGCCTCCTCTCTCGCCCCCATGAGGACACATGGCAGCCTCTAATTGCTCGTAGGCCAGCAGAGGAAAAAGGAGAATTGGGCCAAAATAATAATTAAAATTTAACTTCCAAAGTCTCCACGCAACCATTGAGGCACGTGTCGGTTCGTGATTGGTTGAATGAAATTGGCGGGGGTTGCGAGGAAAAATGGGAAAATTTTCCCAAGGTAAAATTTTCAAAAAGGATAAGTTTAAATTTGTTCCACCCCTTTGAGGTGCCATGTGGAAGGTCCCGATTGGTTGTGGGATGGTGGGGGTGTGTAATTTTTAGGGAAATTTTTCCAAAGTTAAAATTTAATTTTTTCTAACAGTTAGATTTATTTGTTTTATTTTTTGATTGCCAATTTGAAGTAAAAACTTCAAATGGCCATAACTTGAGCTAGAAAGCTCGGTTTTGAGAAAATAAGAACTTTTCGAAAGCTCTCGATGCCCTATTTGCAAAAAAACAATAAATTTTGGAATTTGATGAATTTTAAGTGGTCAATTTTGAGAAACCAATCTGCAGGTTTTTGTTAGTGAACTGGCAATTTTCAACTTCTCAATTTGGTTAAATTAGATCTCCTCCTTCACTCAACATGTAGAAACAGACATGGAGGATTGGTCTAGGAGCTTTTAGAGTGTTTTTCAGAGAGTGAATTTTTCAATTTATTCCGAGTTGTATTTTTTCAACAATAGACGGAAAAATGGTCATGCGAGTTTTAAATTGGATTTTAGAAAGTTTTGAAGGTTCTTTCTTAAATGTTAGGGTCAATTTGAATTCCTTAGTGTCTTAGCATGCTATTCCATAACATTTTTAAGTTGATTATTGAGTGCAGGTATAAAATATACATTTTTATTAAAATGAATTGCCATAATGAAGTTTATAATAGTGATCTTTTTCTTCTAAATTTGCATGTCCATTTTATCATTTAAATGTGTGAATAGTTTCTAAACTAGTCTAATACATCTACTGGATTTGATTAACCATTCAATTCCAAGTTAAAATTACAATTCCTGATTTCAATTTTAGTATAGTTCCAAGTATGTAAAAATAATATACTTCCTTCCTACGCATTCTTCCTTTTTCAAACAACAATTTCAATCTTCAATAATAATAAAACACATTCAATACACAGTGCAATTTTGAAAACTAATGCAATCCTTTATTCCTTTCCAATACAAATTTTACAATCTTCTCTTCTCCATTTGATTCCTAAGATACAAAATACAATGCATATTATATCTTTTACATTTCTTTTCCAAAACAGAGAGTAAAATGAATCTCCTTTACATTTCACAATTCCAATTTCAATCTTCCATTATCAATACACAAATCCTCACATTACAAATATTATACAACTCATCCACTTCAAGTGGGAAGGGTTACAAAAATGAACTTGCACAAAAGAAGGGACTGTCAAACTATATTCCTCTTGCTCCAAAATAGCAGCATGCTAGTTTCTCCATCTTTTCATCTTGATCACAACAAGGGGGGAAAGGCAACGCTCTCCACCCAACCAAGACATCCAATGAGAAAGGAAAATCCATCCTTCCTCATTGGCCCCCGAGCCCCAACCATATTGAAATAGGATATGATAATCAACTCATGGCAACAAGGCTTCCACAAAAAACATGCAGTATTCTTTCACATGCATAATACAATAAGAAACACAGTCCAACAAAACAACAGTTCACAACTGCATTTGAAAACATTCAAACAAAACTTAGGCTTGATCAAGCAAGCCAAGAAGAGCAAGGAACTATGGGGAAACTACTTATGCTTACCAATTTGGAAATTGGGCATCCACCAATAATCATACCGCTAAAATAACAAATCATATCCCATAAACCTTATGCCTCCCAACCCCTCCTTATGCCCCAACAAATTTTCTCCCTTATGCCCCCAAGAGTAAGAAATGCAAGATATTACTTTTCAAACGTGTATCTCAATCTCAAAATCCCTCCACAATAAAACTGATGCCATTGGCATTCTCTTATGCCCCCATATGAAATCCCCATATCCTTCTCCTACACTACACAAATCCTAAGTAGTCTATGCAACTAGCCAACACACACCTAACGACATTTACCATTTCATATAAGCATGCAAGAGAAAGAAACATTTTCAAAAGGCACAAGTTCCTACCTCTCCATAATGGAGTTTGTTCCAAGATCCACAAGCTTTCCAAATGCCAAATGCAGTCCAAAATTAGCAATGCTCAAGCATGCAAAATGACTCCAAACTCCTTCCACAACAAGATCCCAAGACAACAAGAAAAAATTCACCCCAAGAAGAATGAACAAAGTTTCAACAACCAAAATAAGCAAGAAATTCAAATTTTTAAGGGAAGAGAAGAGGATGATGTGGATCCATGTGGGATGCCACATCATTCTTCCTCAACCCCAAGAGTAAGTCAACATCATTCACCTAAACACAATAAATAAAAATGACAAATTTACTTACACACTCCAAAATAACCCATACTCCAAAAGGACTGAATTAAAAACATGTAAGAGAAGTGCAATAAAAACTTACAAATAGTCATTTCAAAATGCATTTAAAAGGCCTAAATTTAACCTCCAAACCATAGGTATGGTTGGTGAATAATTTTAAGAGGTGTGGGACAAGTTTAACTTGTCCCACAAGCCTCCAAATAAAGCCTCCAAGGACAAATTCGAATTTCCCAAAAGGATGAAGTGTTTCACACTCCAAAAATCTATCTTACATATCTCTTACACCTTCTTACACATTTCTTACACACTCTTACAACATTACATTTAAGATCAACAACTTCATTAATTACATTCTTATGACATATTGATTTATTTATTTTAACACATGATTATTCACAACATTAATACAACATATATAATAACTAATGAAAAGGGGTAACACATCACAAAATAAACACATGCAACATTAATAAAGAAACCACATTAATAAAATATACAAACCCATGGTCACATATAATGGAAATCCCCCCCATGGGAATCCCTAACAAAATACAACACACACACACACACAATGTTGCCATGGTGACCTTGTTGAATTCACCCAGAATTTCAATATGGTTAGTCTCCAGTCCCCCGACATTGTTGTGATATTTTAACCTGCAAAACAAAAATACCTCCTTTGGCCTCATGGCCATATTAGAACATCCAAAATGATATAATAGCATCTCAAGATCATCTAAAACACATGAATCATAACAACATCAAGAATTCAACATTAATATTTTAAATTAATTAATTAATTATATCATCATCAATAATATTCCATACTAGGTCTACTCAAAATACCCAATGTCACATGTCCAAATCAACATCTGTAATATGTCCATGTCAAACAAGATATCAATTATCACATATTAAAATGTCTCTAGTAACCATCATGCATAATAACCGAATCCGGATCAATAATAATCCCCGATCTAACATCTAACCATCATACTAAAACAAAACATAATAGTGTCCATAATAAGATCAACAATATCAAGATCAATATCTTAAAATGTCAAAGGAAGTGGGCACTACATCCCCTCCCCATAGACTCGACTTCCTCCCGGAAGTCACTTGGGAAAAAATGTGGAAACTACACTCGTAATAGTGTGGCATCCTCCCAAGTGGCTGCAGTCTCATCATATCTATCCCAAGACAATCGTACTTGATCAATATCTCTACCTCGAAGGCCCGGGTCCTATGATCTATGATATGGATGAGCCCCACCATCACCTACCACTGATCCTACACCTCAATGATGTCAAATCCAAGTACATGAGATGGATCTGCAATATATCTCTAAGAAATGAAACATGAAACACATCATGTATACGAGACAAGTTGGGTGGCAATGCTAGATGATAGGCCAAAGGGCCTATATGCTCCAAGATCTCAAAAGGACCAAAAATCTAGGAGCTAACTTAGAACCTTTTCCATAATGGATAGGGCTCTTATGTGGCCTGACACGAAGGAACACCTTCATGCCCACATCAAAGCTACGGTCAATCCTATGCTGATCTGCATACTTCTTACCGCATATTATATGCCTCTTGCAATCTCTTCTTGATCAACACTACCTGCTGCTCCATGTCCTACAAAAGAGCTGGTCCAAGAGATACCTTATCCTCTAACCTATCCCAGCTAAGAGGTGTCCTACACTCTCTACCATACAAGGCCTGAAAAGGAGCCATGCCTATGAAACTCTGAAAATTATTATTATAGGCAAACTCCACCAACTACAGGTACTCCTCCCACTTAGACTGTTGATCCATCACATACATCCTAAGCATATCCTCCAAAATCTGATTCACTCACTCGGTCTATCCATCTATCTCAGGGTGATATGTTGTCAGGCTGAAGTTGATCCTTGTCCCGAGAACATACTTCATGGTAGTCCAAAAGTGTGAAGTGTACAACGGATCATGGTCACAAATGATCTTTTGCGAGAATCCTGTAACCTGAAAATCTCATCCAATATACTCTTGCCACTACTCTAGTTGTATAAGTGGTATTCACCGGAGAAAATTGATCCACTTTTGTCAATTTATCAACCATGACCATAATGATGTCATGGTGATATCTCGACATCGGTAACCCAATAATAAAATCCATGGAAATGGTGTCCCACTTCCATTCGGTATGGCATGTAGATAAAGAAGGCCTGTTGGATGTTAATGCTTGGCCTTAACCCTCTAGCACTCCAAACATTGTGACACAAATTGAGCCATGTCTGACGAAGTCCTCTTTAATGGTACTACTACCGCAAGGTGGCATTCATCTTCTTCACCCTAGAGATGGGCTGAATAGGGTACACAATGTGCCTCTACCAAGATGTCCTACCTCAAGCCTCCATCTCTGGGAACATATATCCGGCCTTTGTGCCTAAGAAGTCCATATGCCTCTAAGGAAAAACCATCAAACTTCCCCTTAAGGGGTCTCTGTGACTCAATCTTTGCTCGTGCTGCAATGTAGAAGCTATCAAGAGGAAGTTGCTGAATAATCCTACTCCACAAATATGTGCTCACTATAGTGGCCATAGCCACATGTCTCCATCTACTGAGAGCATCTACTACCACATTCTCCTTCCCCTTCACATGCTTGATCTCCATGTCATACTCACAAAGCAACTCCATCCAACGCCGCTAACGAGCATTGAGATTGGGCTACGTGAAGAGGTGGCGAAGACTCAAATGATCAGTCCTGAGTGTGAATCTCCATCCAAGAAGAAAATTTCTCCATCTAACCAAAGAGTGCACAATTTCCACAAGCTCATGATCTTTGAGTTTATGAGACTCGAAAACCACTACTCTATCATTCTACATCAACACACCTCCCGAGTCTTGCTAATGAAGCATCTATGCAAACAAAGAACTCACCCTGTGGATCTGGTACTACAAGAATGGGTGTTGTAGTGAGGCACTCCTTCAGTTTCTTGAAGGCCTTCTTGCATCTGTCTAACCAAACAAACTTCTTCCCTTTTCTCTAAATGGAAGTGATGGGGTGCATAATCCGAGAAAAGTCTGAACAAATCTCTTGCAGAACATGTTAATCCCATGAAGATGCACACCTTGGTCACTATAGTGGTGTGCCGCCAATCCATAATGGCTCTAATCTTGGAAGGATCGACTACGATACCTTCCCCGAAATGATATGGCCAAAATACTACACCTCATCGAAAGAAAGCACACTTCTTCAAGTTCCCGTAAATTTGTTGCTCATAAAAACACTAAATAACCTTGCAAAGGTGCCCCTCATGCTCCTCACGTGTACATGAGTATATAAAAATTTCATCAAGGAAGATGAGCATGAAGTGATTTAAAAAGGTCCTGAATGCCCCATTCATCAAACTCATAAACACTACAGGGGCATTCGTCAAACCAAAAGGCACCACTGTGAACTCATAGTGCCCATATCTCATACGGAAGGCGATCTTATGAATTTCCACCTCTGAAATCCTCAACTGATGGTAACCTGACTTAAGATCAATCTTAGAGAAAATTATGGCTCCCTTCATCTGATCAAACAAGTCATCAATACGAGGAAGAGGATAATGATTCTTGATTGTTACCTTGTTCCACCGACGGTAATCAATACACAACTACAGGATACATCCTTCTTCTTCACAAAGATCACCAGTGTACCCCAAGGGGATACACTAGGATGGATAAGGACCTTCTCCAAAATTCCCTCAAGCTACAACTTAAGCTCATAGATCTCTGGGGTGGTCATCCGATAAGGTGCCCCTGAGATAGGCTTTGCTCAAAACTAAATCTATATGAAAATAAATCTCACGTGGGGGTGGTAATCCTAGTAGCTCCTAGGAAATACATCAAAAAACTCTCTCAAGATGGGATGATAGTCAAGAGATGGTCCACTAGACCCATCCTTTGATCTGTCACTAATCGTAACATCATACATCCGACAACCCCATTGCACACCGCTTAAGCTACATATGGAGATGGTGCGAATGGAAATGGGTCTCCCGACCCCCGAGATCACCGACTCGACTCCTAAATCATCTCGCACAAGCTATAGTCTTATGGTAATAATCCATCCTAGCCTTGTGTGTAGATAACCAATCCATACCCAAAATGACTCCATACGAGCCCAAATGAAGAATACAAAGATCGAGGTAGTGGTGAAAGGTCCCAAATCCACTACACACTCCTTAACTAAGGAGTCCACGAGAGATCTTGGCTCCGAAGCCATCTCAACATCCTAACTAAGACCTTTCCTAATTGCCACTAGCCTGCATTTGCTCTCTACTAAAGATGGTGCAATGAAAGAATCGAAAGAACTAGAATCAAACAATACATAGGTAGGAATACCACCAATGCTACATGTGGTCTCAATGACTGATCTGGTGCTCTACAGTAGTTCTCAACCACTTTGCATAAATCCTTTGATTGTGTCCCATGCCACCAACTATCAGCTCGAGATTGGTGCCTTACCCTTGTTAGGGTTTTGAGGTAAATCTCTCCAAAAATGTCCTACAACTCCACATCCAAAGCATCCACCTGATCCTCTCCAAGGAGTAGCACCTCCATTAGGTGCCCTGGAATCTATGGTGTGGATCTTGATGATCTAGATGTGGTCTATTGATGTCTTTCTTTGCCGAGCTCCTGCCGACCGAGCTCTAGGTCCAACCTATTTCCTAATAGGACCCCACAGGAGGAGGCCCCATACTCGGACCTCTCGTGCATCAACTTTCATGGAGGTCTATGAGGTGGGTGGGACTCTGTTGCTGCTGTTGTGGCCTAAAGGATGACTGATTTGTACCCTATCCACCATGAGGAAGAGGTACTAAACCTCTCGATCTACCATCTTGCATCTGCCGAATGCGGCTCCTAACTCTGTCTCTATCCTTTTGGGTCTTACTCCAAGTCTCCTTTGTAATATAGGCCTTCTTGACATCCTCGGCTAATTTTTGTGACAAAGAATCTATACTACACCTCCAATATCCAAATTCATGCCCAGGATGAATCTATGAATCCACACTTTCTCATCCTGTATATACTCTACATACTGGAGTAGATCCAAAACCTACACTCATACTCTACTACTAAAAGATAAGTGTCATGGAGGTCATGGAACTCGACAATCCTCTCTTGAATGAACCTCCATGATAAATACATGCTCCTAAATCTCTCCTAAAATAGCTCCCGGGTCACTATTTGTGAATCTACATGGATCTTACACTCCTCTATCCTCCACCATACTCCAGGCTCCATCCCTCGGTAGATGGATTACAACATGAGCTTTCGTGTTGCTAGAAAAAGGACAAAGCTTGAAGCAACCGCTCAAGCTCACTAGCCAGGAATTTTCCTGAAATCCACTTGTATCACCCAAGTAATGTGAGGGCCAAACCTTTAGGATCTCCCGATGTGATCCACTGCTATGTTCTGTCGGCCTCTAGGTCTCTTAGCATGCTCATCCCTAAGCCTAGGGCTCCAAGACCTCTTTCTATGCTCTGGAACTCTATCACCCTATCTCTTAGGGTGTGACTCTACTCTGAATGACTCTACATGGGAGTTCTCTCCTCTATGCTCCTCACCGAGTCAAGGAGATATTTGACCCTCGATAGAAGTAGCTCTGTCATGACTACTATTTGCCTATCCTCCACCTAATCCTCTGCGTAGAGCAGCATTAACATCTGAAGGGTCTATAGAATATGAGGTAGAATAGTCGTTACACCCCCGATCCAGTGGTGTTGCTAGTAGTGGTGGTGAGTCGAGTCTCTGTGAAGGTTCCTCTTGCTCCTTCTAAGCCTCCTACACATACCAAAGCGAGAGTTAGTTCATTTTTATAAGTTTATACAACTTCCATGTTTACTAAAATATACAAATTATTGCTAAGTTGTTTGCTAGATTTAAAGTTTGCTAGGTTTAAGTTTTCATGTCTCAAGTTTGCTAGTGTGCCCAATGGTCCAAGCCTTTGAACCACCACTCTGATACCAATACTATAGTGCCCATTTAAACAACCACTTGAGACCCAAGAAACAACCTAGGGTTAGCTAGAAAATATAGGGGATAATTTTTTTTTCTTTGTAGTGTCTACAACCAGGTTACAAGACATCAGTTATCACTAATAGGTTTCGAATAAGACCAAACTACTACAACCTATGTTTCCCTTCATTAACAATTTCAAGTTCACAAGGTTCAAATTTTAGGGTTATATGTTTTAGTTAGGTTCAAGGAGTAATTTACCCCCATGCCTACTCTCTAACAGGCTCAGAGATTCAATAGGATTTTTCTCATACTTAATGCTTCCAAAATTTCCCTAAACCATTCCCAATGGATAGGAAATTTTCTCACCTTTCCGATGATATAAAGAAGTCCTCCTAACTCCTTATAGAACTCAAGATATGGCTGGGTGGAGTTCTTAGGTCAAATTTTCCCTTAGTGGGACATGTGTCAAGAGGTGGGGAAAATGCCTAGAATGGCTTGGCGGGTCACGGGGTGGCTTAGGGAATTTTCCCATTGCACGGGCTTAAAAGCAAACATTCTTCCATGCCTCCATGGGTCCCTAGAGGACATGTGTTGAGTCCTGTGCAAAGAAGGAAAAGGTAAGAGATTGGTGGAGCGGTAGGGGAGATTGGTGAATTACACCGAAAGGAGGAAAAATGGGAAAAGGGGACGCGTGGGTCCGTGCACTGTGGAAGAAGGAAATCCGAGAGGAAAGTGGAGTTGTAGGCTGTGGGGAGAATTTTCAAAATTTTCCCAAAGGCCAAAAACCAAAATAACAAAGGGGTTCCACCCTACCCACTACCACCCCCAAAGTGCCATGTGGCACCTTCTCATTTGTGGGCCACGGGGCCAAAATAGAAATTTTTCCCAAGAGTTTCAAAAGGGAAAAAGGACAAGGAAAAGCCATGCCTCTGTTGCTGCCCCATGAGGACACGTGGCAGCCTCTGATTGGCTACAGGGCTGATGGAGGAAAAAGGAGAATTGTGCCAAAAGAAGAATTAAAAGTTAACTTCCAAAATTCTCCCACACATCCATCGAGCCACATGTCGATGTGATTGATGCGAGTTAAGGCGGGGTTGCGGGGAAAAATGGGAAAATTTTCCAAAGGCAAAATTTTCAAAAAGAATAAGTTAAATTTGGTCCACCCCTCCGACGTGCCACGTGGTAGGTCCTGATTGGTTACTGAGGATGGCGAGAGGCCATAGACATTATAGGGAAATTTTTCCAAAGTTAAAATTTAAATTTTTCTGACTATTAGATTTATTTGTTTTATTATTTTTTTATTGCCAATTTGAAGTAAAAACTTCAAATGGCCATAACTTGAGCTAGAAAGATTGGTTTTGGGAAAACAAGGACTTTTCAAAAAGCTCTCGCTGCAATATTTGTACCGAAAACCATAAATTTTGGAATTTTATGAAGTTTAAGTGGTCAATTTTGAGAAACCAATCTGCATGGTTTTAATTAGTGAACTGACAATTTTCAACTTCTCAATTTGGTTAAATTAGATCTCCTCCTTCACTCAACATGTCAAACAAACATGGAGGATTGGTCTAGGGAGGTTTTAGAGTGTTTTTAGAGAGTAAATTTGTTCAATTTATTCAAGGTTGTATTTTTCCAACAATAGACAAAAAAATGACTGTGCAAGTTTCAAATTGGATTTTAGAAAGTTTTGAAGGTTCTTTCTTAAATGTTAGGGTCAATTTGAATTCCTTAGTGTCTTAGCATGCTATTCCATAAAAATTTTAAGTTGATTATTGAGTGCAGGTCTAAACTGTACATTTTTATTAAAATGAATTACCATAATGAAGTTTATAACAATGATCTTTTTTTCTAAATCTGCATGTCCATTTTATCATTTAAATGTGTGAATAGTTTCTAAACTAGTCTAATACATCTACTGGATTTGATTAACCATTCAATTCCAAGTTAAAATTATAATTCTTGATTTCAATTTTAATATAGTTCCAAGTATGCAAAAATAATATACTTCCTTCCTACGCATTCTTCCTTTTTCAAACAGCAATTTCAATCTTCAATAATAATAAAACATATTCAATACACAGTGAAATTTTGAAAACTAATGCAATCCTTTATTCCTTTCCAATACAACTTTTACAATATTCTCTTCTCCTTTTGATTCCTAAGATACAAAATACAATGCATATTATATCTTTTACATTTCTTTTCCAAAACAGAGAGTAAAATGAATCTCCTTTACATTTCACATTCCAATTTCAATCTTCCATTATCAATACACAAATCCTCACATTACAAATATTATACAACTCATCCACTTCAAAGTGGGGAAGGATTACAAAAATAACTTGCACAAAAGAAGGGACTGTCAAACTGTATTCCTCTTGCTCCAAAATAGTAGCATGCTAGTTTCTCCATCTTTTCATCTTGATCACAACAAGGAAGGGGGAAAGGCAACACTCTCCACCCAACCAAGACATCCAATGAGAAGGGAGAAGCCATCCTTCCTCATTGGCCCCCAGCCCCAACCATATTGAAATAGGAGATGATAATCAACTCATGGAAACAAGGCTTCCACAACAAACATGCAATATTCTTTCACATGCATAATATAATAAGAAACACAGTCCAAAAAAACAATAGTTCACAACTGCATTTGAAAACATTCAAACAAAACTTAGGCTTGATCAAGCAAGCCAAGAAGAGCAAGGAACTATGGGGAAACTACTTATGCCTCCCAATTTGGAAATTGGGCATCCACCAATAATCATACCACCAAAATAACATATCATATCCCATAAACCTTATGCCTCCCAACCCCTCCTTATGCCCCCAAGAGTAAGAAATGCAAGCTATTTCTTTTCCAAGGTGGATCCCAATCCTAAACTCCTCCATAATAAAACGATGCTACTGGCATTCCCTTATGACCCCCATATAAAATCCCCATAGCCTTCTACGCTAAATCTATTGGGCCCCTAATTTAGCTTCCAAATCTTAAGGGCATGTAGGCGCGCATGACCAAAGGAAGCATGCAAGTGTAGGCGTGCAAGGCAGAGTTCAAAAGGATTCTTGAAGAACCCAGGATGTGCACACCACATGAAGAACAATTCAGGACTTAGCCATTTTTGGCCTTTGGGACAGAACACATGAAGAATGTGTTTCATTCGGATAAGGTTCCAACCTAGCGATAGGGTTTCCTGGAGGGAATATACCTTGTGATAGAAAGATCTAAAAATTTAATCATGACATGGAGAGGCATGCGCCCAGGGTGACCCACACCTTGACACTTGGGGCTAGATCTGAGGCTACAAAGGAGTTTGTTAGAGCTCAGAGGCCTATTTATATGTGCGCCCTTGGCAAAGAAGGAGAGACAAAAGTGAGGTAGTGGAGCTCTACAAAATTACTGCGAGAACTATGGGATGAAAATGGGTACAAAATTCCAGTAAGGATGTAATGGGAAAATGGGGAATGAAATTTTTGTCTTGTGAGAATACATGTATGGATCCACATATGGCGCATGACTATGGTCTGCCTTCTATAATATTTTATAAGTAAACACTATGAATGAATGTGATAAGGTTGCTGTGACAAATGTATCAAGACTCTTTCTCTATATTATCTACATATTACTATTGCACTTCAGTTCTTATATAATCATGAATCTTGCTTAAATGGTTAAGTATAGTAGTAGATGTACAACTCTTAGTTCTATTATTTCTGTTGCATGCTTTGGTTCTATTATGAATGAAGGGGTGTAGAAGCCATCCTGAGCTCTATAGCCCTTCATGTTTGTTAAATCACTAAGTCAGAATCATGAGCTATGCCTTCCACTAGACTCACATAAAAGAGAGACTTGGCTCCCTCTCGCATGCCTCGGTGAGCGCCCAGCACCCACTGGGTGATAGGTCGGCACACATGAGGTTCCCTTGTTCTTAGTGGGTGTAAAAGTGACTACATCTTGGTTCTATTGCCGGGACCTCTTTTCAAAGTTGTAGGGAACATGGCATATATCATGATCTCTGTAAAAAGTGATGATGGAGCACTTAACACTTGAAGGTGTTGAAGATTGGTTTAAGAGCATGAAGGATGAATTCGCTCAGAGATTTAGTACCGGATCTAGGTTTGATACGTGAATATGGGTGGAAGACACTCTTTATCATGAGTTATATAAAACCTTCTTCTGTTGTTTCCCAGTAGATTTTTTGAATGGCTCTCGGCTTATACATCTAGATCGGGTGGCATTATAGACCATACCCTTGGACCCAAGAAACATATCGTAACTGTAAGATTCTGATCTAATGTGGAACCATGCTATAGATAATTGGTGGAAGGGAGTATTGGCTAGCTACACTCTGGAATATGCCATTTCCACGTATTCTTGTCCAGAAGTTGCTGAGTTTGAGTTCTTGTGAGAGCCCAAGGGATCATTTTTGCATGCTATTCCCCTTACGATCAAAATATTGATGGTAACCATGGGTTTAGAGGCATTCCTATGGCCAGGCTAAACCACCCTAAGCGCTAGGCGAGGAAGCCAAGTTGGGGAAGGATGGCTGATATGACGATTGAACAAGAAAGGGAGGAGAGGTGGCTCAAGTATAACAAAGCATGTGAAAAGGAGATCGATAGATAACGTAGGATTACAAGTGGGTTATGGAGCCAAACATGGTGGAAAGGAGTTGAGGTTCACGTGGAGGATGTCAAACCCGAACAGTCTATGGTACCCCATCTTGGTAAGCGTGGAAGAGAAAACCTTGTGGCTTCTAATGAGAGCACTGTCACGTAGAGAGAGAAGAGTCATTGGTGCACATCTAACCCCACCTAGTGACCGGACCTTGGCACTTGGCTTGTTCAAATGAGGGAAGAGTATAGTTGATCCATTTGATATTGGTGGAAGCAACCGATCGGTGCCTAGAACATACAATTTCTCATTTGGGACTTCTATGGCTTCACACACTATTCCGGTATTTGGTGGAATGTTTAGACAAGGCATGTATACAACTGGTTTTGGAAGTGCATTAGGAGGTGGTGGAGGAACTACGACTGGGAGTGGTACTAGGTCACAAACTGTTGGTGCACATTTCGGTGGGATGACAGAGCACTCGGCCACGACAAACACAGCCCACGTACCCTAATACAGGAGGGTCCGGAGGTGGAAGTAGTGGAGTTGGTGGCTCGGGATTCAATGGATCCAGCGGAGGAGGAAACACTTGAGGAAACCAAGGGACTGGATCGAAGGTAAAGGGCCTCACCCACCTCCTCAAGTCTTTTTCGAGATGTCTCTACACTTGCCAAATTACGGTGGGATAGAAAATGTCGTGGAGCATGTGCATAAGTACAAGCTGCTATGGCATACAAAGGGAATCACAACCCAGATCGAAAGGCCGGTCAATTTGTGATGACCTTGTAAGAATAAGTGCATAGTTGGTATAGAAAGTATTACCCTCATTTGATCATGTTGGATTATACCATCTTTGAGAAATGCATTCTTGGTAGAATTCAACATACCTAAGATTGTCTGAGAAAGAGCATTAGCTATCTCAAAGAAATCCAACAAAGAATGGCAGAGAGCATGTGGGAATATGATGCATGCTTTAAAAATCTTTTTCTAAACTATCTTATGATATCCACCCTTCACAACATGCTCAAGTGGGTTTTCGGAGGGTTGATCACACCCTTTAGGAGGGCCTTATCTTATAAAACATTCACGAGACCCACGCGAAACATTGGAAGATGCTTTACATGTTTGAATCGGTTAGTAGTGTTAACACCGGTGTTAGCCCATTTTGGATGCTCGATTGCTGCCATGGATAAGCAATTGGAGAAATTGTCTGCCAACACAGTTCCAGAGATTTATAGAGGAATGTGGTGCATGGATTGTAACGTGGAAGGACACACAAAGGATAATGGTGGGATATGTACTCGGAAGGTGGTATGCGCCATGGCGATAAAGCGTAAAATATTTCATGAGGACCATGATGCAAGTAGGTGCCCCTGTTTTGTAGCACACACGATCCCTAAAAATATATCTTGTTATTGAAAAATATGTACCTCAACCACAAATGACACCAAGGATTATAGATTGATTGACTAGTTCATGAGGAAATTGATCTTGGTGTGCACCAAAATAGCATTGTTAGCAGTTCCAAAGGAGATGAATGTCGATATGAGGAGCACAGAGATGGAGATGCATGTGGAAGAGGGTTTTGCGGAGGATTTCATGGTCATGGTAACCATAGAGGAAGAAGTGAGTTCCCGCATGGGATGTGTTTTAATTGTGGAGCCATAGACCATTATAAGCATGAATGTCTAGATCTTATACAATGCTCCTGGTGTGGAAAAAAACATAAGTACGAAGAATGCTTAGATTTTTATGAACATATGAGTCGAGTAGCACCCGAAGGATAAGGGCACCGCCATGCCATCTGAGTATTAAGAAGGTTGACACACAATGGCTTCCGTGAGTAATACGAGAATCGAACTAGAGCCTATTATGGTAACAATGAGGGTGAAATCAGGTGTGCAAGGAAAGAGCCTAGGTAGAGACCTTGTGTTTTGAGAGAAGAAGTACATGGGAAGTGTCCAAACCTGGCTCACTAGAAAGAAGTTTACTAGGAAACCATGGACATAATTTGAATTTTACAAGGGGAGATCCAATGCTTAAAAGAGTAGACTAGAAAAGATGAGCAAAGGAGACTAGTAGAAGCACTAAGGGATGACGTAGATGAGGTTAAAGAGGTGTAAAACTATTGATGCAGAGAATATTATTCCCCTGCTAGGGATATGGTTGAGAGAAAAGGTGCCACACACCGGGGAAGAACACGAAAGGAAAATCCTACATGTAAACCTCCCACCTCACAGCCTTGATTATGAAAAAGAGATTACCCTGAACATAGTAGTAGATGGATGGTTTCTTAGCAACATCCTCATTAACACAAAGCGTGGAGGTTAATTTTCTCACTCTAGATGTCCTGAATCAAATGGGAAGACCTGCATTACAACCATTTTCAAATGTGTTGTATATGGAAAATAAGACAAAGGTGATGCCCATAGGTGTCTTGAAGGATGTAACCATTACAATTCAGGGGACTAGGTTCACTGGGGATTTTGAAGTCTTGGCATTTACGAAGCGAGATAATTTCCCAACTCTACTTGGGCACCCGTGGTGTTATAAGAATAATGCAGATCTCTAGTTTAACAAGGGGTACATAAGATTTGAAAACAAGGAAGAGCAAGTAGTTATACCACTGGTTGATGGGAAGTCCACCCCCTATACTAAACCCCTTAGGGAGGAAGTCCTGGACAGAATATATTTGCACTCCATAATAGATCCAGAGACCATCCACCCTACAGAAGGAGTCATCTAGTTTGATGATGCTCAATCTATCAATGATACTACCAATATAGCATGTGATAATTGGGCACATGGGACTTATGAATTGATTGGGTGACATATGAAAGGATCAATAACCAAGGTAACAACAACATGTACAATTCAGTGCACAGGAGGGAAGACAATAACAAAGTATTCTGGGGATGCATACCCTAAGGTATTTTTGAGAGAGATGGAAGCTCGCTAGAGGGAGGACGAGCGACAAAGTATGCTAGGTTATGTTTTGATAGGCATAGCAGCAAGGTGGTGGGCCGCGCATAGTGAGAACTTGTTGGAATGGCGCAAAGTTCAAATTGCGCTCACTGTCTGATTCTCGAAAAGTAACATACCCACCACTATTAAGGATTACAATGGAAATGGACCCGCCTCTTCCCACATCCAGGCATGTGAGAGGGTTTGGGGAGAAGGTACGGAAGCTTTACCACCCTCTCTTTGGGTGCATAAGTTGTATTTGACACTACAAGGTTGTGCGCACGCTTGGTATATCCATTCTAAAACACGCCACCAAATGGGAAGTTGGCAGGAATTAATGGCTGACTTGGTCCACACATTCAAGTACCGAAGTACCAAGCAACCAGTTGATGAGGCATTGCAAACTATCAAGTGCCTCACTCTGGGGGATTACACCATGGCGGAAGATAGGTTAGTAAACTTACTCGGTGGACCTAGTTTAGAAGCGCGGTTCGAAGAGGAGGAACCAAAAGACATACAATTCGAGCACGTGCATGCTGAAAAAGGAGAAAGGAAAGATGGTATACCTTGTTAATGGAGAGGAGATAGAGAGCCTAAATTTTGACCATTCGGTTGGGGTGCGTGAAGTAGTTGATAGTGTGCGGTGTAGATGCATGTGTGTGCACATATCATGAACCACTCAAAACCAAGAAAGATAACATCGGTTCGAATAAGATTCTAAGGAGGCTATCATTGGGGACTATTGGTCGACAAGGAAGTATTAAAGATCATCGATCTCTTACACAAATTTGAGGATTTATTTCCATCCACATACCATGAGTTGAAAGGTGTCCACCATTCATTGGGGAAAATGAGGATAAGGTTGAAATATGGTGCGCACCCGGTCAGGAAAAGGCCTTACAGGATGAATCCCAACATGCGCATAAGGGTTAAAGAAGAACTAGACAAGATGATAACATCCAAAGATCATTGAGGTGTGGAGGAATCAGAGTGGATAATTCTAATGATGATAAGTATAAAGAAGGATGGGTAGATTAGGATATGTGTGGATTATAGGGAATTAAATGCTATTTGTATAATAGATCCTTTTCCCACCCCCTTTACTAAAGAGATTTTGGAAGGATTTGTTGGGCGCGAGGTCTATTCCTTTACGGATGGATTCTTGGGATATCACCAAGTAAGGATTTCCAAGGAAGACCAAGGTAAGACAACTTTCACCACCAAGTGGGGAAGCTTTGCATATACGGTCATGCCCTTTGGGCTGAAGAATGCACCCACTGTATTTTTGTGCATAGTGGTACAAGCATTTAAGGACTTCATCCACAAGTTCCTTCAAGTATATTTGGATGATTGGATAGTGTATGGATTAGTAAGGGACCATTGTGATAACTTAAGGTTGATGTTTGAAAGATGTCGGCAGTTGAGGATCTCCCTCAACATCAAGAAATGTATCTTTACAACTCCTTTTAGAACATTGTTGGGGCATATCATATGTAAAGAGGGCTTACTAGTAGATCCCGCGAAGGTTGTAGTTATTGTGGGATTAGGGGAGCCTACCAGCCAAAGCGCCATGTGTATATTTCTTGGACACACTGGATACTATAGAAAGTTCATTAAGGGATATGCCAAGATTGTCGTGCCTTTGGAAATATTTCTCGACACCAAAGTGCCTTTTACATGGGAGAGGCACAACAGAGGGCATTTGACACTCTAAAAGAAAGGCTTATCACCGCACCTATTCTATGATTCCCATCATGGGATAAACCTTTCCATGTCCATGTGGATGCCTCTGGTATAGAAATAGGAGCCATTCTTGCTCAACCAGGAGAGGGGATTGTTGATCATCCTTTGTGTTTTGCAAGTAGAAAGTTGACACCAGCAAAACAAAATTATACAATGACCGAGCACGAGGCATTGTCAATGATCTACGTGCTCCACAAATTTAGGCAATATCTGCTAGTAACTCCTTTCATATTCTACATTGACCATATGGCCTTGAAGTATCTAGTAAACAAAGCAGTGTTGCAAGGGTGCATATGTCGTTGGGTTCTTCTATTTCAGGAGTTTGAATTCAAAGTGGTGGTAAAACTAGGAAAGAACAATTGTGGGCCAGATCATTTATCAAGGATTGATTCGGGAGAGGATGCGCAGAGTATTGAGGAAACAATGCCCGATGCACAACTTTTCAGTGTTACAAAGTGCGTGCCCTCGGAACTAGAAGACATTACCATCTTTCTCAAGGAAGGTATGGCGCCCAAAGGCATGAATGCTATGGAAAGGAAAAGGTTATCCATATGCATAATTCCCTTCATTATGATCAATGGGGATTTGTATAAAATGGGCCACGGTGAGGTTTTGCACCATTGTGTACTAGAACATGAATGCGTAGCTATAATAGAAGAGGCCCATGGTGAGATTGCTAGAGGAGGACACTATACAGGGGAAGGCAACTATGTGCAAGATCCTAGTCATTTGGACTATGGTGGGAGATGATTCACCGGGATTGTATTGAGTTTTGCAAGGATTTTGACCACCGCCGATGCCTTGAAAACTCGGAAAAAGGGATGAGATGCCCTTGCGCCCCATCGCCAGCCCGGAACCTTTTGAAAAGTGGGAAATAGATTTCGTTGGACTAATCTTAAGCAATGCGTGAAGGACTAACTCATGGTATATTATTACCTGTACTGATTATCTGACAAGGTGGGTAGAGGCCACACCCACTAGGGATTACAACACAGCCATGGTAGCTCGATTTTTGTGGGAGAACATTATCAGTAGATATGGGTACCCATTAAGTTTAACAAGTGATAGGGGCACTCACTTCTTAAATGAAACAATCAAGATTCTATTAGTAGAATTCATGGTGGCCCATCACAAGACTACCCCTTATCACCCTCAAGAAAATGGGACTGCAGAGGCATTCAACAAAATCCTTAGTCACACATTGACTAAGATATGTGACGAGGTAGGAAGGATTGGGATGACAAGTTAGCAATCCTTTGGGCATACAGAACAACGTATAAAAGGTTGAACAAGGCCACACCATTTCAACTGGTGTTTGGTGTGGAGGCTATTTTTCCAGTTGAATTTATGCTACCATCATGCGTATAGCGCGCGTAGGAGGGTTGGATGATGAACAAGCGCTGGAAGGAAGAATTGATGAATTAATAAAGTTGGATGAAAGGCACTCACTAGCAAGATGGAGCCAAACAACTGAAAAAGATAAACAAAAGGCATGGCACAACCGCCACATTAAAAACAAATAGTTTGAGGTTGGCCAGATGGTATTGTTATATGATTCTAAATTTCTACACCATCCTGGAAAGTTGAAGGTGCATTGGTTGGGTCCTTATGTAATTTCATACATCCTTAATTTGAGTGCGTGCTAGCTACAAGCGTTGGATGGAACAAAATTACCTGGACACTTCAATGGGAGTAGGCTGAAGCCCTACTATAAATAATGCTTCTTGGTGTTTGTAAATAAGGTAGTTCTGCCAGTTAGTTTAGAGTTTCCTTTTATGCTTTTCCTTTCTTGTTTTTCCCTTTCACGTTGTTGTCTTGTTTTGTGCCTTGGGCACTAGAAACCTTATTACTTTTTAAACTTATGATTACACAGAGGACCACACATCGATTTAGTGTGGGGTGAGGTGATTAAGAGAGGCATGAAGTTATTCTGTAGGAAGATTGAGTTGGTAAGACCATTCGAACTGGCCCTGTTGAAAAGATGCATTAGGAAGGCAGATGGATGAAAAAATAGAGTTCCATTGGAAATCCATGTACAAAGGAGGAAAAAGCACAAAAACATGAGGTAGGTGAAAGCAAGAATCATGAGGATGGAAGAGGTGCCTTTGCACTGGTAACATGCATGCAAAATTCTTCTGTCAAGATGGATTGTCTGCATGCCAAAAGGTTGGAAAAATGTTTCACACAAGGATTGGACGTGGGTGAAAAATGTTTCGCATAAGGATTGGGTGTGTGAGGAAAAGTACTGAAGTCAGGTTTGTTTGAAAACGTCACATTAAATATTGTCGTACGGTGGTAGGTAGCCTAGCCTTTAATGCGTAAAAGTGGGAAAAGCTATAAATACAAGGATGGTAAGTTCATTATTTTACTTTGTGAAAACAAGGAGAACAATTTTCTTTCAAGAGCTAGGGTTTGAGAGCTAACTCGTGTGAAGGAGAATCTCAGAAAATCACGTGCAATCAGTCTAGTTGATCTACAAACCAGAGCAGAAGTGATTCATGGGTGTGAGGAATGTTGGGAAGGAGCACCGTGATCAAAGGAGGAAAGTCAGAAATTAGGGTTTGTACCCTAGGGCATGGGGCACGCGAAGAAAACTCTCAGACAACCCGAAGGCAACCAAGGAATGAAAGCAAAGGGTAAAATGATGGCCATGAAACTAGTTGATAAGCCTGTAGTACAATCCAAAAAGGGAAAGGGGAAGGGAAAGGGAAAGAAGAAAGAAGATGAAATCCCCTTGGATACCAATGAGGAATGGTACTCAGAGATGCAATACCCAGATGGGGTTTTTCTAGGGCAAGAGTGGGAGTCCCACATCAGACAGATGACCATAATTGATTACAATCACCGATCAAGCATAATTGCGAAGGAAATGGCATTGGAGCTGGTGCACCCCACAAACAAATGAACACCTGATGGGATGCCGATTTACAACAATGTAGTCAAGGTGAAAATGGAGAAGGCAGGGCTTCTCCAGCTTTACGAGTTTCCCTACTTTGGGAAGCTTGAGTGCCTGTACCAATGGTTAATGACACATGTGCATGAATATTTCTTCTACTTCATAGGGTGAAAGATGTGCATAACCCCATAATTAATCTCACACTTTACAGGCCTGAGTCAGTAAAGGGGACGTGATCCTAGACAACCTCTAGGATGAGGAGGAAATTAAGGAAACCATCGCATCCCAGGATTATAAGAAGGGATCGAGGTACTATGATGTCATGGATATCAGTGATCTAGTGATGAAAATGGCCATGCACCTCGTTTCCAAGCTAAATGGACAAGAGAGGTGGACCCAGGTGAGAAATCCCTAGTTGAATGTCTGTAGAAAGGTCGCGGAAGGCACCATGTACAATATCTCCCAGTACATAGCAGATGAGATTATAAGCGCTGAGCAGAGGACGAGGAAAGATATTGTTTGGGAACATTCTACTAACCATTATGTTCTCGAAATCAAGTTATTAGATCCATCTGATAAGTTCATATGGGAGTACCCCGATGAAGACCCTTCACCCATGGACAGGTTCCAGAAGTATACTTGTGAGTCAATGATAGGGGTGCACAAGGTGTGCTTGGATAAATGGTATACGTGCCTTAGGAATGCATTCGGGGTAGAATGGTGGATCCTAGAGCAACTCCCCATGGTGACTAAAGGAGAAGCAGAGTTCACGGTGTACCAACACTTCTACATTGGTAGATTTATCTTGGTGGATGGCAGTTGGAGTCCCTGGTGCAAACTCCCCTTCTCATTTACTACCCAATTCTTCCAAGCAGGGGTAAAAAATATAAGGAGTTGAAGAAGTTAAGACTCGACCTATCCACCCTCGACAGTGAACATAGAGAGATGAGGAAGAAGTGGTCTATCCAGAAAGCGCATGTATGTTGAAAGGTACGTGTCGTAGGACATGCACATCATAAGGCCGATGACCTTACCGATTGCTGAGAGCACTGCTGCCAAAATTTACCTATGCATAAGACCAAAGTTTGAGAAGGGTGCATATGTAGAGAAAAAATATTCATCCCAGATGACCCCATGGGAAGGAAGAATCCAACACTAAAGTGCAAGGAGAAAGAAGAAGAAGAGGAAGAATAAGGGGTGGTGGGAAGGTAGGATGTAGGTACCGCAGGGCCAAGTACCTATGTCCGGAAGAAGAGAAGGATAGTGGTCAAGGAAAATACCCCGGATCCTACGAAGCCACCATCCCCTGAAGAACCTTCAGATGAAGAAAAGACAACATCCCCCACTCCAGAATTTTCAGCCAGAGAAGAAGAACAAGGAATGGAGGAACAAGGGTCTAGAGATATGAACGACCTAAACACCTATGTAGGCAAAAGGATGACAATGAAGGGGAAGAGCTAGAGGTGGATCAAGATCCAATTGATATCCATGACTCGAAGGAAGAGAGGAGGCTGAGAATGCAAATGATGCCTTCATCTTTGTAAGGAGGAAAGGTGCCCGAAGGGAGGAAGGCATGCATGTGACAAAAGGGGAGCGAAGGGGCTAGTACCAAGGAACTAGATATGCCCAAGCTCACTCAGGAGGAGGTGGATGAAAATCCAATGAGGGAATCATAGAATATAATTTATGCCTTGGTTAATGAAGAGTTGGGGCGCGCATGGAGCTCATGCTTGAAAAGTTCAAGGAGTAGAGGGAGAAGAGTGGAAGTAGCACAAAAGGACCAACTCTCTTGGTAACTATTCCCAAGGGTGTGTGCATGGGAAGTAAATGCACGAAGGGGAAGAACAATGATGAGTTACATTGATGACCCCAACAAATTTTGGCACGTGTGTTTCTAAAGTATTGTTCCCACCAAGGAGCTCACCGCCATGGAGTCCTTTGACCCTGAGGGTGGATACTGAATGAGGAAGATGTTATCTTGGGCATTCAACTCCCACCTCGATGAGCCTAAATTCAAGATTAACCAAGGAGCGGTATTGAAGTTGTCTAAAGGAAAGGGGGACAACCCCATTGTAAACACATAGCAACTATCGGATGAGCAAGTGTGTAACGCGTTGAAAAAAGTCTCCATGGAAATCGAGGCTAGGATCTTCGGTAGAAATGCCAGGGTTAGAGTCCTAGAGTACCTATTAGAGAAGAGGAAGGAAGAAGTGCTAAAGCTGATGAATGATCTCATCCCGTTAAAATTAATCAGTGCTCAACTACAGAGGGAGCTTCAGGAGGAAAAGGCTAGGGTATGTAAATTTTCCAAGAAGGTGGATCTCATCTCCCAATCAATTATCACAAAGCACCCATACCTTAACCCTCTTGTGTAAAAGTATAGATCCTCCCGGAGTGCTTAGAGGACTCGACCGGGATCCTCACCATGGAGAGGCAGCCCTTGGAATTAGAGTCGACAGAAGAGGTAGCAGCGCGCTTGGAGAAAGAAGACAAGTTGAAGGTCATCGCGCTCATGGCTGAATACAACAAGGTGCTTGCCGATGTAAGATCAGCTACACAAACCATGGGGGTCGCTTATGACCACTACGTAGATCAAGACAAGGTGACAAGCATACTACTTTCCAGTGATGAGGCCAAGTTGAAGGAATTCAGAGAGAAGAATAAGGGAAATAGAGCCGAGCGGGAAAGGATCATAGCCGAGGTAGAAAAGAAATCTGAAGCCATTGAGAACCGGTGAGTCTCAATCAAAACCCAACTAAAAGAGCTCTACAAGGTCATCACAAGGAAGATGGATGCCCTGGAAGACCATGCTAAAGAACTGGAGACTGTGGTGGAAACCATTACCACATAGGGGAAGGGATAACTTACGACGAGGTGAGCACCTTGGTTGGCGACATCTACACTAAAGCGCAGAAGGAAGTTAGCGCTTGGAGTACACTAGAGGCTGACCTCCAACAAAAATTTCCCTCCTCCTTTAGGAAATTTTCCCCCTATTCTTTCTTTTCCCCTTTCTTTATTCTTTCCCCATTCTTTTCCAAGGCAAGGCCTTACATTCTTTTGTACTGCATTCTTTGAGAAGGTTCCTGAGGGTGGAGAATAGGTGAAGTGTGGGGTAATGTTGGGCCCCTAATTTAGCTTCCAAATCTTAAGGGCGCGTAGGCGCATGACCAAAGGAAGCGCGCAAGTGTAGGTATGCAAGGCAAAGTTAAAAAGGCTTCTTGAAGAACCCAGGACGCGTGCGCCACGTGAAGAAAAATTCAAGACTTAGCCATTTTTGGCCTTTGGGATAGAACACATGAAGAACGTGTTCCATTTGGATAAGGTTCTAACCTAGCAATAGGGTGTCCTGGAGGGAATATACCTTGCGATAGAAATATCCAAAAAGTTAATCATGACATGGAGAGGCATGCACCTGGGGTGACCCACACCTTGACACTTGGGGCTAGATCTGAGGCTATAGAGGAGTTTGTTAGAGCTTAGAGGCCTATTTATACATGCACCCTTGGCAAAGAAGGAGAGAAAAAGTGAGGTAGTGGAGGTCTCAGTAGAATTACTCATGCGAGAACTATGGGATGAAAATGGGTACAAAATTCCATAGAGGATGTAAAGGGAAAATGGGAATGAAATTTTTGTCTTGTGAGAATACATGTATGGATCCACATATGGCACATGACTACGGTCTGCCTTCTGTAATCTTTTATAAGTAAACACTATGAATGAATGTGATAAGGTTTCCGTGACAAATGTATCAAGACTCTTTCTCTGTATTATCTGCATATTACTATTGCACTTCAGTTCTTATATAATCGTGAATCTTGCTTAAATGGTTAAGTATAGTAGTAGATGTACAACTCTTAGTTCTATTATTTCTATTACGCGCTTTGGTTCTATTATGACTGAAAGGGTGTAGAATCCATCCTGAGCTCTATAACCCTTCATGTCTATTAAATCACTAAATCATAATCATGAGCTATCCCTTCCACTAGACTCACATAAAAGAGAGACTCGGCTCCCTCTCGCACACCTCGGTGAGAACCCGGTGCCGTTAGGTGATACGCCGATGCACATGAGGTTCCCTTGTTCTTATTGGGTGGAAAATTGACTAAAAATCCTAAGCAATCTACCCAACTAGCCAACACACACCTAACAACATCAAGCATGCAAGAGAAAGAAACATTTTCAAAAGGCACAAGTTCCTACCTCTCCATAATGGAGTTTGTTCGAGATCCGCAAGATTTCCAAATGCCAAATGCAGTCCAAAATCAGCAATGCTCAAGCATGCAAAATGACTCCAAACTCCTTCCACAACAAGCTCCCAAAACAGCAAGCAAAAATTTGCCCCCAAGAAGAATGAACAAAGTTTCAACAACCACAATAAGCAAGAAATTCAAATTTTTAAAGGAGAGGGAAGAGAAGAGGATGATGTGGATCCATGTGGGATTCCACATCATTCTTCCTCAACCCAAGAGTAAGTCAACATCATTCACCTAAACACAATAAATAAAAATGACAAATTTACTTACACACTCCAAAATAACTCATATTCCAAAAGGACTGAATTAAAAACATGTAAGAGAAGTGCAATAAAAACTTACAAATAGTCATTTCAAAATGCATTAAAAAGGCCTAAATTTAACCTCCAAACCATAGGTATGGTTGGTGAATAATTTTAAGAGGTGTGGGACAAGTTTAACTTGTCCCACAAGCCTCCAAATAAAGCCTCCAAGGACAAATTCGAATTTCCCAAAAGGATGAAGTGTTTCACACTCCAAAAATCTATCTTACATTCTCTTACATATCTCTTACACCTTCTTACACATTTCTTACAACATTTCTTACACACTCTTACAACATTACATTTAAGATCAACAACTTCATTAATTACATTCTTATGACATATTTATTTATTTATTTTAACACATGATTATTCACAACATTAATACAACATATATAATAACTAATGAAAAGGGGTAACACATCACAAAATAAACACATGCAACATTAATAAAGAAACCACATTAATAAAATATACAAACCCATGGTCACATATAATGGAAATCCCCATGGGAATCCCTAACAACATACAACACACACACACACACAATAGTTGCCATGGTGACCTTGTTGAATTCACCCAGAATTTCAATATGGTTAGTCTCCAGTCCCCCGACATTGTTGTGATATTTTAACCTCGTAAACACAAATAGCTCCTTTGGCCTCATGGCCATATCGTAACATCCAAAATGATATAACAACATCTCAAGATCATCTAAAACACATGAATCACAACAACATAAAGAATTCAACATTAATATTTTCAATTAATTAATCAACTATATCATCATCAATAATATTCCATACTAGGTCTACTCAAAATATCCAATGTCACATGTCTAAATCAACATTTATAATATGTCCATGTCAAACAGTATATCATCATCCACATATAAAAATGTCTCTAGTAACCATCATGCATAATAACTGAATCCAGATCAATAATAATCCTTGATCTAACATCTAACCATCATACTAAAACAAAACATAATAGTGTCCATAATAAGATCAACAATATCAAGATCAGGTATCTAAAAATGTCAAAGGGAAGTGGGCACTACAGGTGAATAGGTGGCGATATCAAGTCCCCATACGTTAAATTAGTGTGAAGGTGGGGAGGACCATAAGAGAAAACCTCTCCTATGTGATAGTCATAACACGATGTTGTTGTGTAGGTTTTCATACTCTTGCGGAGTGAGGAATGTGTTGATATTGTAGAGGTGGTACTCCCCTAGAGTGAGGTGTTGAAAAACACCTTCTAAGGGATTAGTAGTAGTTATGTAGGTAGTTGGGATAGAAAAATCACTAGATGATTAGGCGGTGGAGTATTGGTTGGTTGGGAAGTAGATGGGCTAGTGTAAAAGTTGCGGCGGTAGTAGGTAAAGGGGAGTTAGTTGTGCGAGGGTTGGTGGTAGCATTGGATGATGGGGTTGTGGATGAAGGAGAATTGGGGGTAGTGGTAGATGCCTTAACTGCACAAGGACATTGTTAGGTTGGTATAACATGTTACTGATTTTAAGTGGTGCCAGTCAAATGGTGAAATGGTATAGTTATGTCCTTCATGTTCAAATTTGACACAAAGAAGTGTAAATTTAAAGGAACACAACCCATGACGTGAATCCAAGGTTTATTGAGTCATAGGTTATACTAGAACTCCCAATCTAAGGCGTAGAATAATTCTCGGGACAATGCGAGAACCTACACAAATGTGAAGAATAAGTGCCAAGTGTATAAGTGATGGCATCATTGAAGGAGCACAACATAATTGGGTTATTATGCATACAATTTGAAGGGATACACATTTGATTATACGCATGAGAGGAGATAATGTTGATGTTAACACCACCATCAATCATAACACATTGTACATGTATGTTATTGATATAGATGGAGATGAAAAGCATGGGATCGGGGTCATCTAACTCGGAGAGGTGACAATCTCCTCATCAAATAAACTGAGGGTGAAGACTTGATGAGTGGGTGTGGGGGTAGAAGAGGGAGATGATTTAGTAAGAGAGGTCACATGATACAGGGTGAGAATGGAGGCTACTTTGGTGTGCAGGTTGTTAGGTAAAACTTTGATGGATTGCAAAACCTCCATAAGGGCTTATCTATAAGATTCGGAAGTTTGGATGAGATCGTAAATGCGAAGACATTTTTAGTGGGGATTGATGTAATTGTTTTATCATTATACGATGGGTGACCTCGTCATAAATAGGGTATGTGGGCCCTCGAATGGTGATTTTTGGTGCATTATAGATGGTATATTGGGAACGGGGTTGGTTAATGGGCTAGTTGTTTTTTCTTTTCCTTTTTCCTTCTGATTGTGGGTGGTAACTTAGACCAGGTTAATTTGAGGGAAGGTGGTAGATGGAGAAGGTGTGTCATGAGTAGTGTAATGACATGATGGGAAAAAACCTAATGGGGGGGAGAGCTTTGTGAAATGAGTAGGGCACACTGGAATTTTGGTGGTGGTTTATCCAACTCTCCGATGCGACCATGTTGATCTTAAATTTTGGAGGTGGAAATAGGGTTTGTGGGGGTGGAGATGTAGGTCATTGAAGAAGTAAGGGATGATGATGTGTGGTGATAGATGAAGGTAGAACATGGTCCTCATCAATTAGATCGTCGTCATCAAAAATTACTTGAGGACATAATTGTAAGATAAAAGTCTTGAGATCCTTACAACCTTCTACATCATGTCCTGACACATGATGTTAGGCAAAATTTTGGTTTCATCAAACCCTTTTAGTTTTGGTTTGAGAGGGTTGTAAGGTCGAAGCGGTGGTAATGTGATGACTGAGGTCTCTAAGAGTTTGGCTAGAATGTTGGCATAGGACTCTTCCAATGGATCACAATGGGCAGTGAGTGTGGGTTTGGGTAAAGGTGTGGATGGTCGAGAGGGAAGAGGAATTATAGGAGGAGGAATGGGTTATACCACTAGTTTGGTAGGTGGTATTGTCCTAGGCTTTGATGGCATTTTCTTAGGTAAATGTGTGGTAGAAGATCTAGTAATGGAAGGTTTTGTTGGTTTAACTACCTTATAGTAGGGTAGTTGGTTCTTGAATTTGGGTTTCACCTTCTTAGGTAAATGTGACACAGGAGTAGGTGATGAAGAAGGGAAAGCAAATGGTGGTAGAGGATGGGTTACCCATGGGGAAAATAGAATTGTGGTGGAAGTGGTTGGTATAGGCTAGGTGGACGGTATGGGTTGAAGTCATATAGGAAAATTTGGGGTTATAGTAACTGGTGGAGGTATAGGTGGTAAGAAATGTACGGGTGAGGGAAAGGGTGTTTTTCATGTAGGTAAATGAGGTGTAACAAAGGATCATGATGAAGCAGTAGGTTTCTTAGCTTTTGATTGGCCTTGGGTAGGAGGTTGTTTGGCTAGGGTTGATGGGTGAGGCCCTAGGATGGATGGAAGGGGCGAAGGTGACAAAGGTGTGGTAGGTGAGACTGGTGTATGTGGCCTATAAGGTTGGGTCTTCCTTTTAGGCGGAGGAATAATTTTGGTGCAGGTTTGGGAAGACGTGGATAAATCCAATTTGATAGGTGGATGGGTAAGGCTTGACGTCAACATGACACCCAAGGTAGTGATGGGTCTAGATACGAGATGAAGATATAGGTGTGGGTAGGTTCTTAGGCATTGGAATGGTTTTAGTCATGGGTAAAGGTTCGGATGTAGGTAGAGGTGATGAAGAAGAATCCATTTTGACAGGCATGGTCAGGGTTGATCTAGTTGTTGGAAATACCTTTGGATAGATCATGGAGGTATCTTTAGGAAACATTTGCATTTGAGTCAAAAAGGGGAGTCGAAGACGTCCCCAGAGCATGGAATTATCAACGTAATCCAAGTGATTGGCTAGCCGTGAAAACATGACTACTATAAGAGGAGATGTAGTTGGTTGGTGGTAATCCCTATAAAATATGTCTATGAGATAGGGAATCAATTATCCTTGGAATATGTGGGTAAAAGAGCCGAGATCAGTCAACGGGATCCTGGGATGCTTGAGGGAGAATTATCCCCAACATGTAGTGGCATGTCTAAAGAATCTCCCATGGGTAGGAGAGATGGTAGGTGGGGTGAGGTAGACTTCTCCTTTGGTGGAGGAGAAAGTGATGACAATTCTCTTGTGGATGGGAGAGTTAATACTATTGACTATTCGGTAGGTTGTGAGGTAGATGGTGAAATGGCATCAACGGAAATAGTGGATCCCTCCATGATTACAAGAGGATATGAAGGGGATTCCTCTTAGGGTGAAGGAGTAGAAGAGGTATGCTCCTCTGTGGGTAGAGGAGCTCATGCTAGAATTTCCTCAATAGATGAAATAGGTGGAATTTGAGGAACGACCAGTATGATATCAAAAATTGCACGGAATTCATGGACATTCTTGTTGTTACTTAAAGGATCACTATTTTTATTAGATGATGGTGTATGATTAGGGAACAAATTCTTAAAGATGTGAAAATTTTGATTTGTCGGTGCATTCGGGTTGTCCATGACAAGATCTCCATTATCTATCATCTCCTGGACAATGTTCTTAAAATTTATGCAATTACTGTCACTATGGCCTTTGACGTGATGATAATTATAGTATTCATGTTCCTTATACCATGCAGGCATAGGATGAGTGGGATCGAAACTAGTATGAGGTTTTATGGGGGAAGTGTAATGGCTCTAGCTTTAAGAAGATTTTCCAAGACTGAAGAATAGGGCTCTCTAATTGAAGTGTACTTTCATTGTTCCCACCGGAACTGAAAAGTATGAACAGGGGAAAGATTGGAGGAAGGTTTGGCTTGATTAGAGGGATGAGATGGAACATCTTTGAGAAGTACCGCATTGTCGATCCTTTGGCTTTTGAATAATTATTTTGGGGTTTTGAATATGAAGAAGAATCATTTGATTTGAATGGGGCGTTCTTGTTTCGTAATTGGATTTTATTTTCTTCAATGGCGTGAATTTCCATCTTTTATGCCATGGTGAATTATTTTTGAAGGTATGGAAGGTTTGTACCTACAGAGTTGGTGAGATGTGTCTAGCACAAGCTCTAGTGAATAACTCAATAAGTTCAGCTTGAGGTAACTAGAACATTAATTAGTTGATAAGATTTTTCCAACTGAGCAACAAAATCTACGATAGATTCATCATCATATTGTCATGTCGAATATAGGTCGGTCATGGTGACATTTTTACTACATTGATCGAGAAGTGGTCCAAGAATGCTTGAGCCACTTGGTTAAAGGAGTAGATGGAATGTTTAGGTAAAATAATGTACTAATCTAAGGTAGTTCTGTTAGGGACTAAGGGAATTTTCATAAGAGAAAAGCATCATCATGGGAAATTAGGTAGCACCCATGTTTGAATGACCGCAAGTGTTGTTGCGGGTCCTCTTTACTATTGAAATGATTGAACTTAGGAATTTCCCAATGCACAGGGTATGGGAGAATAGGAATGGATGGATGAATAAGCTCATTACAATTTTTTCATAGGTTAAGGAGTTACGAGAGCTGAAAACTGATGCTTCTAATGTTTGCATCTTTTCCATCATCATCATAATGAGGTCATTGGTGGGTTATGAGGAATGGGCACCTCCTGCAGTAAAGGGAGGTTGATGATGGGTGTATGATGTGGATGGCATCCCAGTACATGGGGGTGCCAAATATGAAAATTGTGAAGGAGGGATAGATACAGGTGGAATGTACCCCTGAAAAAGTGATAGATGAGATTAGGGGTTGTTGGTGATGTGTGTAAATAGGTGGGGTGGTTGCAACGACTCTCATGGTAATGGGTGGTAGAGACTGAGGGATGGAAAGAACTAATTTTTGGAATGGGGTGTGGGTTTCCGACACTAGAGGTGGTTATGATGCAACTGATATATACAAAGAAAAGGGGGCAGATGGGGCCATGTTCAAAGTGGTTGGTGAAGGAACAGTTGACACCACGGGTGTAATAGATGTCATTGGGGAAACAGTTATGGTAGAGGTGGGACCTAATTGAGAGACCACATGGGGTAATGTGGATGAGGACAAAGGCTTAGCTAGTGGTAGATGACACGAGAAGTGGGGGCAAGGGTAGGAAAAATAGATATAGGCATGGCGTATATTAACCGCATGTCCTAAGGAGTCTTAGGTAGATGAGTGGGAAAGATAATATTATAAGGCTACGAGATTCGATTAAGGAGTCTTGTGAACTCCTCATCACCGATAGAAATAGGGATAGGTTGAGTTGGATCCATAGGCAACAGGATGGAAGGTGGTGATGGGATAGGTGGGAGTGGCTGAAGAATAGCGTGAAATATAAGGGTGTTGGCTTGGTTACGAGTCAACACCATGTGAAATCAGTATTACAGATGACATAGAAAGAAGAAGGAATGAGACATAACAGATATCTTTGGTAGGTAGACTTGGTTAATGTTTTAATTAAGAATTAAAACAGAAACTGACACCGGTTAAGATGACCGATGACGGGTTGAGGAGGATCGATGACGGTTATAATGTGAATACTGATTCTTGTGGGAAAACATCGCTTTGAGGAAATGAAGCATAACTGATGAAAAATGAAATGGGGAAACTATACTTGACAGTGATATCAGAATGTTGGGAATATGATGATGTCTAGATGACTTCAAATAGAAAAGAGAAGGTGATGAAAGCCTTTTTAGGTAAAATAACCAAAAGAGATGGTAATCGACATTTGAGTCGTAAACCGACATCGGTCGATGAGAACTGATGATTTTTCGTTGGACCGAAACTGATTACTATGAAATCTAAAGAAGTGAAGAAAAATGGATTTTTTTGAATTAAATCAGATGAAGAAACAACCCAGAAGACTTGAGGATGATAATATGAGGCCCCTCGACACACTCGAAATAGTCGAATAATTTAACTATGATGGGGAGTGTGAAAGGAAGAATAAAAATCGAAGAAACTTAATTCTCACAACTCAAAGTGCAATTCAGGAAGAAAGCTAAGAAAAACATGTAATCCTACGAGTGGATTTTATATTACTTTAGCTTATGTTATTTGAGACTAAATTGTGAACTTATAACAAAAATTTTCTATTGAGGAGGTGTCTTATGAAGAGGTAATCTAAAGGTGAGGTTTCAGTTATGTTTTGGCGGGGGAGTCCTTTCTCTGAGATAATGACTGGATAGAGAAACTAGTTGGGTGCCCACTATCAATCCTCTGATCATGTGATCATTGACAAATTCTTCCAGGTAAGGTGTTGTTTAAGAAGATGTGTGAATTCATATTTTTGTAGTTTAGCAAAGAGAGAGAAGAGATAAATGTTCTTTCTACAATTCAATTGTGTCAAGAAACATTGTGCATGAATTCCAGGTGTATAGGTTGCCCTCAGTTTTAAATGTGAGCTAATAATGTAGCATATAAGGATGAAATGCAAAAAAAATTATAACCCAAATTGATAATTATATTCGATGTAGAAAATGATGAATAGGAGAGAGGATGATTTTCACTAATGCGAAAGAAAGAAGAATGATTCTTTTTAAATGAACCAAAATAAATGTTTCATTTAGAGAAATTAGAAAGGAGCATATTACCAGAGAAGAAGACTTAGTGAATAACAATTTAGAAAGGAAACACACAAGATGTAACCTATATGAATAGAAAGAAACCCACAAACGAGGGTCCCACTAGGCATGCCAAAATGTTTCACCAATAAGTTACGTACATATGAGAAAATAGATAGGGTAAGGGTGAGGAGGAATACCTGTGAATGAAGGTGGAAGGTAGAGTGTGTGTGTTTTGATTTCCCGATCCAGTGTTGATTGTGAGAACTTCATTTTTGCTAGGAGGAACTACATGTGAATGCAAAACAAGACCACAAGAGGAATATTAAACAATATATGTCAGTGGAATGCCTAGCATGTGCTAGATTCGGGAAGTGTGATACTTCCTAGATGGTTGTCAATCCACTATTTAATACAATTCAATGCAATAAATAACATAAGTAAACAACATCCTATTGTAGTTGATATGATTTAGGTACCTCATTCAAATACAATAAGAAAATTTAATCTAATGGGTAAGGTTATGATTAGATCTGGAGGTGGGGAAGGTAGCCAAGGTGACTAGGATAGGTCAGGATCAAGTTTTGGGTGGTTTGGTTTGTTTGGGTGAGTGTTATGAGGTTGTTACAAGAAGAATTACCAAATATAGAGACTGATGTCAATCTAATATGACTAATTTCAGTTGAGAAGAAACCGACAATGGTTTGGGTTAACCAAAGATCGGTAAGTTCGAATGATAGAAACTCAATAAAAATTGGTTTTGAAGATTCTCTGTGATTGCATAGAGAATTAGAGAATGAGTGTTAGGTTTCCAAAGATGCTTGAGAACTCTCAAATATGTTTGGAGTCGGTATAGAGAGTTGGGAGGTTGTTGTGCTGAGGTGGAGGGATTGATATGAAGGTTGGAGGTGATGAGATGCAAGGAGACTAGGAATCTCCAACAAAGATAAAGAAACTAATCTAAATAAGTATGGAAAGATGCCTATTCAAATGCACTTCCTTGTATTTACATAATTGGTGGTTGGATGAGGGTGATGGTGATCTCGTGAAATAAGTGGTCGAGTGTCATGGTAGTGCTTCTTAGAATTTTAGCATGAATAATTAACCTTCATATCAGTCTTGATGATGGTTTAGGATGTCTGGATGTGTAACAGGGCTCTGGTTCATGCTTGCATGAAGATATCTCTCTTACTAGACTCAAACAATTCTTCCAACCTCTGGAACAAGGTTACCAAAGTTAATATATGGTAACTGATGATGATTTAGGTTAATCGATGTCATTTGAGGGTAAACCGACTTCGATTATGGTGGGAAATCCTAGGTCGCCAAAACAGTAGATCTTGGCTATCTTTTTACCAATTTTGTTCATTTTTGTGGATCCAAAATGGTATATTTGTATAAGTGTGCATGCGGTTAGAGAAAGAATAGGCATCTAGTGTTAGGGTTAGACTAAGTCTCATTTAGTTATAGTAAATAGAGATTGAATCCTAGTTAAAAGTGTTAGGAAATAAGAGATAAAATATGTGGAATAATCCCTTACATAATCGCAATAAAGAGAAACTAATATGCAAAAAAATATTACAGATCTCAAATAAAAGTACGAATAAATAACACAACACGAGAGAGACAAGATTTAACGTGTTCACCCAATTTGGGCTACGTCCACCAAGAATCACTTGCTCAAATTTTATTACAAGCCTCCACTCTCTCAATACAATACCCATATCCATTTGGAGCTATGCTCAACAAACTCTACAAAATTCACACCCGAATTCAAAACACATCTGCAATACATTTACTTGTACATATATCATATGCATAAGACCATATAAATAGACAACTGCTTAAGTAGTTTTACAAAACTGTGGGTATAAAAACCATGGGAAAAACCCGTCCCATAAACCTATGGGTCAAAAACTTGCCCATATGAGAAGAGCACGTTTCCCGATATGTCGGGTGCATTTTTCGAGGCCAAAAAAATTTACACCTAAAAAAAAATTTGGGGCAATGCGCCCCAAACCCCGCGAGGATACATGAAAATTGTAAAGTCTTCAACACTTTCACACATGAAAATAGGCTCCACAACCTAACAAAAAGTAAACATGCTAAGAATAGGTCTATGATGAGGTGTCTAGGTGATGTGATGGGTTGAGGTGTCTAGGTGAGGGGGAAATTAATTTAATTAAGGTAATTAGATTAATGAATATTATGAGAATGGGCGATAATTTGATTGCAGGTAATTAAATTAATATACATTTGGGGTAAAGCGGTATGTGACCTAAATTTGGTGTCTACAGGGGGAGTTCAAGTGCCCTCATGTGTGCAAGTAATGGAGATTTATGTGATGATATGAGAGATCACTTTCCATGGTGGTGGAGTTTGAAATGCTTCCGATGATTAATATAAACTAACTATAATGAAAGGAGGAATTATGCCATTAATTGGAGTAGGTTGGTGATGGGTATTGGCCTGTGGTGAGGGAATTAGTGGTGCTTCCTTAGATAGTGGTTTCTTATTTGGAATTGGTAACGTTGTAGATGACTTGGTAGGAGGAGGTAATGGGGTAAGTATTTTTAAATGTGGTGTGGTACAGGGTTGGATAGGTGGATCTTGACTTACTAAAGAAGGAACATTATTAATTATGGTGTGATGCTCATTAGACATGGAGGGATAGGATTTGGGGCCTAGCGGGATTTAGTAATTATAGATGAGCATGTATCAAAATGTTGTGTAGAAAATGAGATAAAACCCTTATGCTCAAGGTTCATAATTCTTCATTTTAGAGCATAGCAATCATTGTCATGATATCCACTAATTTTTGATAATTTCAAAATGGGTGACCCTTTTATTGTGAAATATAATAAGGAGGGTACTAATGATTATGTGGTAAGTTGATCAACCGGTGATTGAGAACCTTAGGAATAATATCATGTTTCTTAGCATTTAGATCATACTTCAGAGGTTTTGGTAGTGGTTAGACTTTGGCTTCACTTATATAAGCATGTGTAGTATACATGGGATCGGGATGAGGTATAGAAGAATAACTACCATGGACATGGTGAGCATCCTTGAGATGTTGGATTTCAGCTATGAGGGATTGAATCATGGCTTCCATATCTTGAAATTTATCTTGAAAATCATGGTGTAAAGCTTGAATTGACTCTAAGATAGCTTGATAAGATGTGTTATTAGGACTAATAGACAGGTATAATATATGATTGAAAATGGTAGTTACTTATGAAGGTGGAATATTGTGAGGGAGGTACATTGTGTGTGTATAGACACCCCAAAATTACACTTATGTTTCCACTTGTTCCCAGATTTTAGGCTAGTATACATTATTATTCACCCATTTGCAATTAATTGATTAAATTAATTAATTAATACATATTGTACCCCTTTGGATTAATTAAATTAATACCATGTACCTTATGTACCCCTTTGGCTAAATTAATTGTTATTTATTAATTAAATAATTAACTAATTAAGTGTGTGCACATCCTAGCCATCTTCCACTTGATCTAACTCCACTTAAACTTCACTTGGACTCCTTATCCTTACCCTTGTTAACATCACTTCTAGAATCCTAGAAAGGAGGGGCAATTAAAATGCACGTCTGAACCACTTTTCGGATGCAGATTTTTGTAATTAATTCATTTATTGCCCCCGACACTTTTGGAACTACCCACAATGTTATTTTTAACATACACATTTATCTTTGTGTAACTAATTCCAACTACCTTTTGCTTCAATAAATTACATGCTTACCTTCCTTTCAAATCCTCTTGAACCCGACATACAAAAAAACTTTGTTGATCCGTGTCTATAGAATTTTCATTTAAAGGTTGGAGAGTACTCAAGAGCATCCACAAATCATCTCGACAGGTTGAAGATGAATTTAGAAATATTACACCCAAGAACATTAGTAAGAGGCATAGCCTCAACCCACTTTGTGAAATACTTAGTGGTGGTTATAATATAAGTGTGGCCATCGAAGATGTGGGCTTTATTTTTCCAATTAAATCAAGTCCCCATTTTGAAAAAGGCCAAGGTGAAGTAATAGGTTGCAAGGCTTGGGATGATGCATGAATGAGATTACCGTGTTATTGGCAAGCCTGACATTTCTTCACAAATTTGCATGCATCTTCCTCCATTATGAGATAGTAGTATCCAATGCATAAAATCTTCTTTGTAAGGACTATTCCATTTATATGGGCACCACAACTACCTGAATGTACTTCATCTAGCATCTGATTAGCTTCATCCTAATTGAGACATCTTAAGAGAGTCCCATCATAGCCTCTTCAATATAAGGTGTCAACAAGAAGGGTGTAGAACAAAGCACATTGTGTTAAGGATTTTTTATTAGATGAATTAAAATTAGGAGGATAGGCTTTATTTTGAATGAAGGTGTATATATCATGGTACCATGGATGATCAGGACCAAAAATATCACAAACCATGGTGGACTCGATAATTCGTATGCGGGCACCAAAATATGTTCAACAAAGAACTCATTGTGAGTTTGATTAGTGTCGAATGAAAGAAGGGAAGAGATAGTTTCCATGGCATCCACTGCTTTGTTTTGTACGTGAGGAAATTGTTCAAAATTGATAATCTGGAAATACCCTCTAAGGATATCAACCATTCTTTTATAAGGTAATATTTTTTCATCTTTTACCTGATATTCTCCATTAACTTGATTAATGAATAGAAGAGAATCACCAAGAACTATCAATTATTGTAGGCACCATGAGATAGAAAAACCCTAATCCTACTATCATGCTTCATACTTTGCTATGTTATTTGTGTAAGGAAGTTGATATACGATAATATTTAGGTATGAGGTCTCCATCCGGTGTATGTAAGACAATTCCTTCTCTAAAACCATGGATATTGCAAGATCCATCAAAGAATAATGTCCATAAGGGTGTTGCTTCTATGTACAACAAGTATTTGTCTGGAAATTCAAAATTTAGCGGTTGTGAACCTAGTAATGGTGTTATGGCCAATTGATCTTCCTAGTGCTTGACCTTTGATATCCTTTTGATTGAAAATTTCAATGTCAAATTCACTAAGTAGTGCAATCCAGCTAGACATTCATCCTATTATGAATGGTCTCTAAAAGTAGGTACTTAAGAGGATCAACCTTGAAATTATCTTGGTGGTATGATTTAGGAGATAGTGTCATAGCTTGTTGAAAGTATAAGCAACTACTAAACAAGCCTTTTCAACCTACAAGTACTTGGTCTCATGCTCAAGAAGAGTTTTGCTCAAGTAATACATAGCTTGTTCCTAACCCTTATCATTGTGTTACGCCAATAATGCCCCAATGGCATGTTGTGTTGCAGATGTATACAACAACATAGGCTTATCTTGTATAGGCAGCATGAGTACCGGTGGAGATGTCAAGTATTCTTTCAATTTTGTAAAGGCATCTTGATAGTCTTGTGTCCATTTGAACTAGACATCCTTTTTAAGCAGTTGGTTGAAATGATGGCACTTATCTACCAATTGAGAGATGAAGTGATGAATAGACTATATTTTTCCTTGTAGGCCCCTTAGTTGTCAAAGGTTCTAAGGAGGTGGCATATCTATTATAGCTTTGACCTTGGTAGGGTCCACTTCAATTCCTCTTCATGAGACAATGAATCCTAGAAGTTTCCCTGAAGTGACACCAAAGACACATTTTTTTGGATTAAGGCAAAACCTTATACTCCCTTAACCACTCAAATATACACCTAAGAACTACTAGATGATCCACCCTAGTCTTTGATTTAGCAATAATATCATCAACATAATCTTCCATTATGTCATGAAGAAGGTCGTGGAAAATAACAGTCATGGCACGTTGATAAGTCACACCAACGTTTTTAAGCCAAAAGGCATGACCTTGTAATAAAATTTCCCCCATGGGGTTGTAAAAGTTGTTTTATGTTGGTCTTCTTCAGAAATTTGAATTTGGTTATACCCGAAAAATCCATCCATAAGGGATAACATCTCATGGCCCACAGTAGAATCGACAATCATGTCAATATTAGGCAAAGGGAAATCATCCTTAGGACATGCCTTGTTAATGTCATGGAAATCTGTACAAATACAAATTTTGGGGGTCTTCTTCACAACTAGTACCATATTAGATATCCACTCTAAGTAATCAATGCACCGTATGAATCTTACATCCAATAATTTTTGTAGTTTATCCTTAACAAGCAATGCAACCTTGGGATGCATTTTACGTAGTTTTCTTACATAGGTTTAGCATCTGGGTGCACCACAAGGTGATGAACCACAAGAGAAGGATCAAGACTGAGCATATCTTTGTAATACCAAATGAATACATCCTAAAACTCGATTAGAAGTGTTGTGAAGGCTTTGATTTCAATTTCTGATAAACTGGCACCTAGTTGTAACAATTTTGGTTGGTCTTCAGTTCCAATGTTAATGGTTGTCATCTCTTCTACCAATATAGAAGTGTCATTATCTTGAAATGATGTTGGAGGCTTGTGTAGATTCTCGAATATTTCTAGATCCAAATCTCCTCTCTCTAGTTCCTCTGAAATATTTTCACTAGAGATGCATCCTTTTCTTTTTTTTCTTTTTCATTTTTTTCTTCTCGTATAATGCCTCAGAAAGGTTTTCACTATGTGAGATATAATTTTTCTTTTTATGTGTTTAATTTATTTTTCTTTAGGACTAGAGATTGTAAGTTTTTCCAAAGTAAGTGGTAGAATCAAGGTTTATATCAAAACCCTTCTTGTGATCCGACAAGGGAAAAGGGTCCCAAGCCCCGAGGAACTGGATGGCCTCATCATTTTTGAAAGAGATCCATGGAAATATGACATTGTTGGTCCTGATCAATGAGGGAAGGATAAACAATGTCAAGGGTTTGAATGGATAAGTAGTCTAGGAAAAGTGTAGTTTTGGCTAGGTCTTTGAAGAGGCTATGTGTGGAACCGGTCTCAATTTTAGAATTTGAGTCTACATCGCTAGATAATACCTCAAAGACTATAGGCCTCTTCTCATATGTCTCATATCCTAGACCATATGTGTAAAGGTTAGACTTGATATTCATAGGTTCAAGAACACCATGCCCTTGTGGGCCAAGGCCTCTTCCTTTCCAGTTCATGTTTTTCATCATTTTATGGCCCTTGGTGTAATTGGTGGATTTGTAGCATTCTGCCATCCTATCATCGTATAGCCAAGAGTCATCGAGATTGAATATGTTCATCTTCTAGATATCCATATCATCTCCAAATATTTTTTCCAAGATAGTAAGCTGGATGTTCTTATAGATGAGGAGTATTAGGACACCATAGCTATGAGGTGATAATGGGAGTTTTCTAACAAGAAATGTATTTCAAGTGTGTACTCACCTATGCCTTTATGAGAGAATGTAACTGTTATGTGACACCTTATATGTAGATGCTTCATAGGGAAGATGCAAAGGTGTGAGAATATCCTCGGGCTTTAATATAGATATATCAAGATAAGAAAGCATGGGGAATATTACATCGATTAATACGGTTGGGATAGTTGTCTAGATCCATTTGTGATATTATCAAATGGAAAATAGTTTTCCTTTTTGTACCTTGCTTCAAAAACTTACAGTATTCAAAGGGGTTAGTATCACCATGTAAGGTGAACTCTCTGTCATTATGTGGAAACTTTATGCATTGATGGAAAGTGGAAGGTACTATGTGCATCACATGTATCCAAGGTCTACCCAAAAGAAGGTTATATGATGTGTCTACATCAACTACATGACACATAGTGTCAAGGAGCTGGGGCCTACTTGTATGGGAAGAGTGATGGTGCCATAGAATGGCACTCAGTATTATCATAACCATGAATGGTAATGATATTAGCATCTAAGTCATCTATTGTATGACCAAGGTCAGGCATCTAGCATTTTTATAGAACATAATGTTAAGAGATGATCCATTGTTGAAACCTCTCTTGAATTTATGATCGGTAACTCGTAGAGGAATCTCTAGAGAAGGATTTTGTTAATCAAATTTGGGTTCAACATATCTTGAGGGCCAAAAGATATAGGAGTTTTAGGAGTTTCAAGCGTAAGGTTCTGATCCTAATCTAACAATGCCATTGAACATTAGAGAGAGAGAAAGGAACACAAAATTCATTTAGAGCATGAGTGAGAATATCCTAAAGAAGGAGAATGTTGAACCTCTTCAAAAGTTCATGAGAGAGATGTGTGCAATGGGAAGGTTGGATTAATTGTTCACATGAAGTCATAGATTTCACACAAAGTGGAAAATTTGGCATTAGAATTTTGACTTTTGATTTGAAGAGAGAGGCTATTTGTTTTGACGAGCAAGATGTTCTGCATCACAAAAGACATAGAAGGTTGGTTTTTTGCAGAACCATATCTTCCATTAGTAAAAGGTCAAAACATTACTTGAAGGTGTGAATTTAATGGTCCCATTTTCATAGATGGTACTTCCTCAATAAATGAGATAATTGAACTAAAAATTATTGGTAAAGGGACCTTTGTCAACATTTTTATGTCCCCATATTTGGGAAATGGGTTTGAGAACACCTTAAGATTTTCATTTATACAATGTTATATTTGGTGATGGCTCTTGAACAATGATATCTCCACTATCGATGAGGTCTTAAAAAAGTGACATAATCAAAATCATCGATCAGGTCAGTGACCATCAATGCAATGAAAATCACAATAAGTATCATCCTTGTACATAGGCTTGGGTTATCTTCATTAAAATTAGTGGTTGAGACATCACTTTATGGCCATCTAAAGAAGAAAAGTGACCCATGTGCATGATTAAAGCTGGTTTGCTTGAAACGCTCATGCTTCTAATATGATCATATAAGTGGAGTCAGATCCATTTCTCAATTTTCTCTCCATACTACACCAAAATTCGAGATTGATCCTGAATCAAGTAGATAATTTCATAATCTTTCCGTGTGATATAAAAGAGGATGATGCAAAGCCAAGCAATATGGATCGAAAGTTATGGATCATTTTAGGTTGCACAAAACAGGAAAATGTTTTGAAATCTTTCCGTATACTCCACTAGGGTGATACACATGGCACACATTGATTATCACGTGATTCTCTCTGGGCGCCTTTAATGGGCTTTCTTTTGAAATTCCTGGTGTGGGCCCCTTAAACTTAGACACGTGGCATGCATTGATTGGCCGAGATAGGGGCATAAATGGACCTTGGCTTTGGAGCTTTTATGGCCAAAACTCATGCCAAATTCTCTCAACTCCTTCCCTATCATCTCAACATTCTCATAATGGATAGGACACATGTCCTCTTTTGATTGGCTCAGGATGATCCCTCAAAATTCATGGTCGTTTTGACCTTTGGTCTTTCCCGCGACACGTGTTGATCATGGTGTGAGTCATTTGCCTTCTTGATTTCAGAACTCCTTGGCCCTTTCAAGTACCTTATCAGGCATCTCTATGTCCCATGTCCCTAAACTACTGTGGGCCAATGTACTTCCGATCCGGCTGGGACCAAAGGATCACAAAATGTTTTCTCTTTCAAACCCTCATTTGGCCGATGACACGTAATCTGTTGTTTGATTGGCTTTATCCAAAACTCCTTGGCGATCCGTCAACTTCTATGTTTCATCCTCTTATGTAGAGGTTGAACTTTCTGCCATTAGGAACTATTCCTGGTTAATTCGTATCACGGCTTGAATGTCCCAATTGCTTCCTGATGGACTATTTGTTTCATTTCAGCCCTATCCAAGATTGGGTTGAAGCATTTGGTCAATATTCCCGCGATTGTATAAAGAAACAATATTTTAACTAAGCGTAAACGAATCTAAATCCAGAATAAGCTATGATCATAAATCACCATCGCTTTTCTTCCTCTTTCAACCAGAATTGGCTTCTCGCGCCGCCATAACTTATAGATTTGATATGTCCCTTGCTTCACGGGCCGCTTAGAGGCTTTTCGTTATCTGGATGTGTAGATGTCCCAAATGTCCAAGTTATAGAAACTCTAGGACTTAGTCATTTTTATGATTTTTCCTAGATCAATCTACATAGTGAGGAACTACAAAATCGATGCATGTTATCGAAATTTTACCCACAAGAAATCCTGAAATTTCAAAGTGAGAACAATGAATAATGATATTAGCATCTAATTCATCTATTTTATAGATGAAAAGGCAACAAAGCATTTTTATAGAATAGATGTTAATTGTAATGGGCTTTGTCACTCCATTGTTGATAAGAACTCTCTTGAATTTATGATCGGTAAAATAGGATTCTATGTACAAGGAGTTATTGTTAATCGATTTGGGTTCAAATATTTGAGGGCAAAAAGATAGGATAGTATCTTTAGGTGTAAGGTTTGTCATAGCCTTGAAATATTGAACATTGTGAGTATGATGGAACACGCGATTCATTTAGAGCACGAATGAGAATATCCTGAAAGCTAGGTTACTCTTTAAGTAGTTCCATGAGAGAGATATGTGCTTTGGTGTGGTTGTTAATTTTTGATGAACTAATATTGATCCTAGAGTGGAAGATTTGGTGTTATAATTTGACTTTTGATTTGACAAATTTGTTGTTTTAGATGTTCGAGGTTCTACATAAATGAAAATTATAAGCATTTTCTATAGAACCCATATATTTTTTATGTGATCACAACATTACTCAAAGGTGTGAATTTAATGGTCACCATTTTAGATGTTACTTCCTCAATAAATGAGATGATTGAACTAAAATCATAATTTATTGGAAAAAACCTTTTTCAAACATTTTTATCGTCACCGTCATGTTTGGGAAATGGGTTTGAGAACACCTTAATATTTCATTGGGTGTTTTATTTGGTGATGATTCTTCAATAGTGATATCTCCACTATCAATGAGATATTGGAAAAAGTGACATAAGTGAAAGCATCAATCATTCAGTGGTACCACAATGTGATGAAAATCACAATAAAGTATCAAATGTACCAAGTAGGCTTGGGTTCTCCTTAACCCAAGGTCCGATGATGGGATAAGTAACCATGTTTGCATTAATGAGTTGTTGAAGGAAATTTGATAGAGGTTCTCCCAAAGGAGTGAAATGACATCAGTTTAGAATCAAGAGAGGAGGAAACCTCTTTGATAGAAATAACAAGAGTTGTTTACCTTTTTTGGTCTAGTCTAAGTGTTTTGGATGTTATGAACATTTTTTGTCTATAATACCATCATTGACCATATTATGATTTTGGTTAACATGTTTAGATTTTTCTTGGTGAGAGCTATTAGGATGGTTACTATGTTTCCCATTATCTTTTGAATGAGGTTTAATCAAACCTTTTGCAATAAGGGCTTTTTCAATCTGTGATCCTTTCTCAATAAATTATTTGAAAGTATTAAGGAAATGCATTTGCATGTGAAAGGATAGCTCACTATTGAGATTGGGTACAAAATATGCTCACGAGTTTCTTCTCGGACATGGAGCATGGGAAATGGCTAGCAATCCCATGCCATCTTTGTAGGAATTGTGTGAATGTTTCATTTTTTTTGTTTGGCATTACACAAGTCCATCATTGTAATTTTAGACTCTAGGTTGAATGAGAAATGTTTGAATGAACTTCTCTAAGAGGTCCATGAAAAGTTTTATATAGAGCCCTTGGGGAGGAGTAGGAACCATTCCAAGGCTTGTCTTCCTAGACTTCATGGAAAGAGACACATTAAGAAGACATCACTATAGGCCACCTCTTGGAAGCCATATAAAACTCCTTGATATGCTCTAGGGGATCACTCTTTCCCTTATTTTTCAAATTTGGGCATCTCAAAATATTTTGGAAAAGGAACACACAAAATGTCCTTATCGAATGGGTAAGGACACAATTCTTCAAAGATGAATTGTTTACGTTGATGTTTCATACTAGAGATGGTATCCTTCATCATTTTCCATTCTTGGGAAAATGGTGAGTTGTTCTGTAAGAAAGATAAGGAGCCATCACTTGTAGAGTTTTTGTTATCTTTGGTGTGCGTGGTATGAATCTTAAATGAAGCATCACTAGATTTCTTTGGTGCCTCCTTGTCATGGGATTCATTGGTGACTTTGGAATTTAAAATAGAAATTTATTTAGCCATGTCATTAATTTTATTCATGAGGGATTGAGTAGGATTAGTGGCTGAATCATTTGATTTTCCTTTGTTCCTTTCATCATATTTTTCTTTGTTTGATTCATTTCCTTTGGCGTTGTTTGAGGTGGACTTGTTTTGATCATCATTATTCATGTGACTAGGTCCTGCCTCATCATCATTGTTTGTTGAAATGAAAGGTTCACCCTTGTTAGGTGGTGGTTTTCCAAGTAATGTTTGTAAACTAGCTTCATCGAAGTTAGAGGGTAATTTTTCTCCCATCTCAAGGAGACGAAGCAAAAATTGGTCTTTATTCATACGTAAAATATTTTCAACGTGGGATTGTTCTTCGAGTGAGATGTCATTCTGATCATCCTCAAAGTTTTGGTCATTATCACTATCAAAATTTCCAAAATGATTTCATTCACCCCTTCTAAAAGGACTATAATCTTTGTGTCATGTTCCCACCATTTTTAAAAGAGGGAGGGAGAAAAAGAGATATGTGAAAGATAACTCAACCCATAGCAAAGTGAATGTGATGATGGAAGAGAGGTGTGTGATTAAGTTTGATAATAACTTGTCCCTTAACAAAGTGAATGCTAAGATGGGCAAGAGGTTTGGAAGATATGAGTGACGTAACCCTTAAAAAGTGAATGTCTAATGATGGAAGCGTGTGAAAGTGTTTGATAAACTCAACCCTTGACAAATTGAAATGCCAAATGAAGAGTGGTGTGATGTGATGAAGGTTCTTATCCTCTAAAAAGTGAATGCTAGAATGGAGGAGGGTTATAGAAAAAAATTCAAATGTGTTCAACCTCTAATAATGTGAATGCTAGAGTGAAGAAGCGAGGATAGATTGATTGAAAATGCACTCTACCACCTAGAAAAAATGAATGCTAAATGGGAAGAGGGTATGAAAAAGGATTCAAATCATATGTGATGTGCTCAACCCTTAACAAGAATTAGTTAAGAAGGAAGAGGCTAATGAAGAGATAAGACTCAAATACTAATAGTGTAAGCGTTGAAAAGAAGATATGATGAAGTGTCTAGAATGCAACAAATATGTTGTCAAGTTAGAGACGTGAAGAAAGAAAATGTATACATTTTAACAATGATGTTTTCAAACTAAAGTTTGTAAGAGAAGAATGAAAATTAAATTTGATGAAATTAGTTGTGGAAAATGAAACACAACACCGCTAAGATACTAGTTATAAGATGAAAGTGCTTGAGTGAGGATGTGGATATCCACAACTCAATACTTGATGTCGAAATAAGATGAGAAATTAAACTTTAGGAAATGTTTCCAAATGAAATTGAATGTTGAATGAAATGGGAGATGAACTCAAGGAGGTGAATACAAAGATAGAAGGATTTAATAATCGTGAAAGGGAAGAATCAAATAAGTGAATAAAAACTCCAAATGAGTGAAAGAAGCTCAAATGGAGAAGAAAATGAGGATGAAAAGAAGATAAAATTGAAATAATGAAAAAGAGATGAAAGTTCCGAAAAGGGGAAAATTGAGAGTAAAATGAAGGTTAGTGAATGACTAATGACGAGAAGAAAAGAAGACAGAACATATGAAATGAGGATGAAAGTAGAATCCAAATAAGATAGTTTGGAAAAAGATAAAAAGAAAAGAAAAGGAAATATGGATCCCAAACAAGGAGTATTTAGGAAAAAATGAGTGTGGAACACTACTACAAAAAGAAAGAAAAACAAAAGAATAAAATCAAAAAATAAGTTTTTGTTTGAATGTTTGTTGTGGCCTCTACCTTATATTGGCTTGGAAAGTGTTTGGCTTCCTGGGTGGCTCTCTCAACTAGGTGTCAAAAAATATCCAAGTGATTGCGACACTATTGCTAGCTGATGGATTTACTTAACCCCCTTTGAAACCTTGAGAAAAGACCTTTCTTAGAATGAATCGCACTAGGGTCGCCACTAAGGATATCCATGACTCTAACTCACAAAGGATTTACTAGTCAGGTAGGATAAAAAGGTTCCCATTTTTTCCACCAGTTCCCTCAAGGTGTGGACTACTTTTGGGTTCCTAGAACCACCCCCTTTGTTGTAGCTTAAGGCTTATGCCAAGGGGGTTATGTTCTAGTTAAGTGGTTGAGCCATAGCTCTTAACCAAACCTGCAAATCAAGTGTTTTGAATGTGGTATTTTTTTATCTTTTGATTTAGGTGTGGTTTGGTTGAACTCCTTTGGAAACCTATAGTTAGTAGTTTTTGGAATGTTTAGCCACCTTATGTGAGAGTAGGTCCTACAAACAATGATTAGAAATTTTTCTAGAATGAGGTAAAAATAACAAAACAAATAAACAAGACGATATAAATGAACCCACGTTTATAATTTCCAAGATCACTTAAAAAGTGTGAGGAAAGAGCATACATGTGGGTTGGCTTTGGTTAAGTGAAACTTTAATTCCCCAAAAACAAAAAAGAAAGAAACGACCATGTTTCGATTCCCAAGATCACTTGAAAAATAATGAGGTAAGATCATACATGTGGGGGATTTGTGTTAGTCACAAAAACAAAGAAAACAACAAGCGAGAAGCAAGCAAAAATGCGTTAATAATAGTTAGTCTAGTTAGTAAAACAATGACTTGTGTAGAAAATGATGGAAGAAAAAAATGATAAAAGGTGGACCAAAAACATTCAATAGCCCTATTTGGGAAACCCGCATAGTTAGTCCAAAAAAAAGAAATAAAGAAACTAATATAAATATAACTTAAATGAAAAAGAAACTAACGTAAATGGAAATTATAAATAAAATTAAATAAAAACAACTAAACCAAACCTATAACTATAAACTATAAGTATGAAAAAACCTAAGTAATTAGATTTGTGTGTGTGTGTGCGCAGTAAAAAAAAAAAAAGTGGAGTATCTTGGTGTGGGGAAGGGCGAGCCAAGGAGAGCTCATGTGAGGTGGGAAGGTGGAGTGGGGTTGTGAGGGCTCAAGCGAGGCATGGAAGGCTCGGCCAAGGCAGGAGGGAGCAAATTATTGGGAACAATCTTGGGTAGGGGTCTCGTAAGTCAACAAAGTTGGGTTAGAAGTACTATAGGGAATCGGGATGGGATCCAAGTTAGAGCCTACATATAAGCAAGGGTCAAGGTGAGGCGAAGGGTCGGGTGAGCTTAGGATGAGGTGGGAAGATTAGGACATGGTTCTTTGTGTCGAAATGGAGATGGAATCTTGATTGGGATGGGTAGGGTGGAGTAGGGAATAAGGATGAGGTTAGTATCACAGAAATGAGGTCTATGGGATCTTCGTAGGAAGGGTTGTGTGGGTGATGAGGTGGGTTGATTGAATGGGGTGAGATGAGATAGGATTAGGATGGGGAGTGGGGAATAGGTAGTTTGGTAGGAGAGTATAGAGAGGAAGATGGAGAGATAGGTTGGGATGGGGATGGGGTGAGTAGGGGCTACGGGTGTGGGTGGTGAGGTGGCTCACCCGAGCTTGCCAAATTGGGTAGTGAAGAGGGAGGGGTAGGGAGGAGGGGCTTAGTTTTAGGTTTTTTTGTTTTCAAATGTATGTTTTTTTAAAAATTTTAAAACAAGAAAAAAAAATAAAAATTAGAAAACTTTTAGACAAACATTCACTTCTCACATAAATCATACAATTGGAAAACCCTTGAAGTAAATCATTCAACATCTTAGTACACTTTTGATAAATGTCATGCTTTTATCTATTACTCTAGTGCTTGTGCCAATCTTACAATTATCATTTCTTCCCTTTGAATGATATGCTAACTCTACTTAGGCAAGTCACACAATTTTTTTCCTTCGTGATATAACTTCACCTAGGGAAATTTCAACTTTAATCATTTGCACAACGGATTCGGTAAGAGTGTCATGAGGAGTCGCTTTAACTTTGCTCTTTCAATCTGATCCTATTTCCATTTGGGAGAATTTATATCTACTTAATCACCATTATAGCACACATAAGGGGCATAGTTGATTGTCTTCTTTTTTGACTTTGTGTTGCTTTGTTGATTTTTACTCTTTTTGGACCACTTACAAGTAGTGTGATCACATCTTGGTTCCCTTATAACCCCGATTTGAACCTACTTTATATAGTGGGTTTGTTTTTGTAACATTCCCATTTTAAGACTTTAAAAACAAGGGGAAAAAAATTATACATAATTTTCTCTGTTCTAAATAATCATAATTTAGAACACACATTCCATGCCAATCAATCTCACAACATGATAACCATATCCAACCGTAAATGACTTGGAACTACGGATCTCTCATGTTAAATTAAAGTATTGATTACTACATGTCTACTAAGTATACTTGGTTCTCTTACACTGTTCGGTATTGAGTGTTCTGCTTAAGAAACCTATCCAATGTTTGTTACTATATTCATCTAAAATCTCATTTTTAAATTAGGTGACATAGGATAACGTAAAAGCGGTGAGCTTGCGACACTTTGCCAAAATATTTCCAACATACTGTTCATGTTACTATTCAAATATGGAATACTCATCTAACAGAACACATTCTTCACCCCACTCATCTATTATCTAGAATGGTCTTTACTGACTTCTGTCAGTTCACTTGTCCAAGGTTTGACCCTAGATCTGGTTAGCAACATGATTTAGTATAGGAACCCATTCATGATGACTAAGGGTATATAGACATACTCAATCAACCTAAGTCAATTGGGTGTGTCTAGTTATCCTAAGTCATCGTGAATCACTTCCTATACTAAATCACATTCCTAATCTGACCTAGAGAGAAACTAAGATCAAGTCCAAGTTTGAGTAGATCTAGATGAACCAATGCTAAGGGGTGTTGTAACATGTCAACTGCAACACTGTATCCTCATGAAGACCCTAGCCTTCATGAAGGTACAATCCTACAGTTGGCGTGTGCCAACATCTGACAGAATTACCCATCTTGATGTACACACCTCGAGAAGAGGTCATTTTCACCCATTTATATTTTAATTAAGATTCAAATTACAACCACCCTGCTTAACCTTAATTCCAACAACCCTTAAGTTTGTCATATCTAATTGAGTTGTTAAGTTAATACGTAACTCATAAACTTAGGATTAATTTTATGTTCATTAACTTTTTCTTAACATTCAATTAATCGAAAATAGAAACAACATCCATCATAATATTTATTTAATGTGTCTCAACCATTCAAGGAATGTATAAGAACCAAAACAGGTTATGTTATGGTAGACTTCATAGATATGAAGTTTAAATAGTTAACAAACTCATATACCATTCATTTATTTTGTATCCTTTTGAGAGGAGGAGAACCTTCCTCTTTATGGTTAAGTGTTAGCATTTATTATACCCTTATCCATTTCACACTTCCTGATATTTTAACTATACATTCATTAACATCATAATAAACCATACAAGATTAGGTAAAGAACATCAATACATGTAACTTAGTAAGTTGCATTCAAATAAGGGAAATTGTACTAATTCCCATTTATCCAACTCATTTAATGACAACAAAAATAAGGACCCAATCAGATATGAATGACAACATCAAAGATAGGATTACAAATTTCCTTCATATTATGCACAAGAGAATTGACATAATCAATTTAAGTAACTTCAGTCTTTTCAATTCATCATGATAAAATACACATTTTACAAGACTATGCATTACTGACATATTTCATGTCAACAACATCAAGATCATTAAAGAATACAACTTTTCTTCTTTCAATACATCTCAATAATGAATCAAATTCTCTATAAAAGGTCCAAATTTTAAGCAACCAATACATCATATAAGTTATTGTCTTCCTTTATCACTTACGAAGTCCATCTGCAAAAATTGCTAGCATGGGTCAGTTCATTGAACTGAGCATGATAAGCACTAAGCATTAAAACAATGTGATTTCAACTAACTGTTTCATAAAACCAACTCTACTTTTATGAAATAGTAAAGCCAAGAAAATAAATAAATCATAAGTAATAACAACCATAAAAGAAGAAAAATTGATCAACCTAAAGTAACATTAAGAAAATATCATGATATAATCAGCACTTTACAACATTATATTAGATAAGTAATATTTCAACCAATTTACTTATCTATATCAAATAAAAGTACTTACTACCTATCTCTTGCATAATTCAATCTGAATTAGTAATACAAAACTAACTCAACTATTTTCCAAACATAGAGTTATGTTAAGAAGCAAGAACAACAAACTCAACATTATCAAAATTCCCTAAAAATACATCTACAACCAAGAAAATTCCAACATCTTGAAAGGTTTAGGGATGAATTATTTACAACACAAAATAAGAGAATCCCCTTTCAAATGCTACACCCCAAATTCATAGTCCACGATATAACCTAAGCTCTCAAGTTAGGTCATACCTTAGAATTAGGAAAATATTCACTCAATATAAGGCATATAACATTAATGATCCAAAACAACGTTAATCCCTTCATTACAATTCAAGTGAATAAGAGAGGAGTATCAACAACTACTCGATGTATTCTAAAGAGTAATGTAATAGACCTATCCAATTATAAATACAATGATTACACAAAAAGGAAAGGACAAATTGTGATAACAATAAGAACTTCCTTTCTAATTTGGTTAATCCGAATACCATTTCACAACTAAGAAAAGAGAATGCAACACAAATCTCTTACAGTTTCCAAAGGAGACAATGATGACTCAATACTTCATAGAGAGAAAAAAGAGAAAGGAGTCAATCAACATGGTTAGAGAAGGATTCCAACATTCCTTTACAAGAAAGGATGGTTGTAAAAGGATTGGTATAGACCCAATCATAACATCCTTAGACTCTTTTAAACGTAGAAACCATGCACCAAAAATTTAGACTGAATCATATGACCAAAAATGCAAGTCGAGTTTCAAAATAAGGTTCACCCAAACATGAAGAAAAAGTAGTAGTAGTATTATTATTCTCATCAAGAAAGAGATGTAATAATCAGAATTGCTAACAACTTGCAGGGAATTAACAACCTTCATCATTCATTCAAAAACATCAAAGTTTTAGTCAAAGGAACCAAAGACTATCCATCATGATTCAATTTCAAAGAAGGTGCATTCCAAGATCAACATGGCTTAGCTACAGGCACACAAGCTATCAATAGAGATGAAAAAGTAATTTTCATTACATTTCTATGGACAGTTCAATTGCACACCTCTATAAATCAACAAGGTAAATTATCCCTTCCAATCTTACCCAAGAACAAAGAAATGGAAGAGTCCAGAAAACCCCTTACTCAGAACTGATTTGGTTAGTTCTAGATCAAGAAATGTCAACCAAAAGTTCAAATAACATCTTTAAAGCTTCACGAAATAAAATCAGGAAGGATTCAACAAGTTTACTCTAGCAAGTTACTCAAGAGGTTAACCCAGATCAGAACAGGTATTCTAAATCAACAACATCTAACTCAATAGAGAAGTAGACAACATGATCGACATCTAGAAATCTCAAACAGAGCTACGAGAATAACCCAAGTATCGACTCGAAAAATCCGACTCTCAACATGTCCTCAACCAAACAGGACCTCATCTATTTATCCATTAGTTTAGTCCTCAAGAACTTAAAGAAAGACACAATAAATAAATATCAGAAGAGAATACTTCACACACAGATATTCTCAACAAGATAACATCAAAATCTAAGAGTCCAAGAAACAATTATCTCATAGTTTCCATAAAAGAACTTAATTTGAGCAACTTAATTTTTAACTGAAAAGATAAGAGGAATAATAAAACATTCACTCTTGTTTCCATATAATATGAATCCAAAAAATAAGATTCCAAACACCCAATATCTTCCCAGCTCCCATCGAATACCAAATTTGAAGAACTGATAGATTATACAGTAAGTTCAAGAAGAAGTCACTTATTTACTATTTTCTATACAAATTTGAGTTCATAAAACTCTGAATCGAAGTATTCATAATAGTACAGTTCCAACAGAGTAACAAAACTTCAACAAAAAAAGATGTGACAGAGAAGGATATTCATTTACCTTCTAACAACCCAAAACAACAAACCCAATTTAAAACTTGAAGCCACATTTCATTTCCATAAACCCCTTTTCGAATAGACAAGTAAGATTCACACATGCACATCATTACTCAAATCACCACAAGATTTAAGGTGGGATTCAACATTAAATGAACAGAAAAACAACCCATCTCCTACCTTATCAAGCAGAGATTCCTCAAAAGAAAAATAGAGATTTTTCAAGCAAGAATGCATGGTAATCATAACAAAATAAAAGACCCATTTATTTCACGAGAGTAGAGTTGTTTTAATGAAGACATTTAGAGAAAAGAAGAGAAGCTTAATGGATAGATCCTATCATGCCTGATAGTGCTTTTTATCGATTTGAAGAATATTTCTAATTTGAGCCTCCACAACTCCTCCAAATGAATCAACAACCAAAAACTTCCTTCTCAAATTCCTCATATACTTCCATTGGATCAAAATAGTCCAAGGGAGTTAAAAATAGTAACAAATTGAAAATAGAACTATTGGTTCAAAGAACCAGATAGCTCCATGCAGAGAAAAAATTGAAATGCATGAGTAACCAAACAACCCCAAGAAATCTACTCGCATGGTTTCCAAGGTGGTTTTCTCACCAAACCGATGACCATAAATGCCATTAAACTCCACTTTCCCACCTATATCTCCATGCCACCACCATCTAAAGTTGGCGAGTCCAATTTCAAAGATAACATGCATTACTTAACTTTAGTGATGATGCCAACTAGGATTCCCTCTAGTTTCCATGCCTCTGTCAAACTGATAGTACCACAATGCTTTAAATTCAAAATCAAATCAAATAAATGACTTAGAAATCATTGCCACCATCTCATACTTGTCCATGTGACCCCCTTAGGTCCCTTTCCATCCTTGCATTAGTTTAGGATAGATATCATTAGCTTAGGATCCGACCTTAGGTTAGTTTAGAAAGTATTTACCTTAGGTTTTTAAACATTTCCTTAGGTAAATTTTCCATCTTAGGATAGGCCATACTTCATACCAATTTAGTATTAGGTAATAGGTTAGAAATAAACCTATAGTTACCTTAGGTTATTTCCAAATCCCCACTTTGTAAAACATACAACTTAGGTTAGGATGCAACAAGATTAGTGTAAACATAGATATAAGGTAGGTCTAGTTTACCTTAGGTTAGAATCTCATTAGGATAGATCTTAAAGATCTAGGACTTAGGTTTTTACCCTCAATAGTCCTAAAGTAGACCTCCATCCTCTTTACGCCATTCAACATCCTAGAGAAATTAATAAGAAGATCTGAGCACACTACTTACAGCTAGAATGCAAAGAAAGAAATTCTAATAAGATCAATGAAATTGTATAAATACAAGATTTTAGTCCTTTATTTCCTTCAACCTCTGAATGTCAGTTTACCATATAGATCAGGTAAGAAGAATTAAAACATACCTTGGATCAATGGAATTGATCAAGGTTTCGTTATTATAAAGAGGTAATTTGCAAACAACATTACTAGTTTACAACCTTTCTTATCTCAAATAGAATGGATTCCTTGCAAGCAACAACATTTCAGAAAAATGAATCCAAGAATATAAATAAATTATCCATGACAAGCATGATTTCTAATAGTCAAAAGAATACACCTTCTTAGGACAAATCACATGTCAACACTTGCAATGCAAAAGAGGAAAATTTAATAGTTTGCCACAGGTGTTACATACTTCCCTCCTAAAAATAATCATCATCCCGATGATTTACTTAATTACACAATTTAAATTAAGGAAAAATCAATTTATTTTATTACCTTTCATATGTTCCAAAAAAAACTGGATTTTTTTAAAATTCCAAAATCAGCATTTACGTAGCTGTTTTATTTTAAATATGAAATGTCTTCCCAAAATTGGTAGACTTATTGACATAAAAGAATAAAAACTTAAACTTATCAGTCAATAGAATCAGTCTTGTTCAAATAAATATGGAAAAATAGTTTTCATATCCTCCATATTTTCCCAGGTTGCACTTTCTTTGTTAAACTGATCCCATTGAACCTTATATTTTCTTATTTCACAATTTATTAAGTCTGCAATCGGTGAGTTTCTATCACTCGTATAGGTTTAACCATGATTATTCCTAGGTCTTGGACTGCAATTCCAATTTAACACATGTGATAAATCTAAAATGTATTTCTTAAGCAAAGAAATATGGAAAACATCATGCATTCGTGACAAATCAGGAGGTAATGCTAAACAATAAGCTACAAGGTTGATTACTTCAACAATTTCAAAGGGTCCCACATAACAAGGTGATAACTTGGTAGCCTTGCCAAAAGTTATAGAACTCTTTTTGGCTTAACCCAAAGAAATACCTTCTCACCAAGTTCAAATTTCCTATCAACCCGCTTCAAGTCAACATAACTCTTTTGCCTATCTGTTGCTTCTTTCAAGCATTCACAAATCATTTTAACTTGTTGTTCCATTTCCGTAAGGATTTCAGTCCAATTACCTCTCTATCCTCAATGTTGTCCCAACTAACAGGGGTTCTGCATTTCCTTCCGTATAATGCTTCGAAAGGTGCCATCTTTAGAGAGGTGTGATATGTGTTATTGTATGCAAACTCAACTAATGGAAGGTACTCTTCCCATTTATATTGTTGATCCATGCAATACATTCGTAACATATCCTCTAAAACTTGATTAACTCTTTTAATCTATCCATCTATTTTCGATGATATGTAGAACTGAAATTCAGCTTAGTTCCTAGAGCTGCATTAAGTGTTTGCCAAAATCTTGAAGTCATTCTTGGATCTCTATCAAATATGATTAATTCAGGTACTCCATGTAATCTAAAATATCATGAACAAACCTTTTCACTAAAATAGGTGAATCATCCTTAAGATTACTAGTAATAAAGTGTGTTACTTTTGTTAGTTTATCAACAACAACCAGAATAACATCATGTTTATTTCTTGACATAGGAAACCCTTATACAAAATCCATGCTTATCACTTGCCATTTGTACTTTGGGTATGCTATGAGGATATAATAAACCAACTGGATGCATATGTTCAACTTTAACATGTTGACATTCTAAGCAATGTGTCACAAACTCAATCACATCCTTTTTCATCCCTTTCTAGAAATATTGTTTTATATCAACAAACATCTTTGTAATACCAGGGTGTCTAGAAAAATGTGAATTGTGAAATTCAACTAATAATTTCTTTCTTAAATCCTTTAGCAAAGGTATGTATACCTTGTTTTCAAATCGTAATATTCCTTCATTATCAAAGTGAAAACCTTTATATCTCACATCATTTGGATCTATAGCAAGTGTTGTTTTTACTTGCTGAAAATAAGAATCATATTCCATAACACTTTTTACTTCATCCTTAAACTAAGTTCTCAATGTTATAAGAGTAGAAATGTGCTTCCTACGACTTAGAGCATCAACTACCCTATTTTCCTTTCCTTTAATGTAACTTATGTCAAAATCATATTGAGATAAAAACTCTAACCATATTAATTGTCTTGCATTCATATTTGGCTAAGTAAAAATATACTTTACCCCAAGATGATCAATTTTTAATTCAAAAGGTTTATTAAGTAGATAATGCCTCCAAACTTGAAGTGCATGAACAATGGAAGTAAGCTCTAAATCATGTGGAGCATAATTCAGCTCATGTAACTTGAGTTTTCTACTTTTGTAAGCTATGACATGATCATTTTGTAACAAAATACCTCCAAGACCTTCCCGGATGCATCTATTACAACCGTAAAGTCTCCATTAGGGTCAGGTATAGCCAAAATAGGTGTTGATGTTAACTGATCCTTCAAAGCTTTAAATGTAGATTCACATTTCTCATTCCACAAAAATTTCTTATCCTTTTTCTGTAATGAAGTTATTGGTGCAACAACTTTAGAGAAATCTTTAAAAATTTCCTATAGTAACCAACAAGACCCATTAAGATTCTAACTTCATGTACATTCTTTGGTACATGCCACTCAGTTATAGCTACAATTTTAGAAGGATCTACAATTATTCCATCTTTTCTTATAACATGACCCAAATAGTGCACTTTCATGTCATAGAAAGAACATTTAGACAACTTACCAAACAATCATCTCTTCCTCAAGATTGCCAAGACTATATTCAGATGCTCATGATGTTCTTCCATACTTTTTGAGTATATAAGAATATCATCCAAGAATACAAACACAAATTTTTCCAAGTATTCTTAAAAAATATTATTCATTAAATTCATAAAAGCTGCAGGTGCATTTGTTAATCCAAATGGTAAAAATGTGAATTCATAATGTCCATACCTCATTCAAAAAGTTGTTTTATGAATGTCCTCATCCTTAATTTAATCGATGATATCTAGATCACGATCTATCTTAGAACATACTTGATGCTCCATGCATCATCTAATCAAATAGATCATCAATTATAGGAAGTGGATATCTATTTTTAATCATTGCCTTTTTTAACATTATGTAATCAATACACAATCTAAGTGTTCCATATTTATTTTTCACAAAAATTACCGGTGCTCCCCAAGGTGAGACACTCGATCTAATCAAACCTTTAGATAAAATTTCTTGTAACTTGTTCCTTAAGCTCTACCAATTCAATAGTAGTCATCCAATAAGGTTCCTTAGAAATAGGCTTAGTTCTAGGTTTGATTTCAATTGTGAAGTCAAATTCCCTTTTGGGTGGAAGACCTAGTAATTCTTCCGGAAACACATCACTATAGTTTCATAACAATGGGTAACATTCTAAGAAATCACTATTTTCTTTAGTAGATTCAGAAATTTTTATTACATATATGGAAATGCCCTTATTTTTGGCCTTTTTAAGTTACATAGAAGACAATTTCCTAACTAAAATTTCACATTTTACACCCTAAATCTCTTGTTGTTTTCTGTAGATCATCTAAACAACTAATATGTTTTTCAAAACAGTCCACTTTTTCTTTATGCTCAGCTATCCAATTAACACCTATGATTACATCATAAGACCCCAAAGGAGCAACATAAAGATCAAATTTGGTAAAAACTAGGTAATTCAAGGACTAAGAACATACTACTAATTGTATGAACAACATTATTCCCATAATGTACAACCCATGATTTATCCATTTTTCTATCTTTTCTTTTTAATTTCGATGTTAATTTACTAGAAATAAAACATTCAGTAGCTCCTGTATCAAAAATAATAGTTACATGTATGCCAAATAACTTACCCGGAACTTCTATGGGTGTGACTTGCTTTTCAGCTTGTTTGTCAGCTACTGTAGTGTGTATCTTGTGCGATGATTACAGTCATCCTTTTTCAAAGGACATTGGTTTGCATAATGATCCTTTCCACAATTGTAACAACCTCCTACAGGTCCCTTTTTAGGCTCAAATTTATTTCCAGCCTTAAAGTTATCATTCTGACCTCCATAGGACTTTTGTCTGTTATTATTGTTCTTGACAAAGTTATTGCGTACATTAGTAGCAGGCTTATTTGTTGTTGTTTTCTTATTATTATCAGCTGAAAACTTACTTTTCATACCAAACTTCTTCCATGGTCCTTTCTTAGGTGCAAGAGATGATGAAGAGGAGTTTGGAACTTTCTTTCTTACTTCCTCCTTATGAGCAAAAATTGCCTTTAATTTATGTTCTTGCCTTATGGATTTTTCAACAACCCCTTCCATAGTGGTTGGGCTATGAACATCCACCTCTCCCCCTATAATGGGATTCAATCCCATGATAAATTTTTGTATCCTGAACTTCTCGTCAGTTTGATACTGAGGTACATACTTAAGGAGTTTAGTAAACCACTCCCAATACTCTGTTACAATTAATTTTCCTTGGGTTAAGTTCTGAAATTCAGTCATTTTATGATCATAGTAAAGTTGTGGCAGCCATCGTTGCCTAAAATAACTTTTAAATTGATCCCAAGTAATATTAGTTTCATCAATGTTCAACTCAACCTTATGGTTGTCCCACCATGAAGATGCTTCATGGGAAAGCTGATATGCTCCCCATATTGCCTTTGTTTCCTCTGAGAAGTTCCTTATTGCAAAGTACTTCTCCATTTCACTGAGCCAATTCTCAGCTCCATCTCCTAATGTGGTGCCATCAAACTTAGGTGGACTTATCCTTTTTATATCATTAGTGAGTTTAGTTGCTAACCTTGCCTTTTTATTTTCTGGCTGATCTGGCATGTTTACATTGTTATTATCAACACCCAAATTTCCCAAATTCACGTTGTCTACATAAGGTGGCTGATTGTTATTACCAACATCTTCTTCCTCCTCATTGCCCATTACTTGTTGTTCAAGTACATCCAAACGATCTCTTGTGTCCAACAGGTAGAGGATCTCATCAATTTTTGGGCAATTTCTACTTCTCCACCAGGTGGTGGGTTGTTTGCAACATTTCCTCTTGTTCTAACCATTTTCTATTAACAAGAAAATTTGAGTTTTATCATATTATGGACACAATAGGTCCAAGATTTTAAACCTTCAACTCTGATACCAAGATGTAACATTCCCATTTTAAGACTTTAGAAACAAGGAAAAAAAATTATACATAATGTTCTCTGTTCTAAATAATCATAATTTAGAACACACATTCCATGCCAATAAATCTCACAACAGATAACCATATGCAGTTGTAAATGACTCAGTGAACTACCGATCTCTCATTTCATGACTCGATATTCCAACCGATCTCTCATGTTAACTTAAAGTATTGAATACTACGTGTATACTAAGTATACTTAGTTCTCTTACCTTGTTATGGGTATTGAGTGTTCTATTTAAGAAACCTATCTGAATGTTTGTTACCAATATTCATCTGAATATCATTTCTTAAAATAGGTGACATAGGACAACGCAACCAGAACTTGTGATACTTTGGCCAAATATTTCAAACATATTATTCATGTTACTATTCCTAAATTGCATACTCGTCTAATGGAATACATCCTTTACCCCACTCATCTATTATCTAGAATGGTATTTCTGACTTCCATCGCTGTTAACTTGTCCAAGGTTTGACCCTAGATCTGGTTAGTAACATGATTTAGTATAGGAACCCATTCATGATGACTAAGGGTATATAGACATACTCAATCAACCTAATTCAATTGGGTGTGTCTAGTTATCCTAAGTCATCGTGAATCACTTTCTGTACTAAATCATATTCCTAATCTGACCTAGAGAGAAACTAAGATCAAGTCCAACTTTGAGTAGATCTAGATGAACTAATGTTGAGGGGTTTTGCAACATGTCAACTACAACATTGTATCCTTGTGAATACCCTAGCCTTTGTGAAGGTACAATCCTGCAGTTGGCATGTGCCAACATCCAACAAAATTACCCATCTTGATGTACACACCTTGAGAAGAGGTCATTTTCACCCATTTATATTTTAATTAAGATTCAAATTACAGCCACCCTTCTTAACCTTAATTCCAACAACCCTTAAGTTTTTCATATCTAATTAAGTTGTTAATTTAATACGTAACTCATAAACTTAGGATTACTTTTATGTTCATTAAATTTTTGCTTAGCATTCATTTAATCGAAATAGAAACATCATCCATCATAATATTTATTTAATGTGTCTCAACCATTGAAGGATCAGTATAAGAACCAAAACAAGTTTTGTTACAGGTGAGACTTCATAGATATGAAGTCTAAATGGTTAACAAACTCATATACCATTCATTTATTTTGTATCCTTTTGAGAGGAGGAGAACCTTCCTCTTTATGGTTAAGTGTTAATATTTCTTATACCCTTATCCATTTCACACTTTCTGATATTTTAACTATACGTTCCTCAACATCATAATAAACCATACAAGATTAGGTAAAGAACATCAATACATGCAACTTAGTAAGTTACATTCAAATAAGGGATATTGTATTAATACCCATTTATCCAACTCATTTAATGAAAAAAAAGTAAGGACCCAATCAAATATGAATGACAACATCAAAGATAGGATTACAAATTTCCTTCATATTATGCACAAGAGAATTGACATAAACAATTTAAGTAACTTCAGTCTTTTCAATTCATCATGATAAAATACACATTTTACAAGACTATGCATTACTAACATATTTCATGTCAACAACATCAAGATCATTAAAGAATACAACTTTTCTTCTTTTAATACATCTCAATAATGAATCAGAATTCTCTATAAAAGGTCTAGAATTTTAAGCAACCAATACATCATATAAGTTATTGTCTTCCTTTATCACTTACGAAGTCCATCTACAAAAATTGCTAGCATCGGTTAGTTTAAATAACTAAGCATGATAAGCACTAAGCATTAAAACAATGTGCTTTCAACTAACTGTTTCATAAAACCAACTCTTCTTTTATGAAACAATAAAGCCAAGCAAACAAATAAATCATAATTAATAACAACCATAAAAGAAGAACAATTGATCAACCTAAAGTAACATTAAGAAAAGATCATGATATAATCAGCACTTTACATTATTATATTAGATAAGTAATATTTTAAACATTTTACTTATCTATATCAAATAAAAATACTTACTACCTATCTCTTGCATAATTCAATCTGAATTAGTAATACAAAACTAACTTAACTATTTTCCAAACATAGAGTTGCGTTAAGAAGCGTGAACAACAAACTCAAAGCATTATCAAAATTCCTTAAAAGACATCTACAACCAAACAAATTCCAACATCTTGAAAGGGTCAGGGGATGAATTATTTACAACACAAAATAAGATAATCCCCTTACAAATGCTATGCTCTAAATTCATAGTCCACAATATAGCCTAAGCTCTCAAGTTAGGTCATGCCTTAGAATTAGGAAAATATTCACTTAATATAAGGCATTGTTGTCTCCCAAAAACTACTCTGTGTTTTTATAGCTAAATTCAAATTTTTTGAGTGCATGCTCTTCGTTGGTGTTTAAGCCAAGTTAGAGATTCAAGAAATTAGCAAAATTCGTGCCCTAGAGTTGTTTAAACCTCTATTTTTCTCGTTTTTAGAAATCCTCCATTTCTCCATCTGTGCACGTAATATCCTCTTTACAACCTCCATTTTGATCAAAATTGTTCATTTGTTCTATGGCCTGGGTTGTCAAATCATTGTTTTACCTCCATTCCTCTAGTTCATGAAGGAAATTTGAAAATTGGACTCAAAATGATGAAGTTTTCTTTATCTGCATGTATTTTCCATAGTCGGGATGACTGGCTTCTTTTCTCCATCAAATTTTGACCCCAATGAATGCAGGTACGTGGTCAGATCCTATTGGATGGGGAGGAACGGGATTTTTGGTGAACTTAACACTTTTTGTCACTTTTGGTCACTTTTATCAACAATGATATATTTACCTGTGGCCCCGATCAGCTATAAAGGAAAAGTCAAATATTGAGCCCACAAAGAAAAGTCAAAGTGGACGAGTGGGCCATTGGGGAACTTTTGGAAATTTAACCAAATTCCCAAAAGTGAAGTAAAAGTTCTAGAATGCTCCACGGCTCCGCCAAGGTCTCGGGCCCATTGTTGAAAATTCAAAGCGGAGGAGCGGAACAACGGAGAACTTTGAGTTTTTGAGCTTTTTCCAAAAAAAGGTTTAAATGTTTAGAAAAGAGCCGCGGCCCCACATCCAACTGAACATGCCATGTGTCCTAGTCAAATCAAAGCAAGCCAGTAGGAAAAAGGAAATTGAGTTGTTGAGCCTTTTTCCAAAAAGGTTAAAATGTTGAGAAAAGGGTCGTGATCCCATTTCCAATAAGAACGTGCCACATGTCTAAGTTAAAAATTCAAAGTGGGGCATGGGCCAATTTGTTCCAAATTTCCAAATCTCATGAAAAATCAAAAATGCAAAAGGCTTCCCCCGTAACCACTCCAATCCCTTCCTGCCACGTGGATGGCCCAATTTCAGAGTTAGAGGAGAAAATAAAATGTAACGGTTTCTTTGTAAGATCTAGTTTTTAACCCGCCATGAGTGTTTTCTTCACAACAGAGGAATTTGAAAAGGTGTTGAGGATTTTGAAGTTGTAATGGTTTCTTGTGAAGAATATAATGGCTTCTCAACATCATTCCAAGGGTCTGGTAATTGATTTCAAAAAGACCAGAGTGCTTTGTACCTGGAAAAGATAGAAAATGCCACATTGCTTCTATTTTCTCTTCTTCCTCGAATTTCTTCCATTCTCAAGCTATGTACAAACTTTACTCAAGCTTCAATAATAAAATAAGGAATTTTGGCCTTTTTGATTGAGGGATTGATTGGTACTTTCACGACCAATGAGTTTCATTCAGTCTTGTAGCTTCTTCTGCGGGTTTATTTTTCTTCTAACTATAAATGCATGTAAATGAAATTTATAATTAATGTGTGTGGGCATCTGATATTCTACTCACAACATTAGTTTCTCCTACCTCCATTCTCACTCCCTTTCCCCTTCTCAGACAAATTTCTTCTCTAGTGAGAAATTGCTAGCTTTTCCATAGGGTCAGTGGAGTGCCCCTGTTGGATCTCTGGTCGAAAGGCCACCATTAAAATCCACTTTTTCACACATGCACATACGGAAGCTACATCATTCAAGTAGAGGGACTTAGATTCCCATAGCATTGGCTTAAAACCCACCAATTTTTCCACAAGAAAAATTTTCTCGCCAACAGTTTTTGGCACCCACCGTGGGGCAAATTTTGTAACATCTGCACCTAAAAATGACCTCAAGGTCATAAAATACAAAAAGAGATTCTAGAAGAAAATTTTCTGGAGATTGAATAATCACACAAACTACATGGATGTAAATCATGGCTATCCTGGGAAATCCTCCTATTGAGAGACTTGATTTACTCTTTCACATCCAAGAAGACATTACTTCGATCTCGAGAGAAGATATTTTGCATAATCAAAAAAGTGCTAATCATTACTTCATTGTAATAAGGATTCGGACCTAGAAGAGGAACATGTTGTTGAATTGTAAGGGCGAGAGACAAATTCCAAAGCACCCGAGAGGAGAGCATAAACTTTTGAGCTAGGCGATAGAAGATACACCGGAAACTAAGACAAGGAGGGCAAGTTGATCCCACATTTGAAGATGTTGAAAGAGAGGAAAGAGATGAAGAGGGGGATGAGGGATCAACTTGAAGAAATAGAAAGACTCCAAATTGAAGTAGAAGAAAGAGTAGCAGTATAAGTAGCCTTAGCAAGACCGGAGGCTAGAAACAAGAATAGAATGGGTGATCATGAGCGTGAAGTACGCAGGCCTAACATACCATGGGGAAGAAATACTGGTCCACTTGCTCTTCCACAACCACTTCATGAGCTCCCAAGAGGCTCAAGAAATAACTTCCCAAAATTCAAAGGGGATGGTTCTTAGCTCTCTAGAAGAACATGTAGCAGCATTCATCACTACTTGTGGAGTGTTGGGAGTTAAAGATGAAGATGTTTCAGTTAGGATCTTTGTGGAGTCACTCCAAGAAAAAGATGTTGAATGGTTCTACATGTTGCCCCCAAGATTTGTCACATGTTGGGAAGATATAAGAAGTGCATTTGAACATAGGTTCAAGAGCACAGAAGATTGTCAGGATCTGCTAGTCCAATTGGTTCAGATGAAGAAGGAGACCTCCAAATCAATGAGATATTTTGTAGCAAGGTATGATAGGTTGAAAATAAGGATCCCAAAAGATGTGGTACCCTCTGAAAACAACTTGAAAAGGTTCTTCATCAGTGCTTTTCCATCAGAATTTGGTTTCTTCCTCAAAAGATCCCAACCAAGAACATTGAGGGAAGCTAAAGACTTTACAATTGAGACTAATGATGATCTAATTATTTCTAGAAAAGTGAAAGGACCTAATGGGAAGTAAAAGGGTCAGAGTTCAAATTCAGTCACCACTCATCCAATGTTCCAAAAAATGGCAAATGACCTAGTTGCTTTGAAGAAACAACTATCACAAATCACAATGAGGAATGCTCCAAAGAGACCAAATCTTCCCGATAGAATAAGAATTGCTTCACCAGACTCGTAGTATTTCTCTTGAAGAATCACTAGTAAATTCCATCTCCGACACTAGGGAATCGGAAGAAGGATCGGACATTGAGGAAATGGAATAAGAAAGCATGGATGACTATGAAAACTATCTTGAAATTGAAGAGGTTGGCATGCACAATGGCCTAATTGAATACATTGCTGATGAGGAGGAAAGTGATGAAGAAGCTCCAAGTTTTTCATGTGTTGTTTTCACTCATGCACAATCCAAGAATGGTGTTTCAGCCTCAGTAGTTGTAGCAGATGATAGGAAGAACAAAGAAGATTGCTCTCCAAAGCTTCCACAAAACAAGATCATCAACAGAGGATCACCATTACCACCTTCCATGGAATCAGCCAAAGAGAAACTAGATTCACTAGTTGCCAAGGATCATGTTGTTGTGCCAAGTAAGTTATCTAATTCTTCTCCCAACTCAAAAGTTGTTAAGAGAAATTCTCTTCTAAATATTGGTTTTGCAAGAACATCTAAATTTCAATCAAAGGCTATACCCTCACCTCCTTCCAAGCCAATTGCTACATTTGAAAAGGAGAACCCAACACCAAAAGTAACAAAACCCTTGTCATTTAAATCCTCTCCCACTGCTTTGGAACCTCTTCCTCATCTACCATAGCTCCATTTGACTTTGTGGAGCATGCAAGCAAAACCAAAGTTCAGCTCTCTGAGATTGAATACCTACAAACACACCCTGCCCAATTTGATAGATTCATCAAGGCATTTTGTGGTAGTAACCCTTTTCTTCAAGCCCAATCTCTAACATCCTATTACCCACACCATCCATACCACCTTCTCAAAACATGTTATCCCTCAATGCCTCCAACACCAATAGAGTTGAGCCTTTCTACTGTCACTTCTCATCAAAGGCTTCCAGTTGAACAATTGCATCATAGACTCTGGAGCCTTAGATAATGTGATGCCAGAAAAAGTTACAAATGCTCTTGGCCTCACTTTGACCCGAGTAAATGGCACATGCTATTCAATGGAATCCAAACAAGTTCCATTGGTAGGAAGAATCAAGGATGCTCAGGTTACACTAGTTGATTATCCAGACAAGAAGATACTCCTGACCATCTTGGTGGTAGACATCCCAGCCTCTTTTGGTATGTTGTTGAGCAAAATTTTTTGTAGAGACCTAGGTGGAGAAATAAAAATGGATTGGTCATCTGTAACTATCCCAGTGAAAGGAGAAATGAAGAAGTTGTTTCCAGTCAGGAAAATGAAATTCACAGTAAGGAAATCTGATGATCCAAGAGCTAACATCCTCTTTCAAGATTGTGGGTTAGGAAAATACTTCCTTACATCACAAAAGGAAGAGAACTTGTCACTCCTCATGGAGGAAGAAGAAGATCAAATTTATACAATGAAGTTTGATGGTAGTCATTCCGAGTAGGTTCGGGAGCTAGTGTAGTATTGTACTCTCCCTCCAATGAGGTATATCCTTTTTCCTACAAGCTACAATTTGACAATAAAAATAATACAATAGAGTATGAAGCATTACTCTTAGGCATGAATTCACCAGAGGACATGGTAATCAAGAAGTTGAGATGCAAAGGTGATGCGAGGTTGTGGTAAAGTAGGTCCACTTGCCAACATCATCGGTGAAGAACCTCAAACTCGGAAATATAGAAACAAGGTGTGGGACTGCAATGAATCCTTTGATGCATTCTCCATTGAATCTATCCCTAGGGATAAGAATGAAAAGGTTGATTCTCTAGCAGTGTCAACTTCCTTAGTGACACCTCATCCCTCTTTTGGAAAGGATAAAGTGACCATTGAGGTGGTTTTCAAACCACGGTGTACTAGATAATACTATTCATTGGCGGGTCTTCAATGATGACAATCAGATCCTAGCCTTCTTATAACAAAGATATAACTTTAATAATCTTTTCTTTGAAGGAAGTGAAAATCCACACCGTGAATCAGTCCTCAAAGGGGATAATGAAGGAATTGAGTGAATTGATGAAGAGGAGTAATCAAACTAAAAGGAAACAAAATCCCCAAAGGTCTAGTTTCTTTGGAAGATCTCTTTGAAAAGCATGATAGGTTCATCCAAGAGAAAGAAAAATATTCTTCTCGGTGTCCATCTGATTTTGATCAAGAAAACATTGGCACTTTAGAGAATCTAAGGATGGTTAACATTGGTAAATGTTGCTCACCAAAAGAGAAGAGAAAGTTTTTACTCTGTTAAAAAAGTACTCAGATGTCCTAGCCTATTCCTATGATGAACTCAAATATTTTCAGCCAAAGGAAATGCATCACTCCATTCCTTTGAAGCAAGGAGCTAAGCCCTTCAGGCAAAAACAAAGTCCCTATAATCCAAAGATTTATGATGTTATCAAAGAAGAGGTGACAAAGATGCTCAATGCTAGAATCATCTTCCCCATCCACCATTCAACATGGGTGGCTAACATTGTTCCAGTAAGGAAGAAGAATGGGGAAATAAGGATTTGTGTATACTTCCAAAATCTAACATCTCTCAAGGAAAATTACCCTCTTCCAATCATGGATCACATTTTGTAAGAAGTCACTAGATCTGAAATTCTCTCTTTGCTTGATGGATTCTCAAGGTACAACCAAATCAAGATGGCAGAAGAGGATTGTAACAAAATAGCCTTAACAACACCTTAGGGCACTTTTTCCTACAATAGAATGCCTTTTGGCTTGATCAATGTTGGGGCCACTTTGCTAGAGAGCAATGGACTTGGCCTTCAAAGATTTGAAATATTACATTTTCATTTACCTTGATGACCTCATGGTTTTCTCAAAGAGGAGAGGAGATCATATCTATCATTTGGAGCAAGTCCTTACAAGGTGCAGGAAACATGGCATTTCTCTAAATCAAAAGAAGTGCATTTTTGGAGTCACAGAAGGTAAGTTGTTGGGACACATTGTGAACAAACATGGAGCACACATTGATCCTGAGAGGATCAGAGCTATCCAAGCACTAGCCTTACCAACTAGCAAGAAGGGAGTTCATTCATTCTTTGGAAAGGTAAACTTCCTTCATCGTTTTGTGCCTAATTTTTCTAAACTAACTAAGCATATAACTTCCATGATGAAGCCTCAAGCAAGTTTCAAGTGGAATAATGAAGGAAAAACAACATTTGAGGATATTAAGAAAGCCATTTCCAAAGCTCCAACTCTTATATCTCCAAATTTTAACAAGGATTTCATCATGTATTGTTATGCATCAGAACATACACTCTCTGTTGTCCTTGTTTAGAAAAATGATGAAGGTTTGGAAGTGCCCATTGCTTTCATGAGATAAAGTACATCCAATTAGAGAAGCATTCCTATGCATTATTTAAAGCTGTTAAAAGTTTTAGATTCTACATTCTCAATTCCCATATAGTGGTGATGGTCCCTAGAAGTGAAATCAAGTCCATTTGACTTAACAAGATCCTGGGGCTAAGAGAGGAAGTTGGATTGCAAAGACCCAAGAGTATGACTTGGATATTAGGCCCTCTAATCTAGTAAGAGGAAATGGTTTGTGCCAGCTGATTGCTGAAGATGAAGCTCTCAGGGCTCAGTAGGGAGAAAAGGATGATGTTTTCTCAACCTAGTTTAGGAGACAGTCCACAAGTGCTCTTTGTCACCACTACTAATGAGTGGTATGTTAATATTTCTTACTACCTCACCTATGGAGAATTCCCTCCTCATCTTGATTACCAACAAAGAATAACCCTAAAGCTGAAAGCATCAAATTTTGTGATATGGAATCATGTATTTTATGAGAGAGGTCTTGATGGTTATTTCCTCAGTGTGTGGATAAGGAGAAACAACAAAAGTTTCTCGGGGCATATCATGATCAAACTTGTGGTGGAAATTTCTTAGTAATGGTCACTTTGCATAAGATTCTCATGGGGGATATTATTGGCCCTCCATATTTGTACATGCACTCAAGATTGGGTTTCCAAATGCAAAGTATGCCAACTATTTGTTGGAAAGCCACAACTAGCTGCATTGTCACTAAGGCATGTGGTGATTGAAGAACCGTGTTAGCAATGGGGGCTAGATTTCATTAATTTTTTTGAATCCTCATTCAAGTGTAGGGAATACTTATGTACTCATTGAATGATTACTTCACTAAATGGGTGGAAACCATTCCAACCAAGCAAGCCACTCTAAAGCAGATGCAACATCATCAAGGAGAATATCATTTTCCGTTTTGGAGTACCACAGAAGATTGTTGTAGACAATGCCACCTATTTCTCTTCAAAGGAGCTCACAGAGTTTTGTTATGGTTTTGGAATCTCCTTATCTCACTCTTCTAACTACTATCCATAGGGAAATGGTCAAGATGAGTCAAGAAACAAGAACATTGTGACCATTGTTTGCAAGTTGGTAGATGAGAATCAAAGGAACTGGCACAAGAAGTTATATGATGCATTGTGGGCCGATAGGATTACTCCTAAGAAGGAAATAGGTATGTCACCTTTCTAAATGTTATATGGAGTTGAGGCAAAGATTCCTATCACAATTGAGATGTCAGCTCTCAATTTGTTGCAAGAAATAGAAGATGGTCAATACAAAGAATCCTTTGACAAGAGGATCCTCTTCTTGGAGAAGCTGGAGGAAAGTAGATGCCAAGTGGTGGATATAATTAAAGAACACCAATTGAAAGTGAAGAATATCTTTTACAAGAGGAAAAAGGGAAGAGAATTCGAGGTTGGAGATTTTTTCCTTCTTTGGGACAAGAGAATATAACCAAAGGGCAGCCATGGAACGTTTGAGTCATTATGGCTCAATCCATTCCAAATTCATGGAGCTTGTGGTGAGAATTTTTTTCACATCTCATAGTTGGATGGAACACCATTGGAATTTCCTCAAAGTGGGAAATACTTTAAACTATATCATCAATGAAAGTGGGTTGTCCCCCGCCTTGTACCATAGGTGATTTTGTAGGTGTGTTTTTCCCTTTTCAGTTATGAGGTTTTGGTTAAGTTTTGTTTGGTTTTTGTTGTGTGTTTCCTCCTTCCATTCTTTCTTAGAATTTTACATGACTCTGTAAGGCCCAATGGATAAGGCGATCAACATAATATGTTTTGAAACTTGAGATTATGGATCCTTATGTCATGCCCTAGCCATGCCCAGTTCACGCCATGTCCCCAAGCTAAAGTCGGTTGTTGTCTCCCAAAAACTACTCTACATTTTTATAGCCAAATTCAAATTCATATGAAATCTCATTTCTTAACTATGTTGGATAGGACAACACAACCAGCATCTTGCGATACTTTGGCCAAATATTTCCAACATACTATTCATGTTACTATTCCTAGACGACATACTCATCTAACAGAATACGTCATTTATCCCACTCATCTGTTATCTAGAATGGTCTTTACCGACTTTTGTCGCCACTTGTCCAAGTTTGACCTATATCTAGTTATCAACATTATTTAGTATAGGAACCCATTCATAATGACTAAGGGTATATAGACATACTCAATCAACCTAAGTCAATTGAGTGTTTCTAGTTATCCTAAGTCATTGTGAATTACTTCTGTACTAAACCACATTCCTAATCTAACCTAGAGAGAAAATAAGATCAAGTCTAGGTTTGAGTAGATCTAGATGAACCAATGTTGAGGCAACTAAAACATTGTATCCTCATGAATACCCTAGCCTTCACGAAGGTACAATCCTATAGTTGGCGTGTGCCAACATCCAACAGAATTACCCATCTTGATGTACACACCTTGAGAAGAGGTCATTTCACCCATTTATATTTTAATTAAGATTCAAATTACAGCCACCCTTCTTAACCTTAATTCCAACAACCCTTAAGTTTTTCATATCTAATTGAGTTGTTAAGTTAATACGTAACTCATAAACTTAGGATTAATTTTATGTTCATTAAATGTTTACTTAGCATTCAATTAATCAAAAATAGAAACATCATCCATCATAAGATTTATTTAATGTGTCTCAACCATTCAAGGAATGTATAAGAACCAAAACAAGTTCTGTTATGGTAGAATTCATAGATATGAAGTCTAAATGGTTAACAAACTCATATACCATTCATTTATTTTGTATCCTTTTGAGAGGAGGAGAACCTTCCTCTTTATGGTTAAGTGTTAGGATTTATTATACCCTTATCCATTTCACACTTCCTGATATTTTAACTATACGTTCATTAACATCATAATAAACCATACAAGATTAGGTAAAGAACATCAATACATGCAACTTAGTAAGTTGCATTCAAGTAAGGGAAATTGTACTAATTCCCATTTATCCAACTCATTTAATGACAATAGAAATAAGGATCCAATCAGATATGAATGACAACATCAAAGATAGGATTACAAATTTCCTTCATATTATGCACAAGAGAATTGACATAATTAATTTAAGTAACTTTAGTATTTTCAATTCATCATGATAAAATACACATTTTACAAGACTATGCATTACTGACATATTTCATGTCAACAACATCAAGATCATTAAAGAATACAACTTTTCTTCTTTCAATACATCTCAATAATGAATCAAATTCTCTATAAAAGGTCCAGACTTTTAAGCAACCAATACATCATATAAGTTATTGCCTTCCTTTATCACTTACGAAGTCCATCTGCAAAAATTTCTAGCACGGGTCAGTTCATTTAACTGAGCATGATAAGCACTAAGCATTAAAACAATGTGCTTTCAACTAACTATTTCATAAAAACAACTCTTCTTTTATGAAACAATAAATCCAAGCAAACAAATAAATCATAATTAATAACAACCATAAAATAAGAACAGTTGATCAGCCTAAAGTAACATTAAGAAAAGATCATGATATAATCAACACTTTACAAAATTATTTTAGATAAGTAATATTTCAACCAATTTACTTATCTATATCAAATTAAAAACTTACTACCTATCTCTTGCATAATTCAATCTGAATTAGTAATACTGAGAACTAACTCATTATTTTCCAAACATAGAGTTACGTAAAGAAGCGAGAACAACAAACTCAACATTATTAAAATTTCTTAAAAAGATATCTACCGCCAAAAATTCCAACATCTTGAAAGGTTTAGGGATGAATTATTTACAACAAAAATAATATAATCCCCTTACAAATGCTACACTCTAAATTCATAGTCCACAATATAGCCTACGCTCTCAAGTTAGGTCATGCCTTAAAATTAGGAAAATATTCACTCAATATAAGGCATTGTTGTCTCCCAAAAACTACTCTACATTTTCATAGCCAAATTTTAATTTTTTGAGCTCATGCCCTTCCTTGGTGTTTAATCCAAGTTAGATATTCAAGAAATTAGCAAAATTCGTGCCCTAGAGCTGTTTAAACCTCTGTTTTGCTCATTTTTAGAAATCCTCCATTTCCTAGTCTATGCACGTAATATCCTCTTTGCAACCTCCATTTTTTATCAAAATTGTTCACTTTTTCTATGGCCTAGGTCATCAAATCATTTTTTTCCTCCATGCCTCTAGTTTGTGAAGGAAATTAAAAAGTTGGACTCAAAACGATGAAATTTTCTTTCTTTGCATATTTTCCATAGTCAGGATGACGGGCTTCTTTTCCCATCAAATGTTTACCCCAAAGAATGCATGCACATGGTCAAATCCTATTGGATGGGGAGGAACGGGATTTTTGGTGAACTTAACACTTTTGGTCACTTTTGGCAAAAATGGTAAATTTTCCCGTGGCCCCGATCAGGCTATAAAGGAAAAGTCAAATTTTCAGCCTGCAGAAAAAAGTCAAAGTTGAAGCCCATAGGGAAAAAGTCAAAGGTGAACCTGTTGTTGAGAAGACAAAGCAGATGAGTGGGCCATCGGGGCACTTTTAGAAATTTAACCAAATTCCCAAAAGTAAAGTAAAAGTTCTAGAATGCTCTGCTTCTCTGCCATGGTCTCAGGCCCACCATTGAAAAGTCAAAGTGGAGGAGAGGAATGGTGGAGAACTTTAAGTTTTTTATCCTTTTCCAAAAATGGTTAAAATGTTTAAAAAGGAGCCACGGCCCTGCCTCTAACTAGAACGTGCCACATGTCCTAGTAAAATCGAAGCAGTGGGGTGGTAGAGGAAATTGAGTTTTTGAGCCTTTTTCCAAAAAAGGTTAAAATGTTGAGAAAAGGGTTGTGATCCCATTTCCAATATGAACGTGCCACGTGTCTAAGCTGAAAAGTCAAAGTGGGGTTACGGGTCAATTTTTACAAATTTCCAAATCTCATGAAAAATCACAAAATGCAAAATTCTTCCCTCGTAACCACTCCAATCCCTTCCTGCCACGTGGATGGCCCAATTTCAGAGTTAGAGGAGCAAATCAAATGGTCTATATTTAAACTAGAAAATCGAATGTAATGGTTGCTTTGCAAGATCTAGTTTTTAACCTACCATGAGTGTTTTCTTCACAACAGAGGAATTTGAAAAGGTGTTGAGGATTTGTGAAGTTGTAATAGTTTCTTGCGAAGAATATAATGGCTTCTCGACATCATTCCAAGGGCTAGCGATTGATTTCAAAAAATACTAGAGTGCTTTGTACCTAGAAAAGACAGAAAATGCCACATTGCTTCTATTTTCTCTTCTTCCTCAAATTTCTTCCATTCTCAAGCTATGTACAAACTCTGCTCGAGCTTCAATAATAAAAGAAGGAATTTTTGCCTTTTTGATTGAGGGATTGATTGGTACTTTGTGACCAATGAGTTTCATTTGGTCTTGTAGCTTCTTCTGCGGGTTTTTTTTTCTTCTAACTATAAATGCATGTAAATGAAATTTCTAATTAATGTGTGTGGGCATCTGATATTCTACTCACAACATTAGTTTCTCCTACCTCCATTCTCACTCCCTTTCCCCTTCTCAGAAAAAAGTTCTTCTCTAGTGAGAAATTACTAGCTTTTCCACATGGTCAGTGGAGTGCCCCTGTTGGATCTCTAGTCGAAAGGCCACCGTGTAAATCCAATTTTTCACGCATGCACATACGAAAGTTGTACCATTCAAGTAGAGGGACTTAGACTCCCATAGCATTGGATGGAAACCCACCAATTTGTCCACAAGACAAATTTTCTTGCCAACACGCATATAACATTAATGATCCAAAACAACATTAATCCCCTCATTACAATTAAAGTTAATAAGAGAGGACTATCAACAACTATTGATGTATTCTAAAGAGTAATGTAATAGACCTATCCAATTATAAATACAATGATTACACAAATAGGAAAGGATGAACTGTGATAACAATAAGAACTTCCTTTCTAATTTGGTTAATCTAAATACCATTTCACAACTAAGAAAAGAGAATGCAACACAAATCTCTTATAGTTTCCAAAGGAGATAGTGATGACTCAATACTTCAGAGAATAAAAGAGAAAGGAGTCAATCGACATGGTTAGAGAAGGATTCCAACATTCCTTTACAAGAAAGGATGGTCATAAAAGGATTGGTATAGACCCAATCATAACATCCTTAGACTCTTTTAAACATAGAAACCATGCACCAAAAACTGTTAGACTGAATCATATGACCGAAAAATGCAAGTCAAGTTTCAAAATAAGGTTCACCCAAACATGAAGCAAAAGAAGTAATAGTATTATTATTCTCATCAAGAAAGAGATGTAATAATCAGAATTGTTAACAACTTGCAAGCAATTAACAACCTTCATCATTCATTCAAAAACATCAAATTTTCAGTCAAAGGAACCAAAGACTATCCATCGTGATTTGATTTCAAAGAAGGTGCATTCCAAGATCGACATGGCTTAGCTACAGGTGCACAAGCTATCAATAGAGATGAAAAAGTAATTTTCATTACATTTCTATGGATAGTTCAACTGCACACCTCTACAAATCGACAAGGTAAATTATCCCTTCCAATCTTACCCAGAGAACAAAGAAATGGAAGAGTCCAGAAAACCCCTTACTCAGAACCAATTTGGTTAGTTCCAAATCAAGAAACGTCAACCAAAAGTCTGAATAACATCTTTAAAGCTTCATGAAATCAAAATCAGGAAGGATTCAACAAGTTACTCTAGCAAGTTACTCAAGAGGTTAACCTAGATCAGAACAAGTATTCGATAACAACAACATCTAACTCAATAGATAAGTAAACAACATGATCGACATCTAGAAATATCAAACAGAGCTACGAGAAAAACCCAAGTATTGACTCAGACAAAGCCAAATCTCAACTTGTCCTTAACCAAACATGACCTCATCTATTTATCCATTAGTTTAGTCCTCAAGAACTTAAAGAAAGACACAATAAATAAGATCAGAAGAGAAGACTTCACACAGAGATATTCTCAACAAGATAACATCACAATCTAAGAGTCCAAGTAACAATTATCTCATAGTTTCCATAAAAGAACTTAATTCGAGCAACTCGGTTTTAAGCGAAAATATAAGAGGAATAATTAAACATTCGCTCTTGTTTTCACACAAGATGAATACACAAAAATATAGATTCCAAACACCCAATACCTACCTATCTCCCATCAAATACCAAATTTGAAGAACTGATAGATTATACAAGTAAGTTCAAGCGTAAGTCCCTTATTTACTATTTTCTATACAAATTTGAGTTCATAAAACTCTAAATTGAAGTATTCATAATATTACAGCCCAACAGAGTAACAAGAATTCAACAAAACAAATATATGATACGTAAGGATATTCATTTACCTTCTAACAACCAAAAATAGAAAACCCAACAAACTTGAAGCCACATTTCATTTCCATAAACCCCTTTTCAAACAAACAAGTAAGATTCATGCATGCACATCATTACTCAAATCACCACAAGATTTAAGGTGGTATTCAACATTAAATGAATAGGAAAACAACCCATCTCCTATCTTATCAAGAAGAAATTCCTCAAAAGAAAAATAGAGATTTTTTAAGCAAGAATGCATGGTAATCATAACAAAATAAAAGACCCATATATTTCATGAGAGAAGAGTTGTTTTAATGAAGACATTTAGAGAAAATCATAACAACTTAATGGATAGAGATTATCATGCCTGATAGTGCTTCTGTTGATTCAAAGAAGATTTCCAGCCGAGCCTCCGCCACTCCTTCAAATGAAATCAATAACCAAAAACTTCCTTCTCAAATTCCTCATATACTTCCATTGGATCAAAAATAGTCCAAGGAGTTAAAAATTGTAACAAACTTAAAATAGAACTATTGATTCAAAGAACCGGATAGATCCATGCAGAAAAAATGTAAATGCATGAGTAACCAAACAACCCCTAATAAATCCACTCGCATGGTTTCCACGGTGGTTTTCTCACCACAACCAATGACCATAAATGCCATTAAACTCCACTTTCCTACCTAATATCCACACCACCTCCATCTAAATTTGGTGAGTCCAATTTCAAAGATTACATGTATTACTTAACTTTCGTGATTATGCCAACTAGGATTCCCTCTAGTTTCCATGTCTTTGTCATACTTGACAAGATCGCAATGCTCTAAATTCAAAATCAAATCAAATAAATTACTTAGAAACCATTGTCACCATCTCATTCTTTCCATGTGACCCCCTTAGGTCCCTTTCCATCCTTACATTAGTTTAGGATAAATATCGTAGCTTAGGATCTCGACCTTAGGTTAGTTTAGAAAGTATTTACCTTATGTTTTTAAACATTGCCTTAGGTAAATTTTCCATCTTAGGATAGGCCATACTTCATACCAATTTAGTATTAGGTAATAGGTTAGAAATAAACCTATAGTTACCTTAGGTTATTTCCAAATCCCCCACTTTTTAAAACATACAACTTAGGTTAGGATGCAACAAGATTATTGTAAACATAGATATAAGATATGTCTAGTTTACCTTAGGTTAGAATCCCATTAGGATAGATCTTAAATATCTAAGACTTAGGTTTTTACCCTCAATAGTCTTGGAGTAGACCTCCATCCTCTTTACGTTATTCAGCATCCTGGAGAAATTAACAAGAAGTTTCGAGCACAATACCTACAATAGAATACAAAGCAAGAACTTCTAATAAGATAAATGAAATTTTATAAATACAAGAGTTTGGTCCTTTATTTCCTTCAACCTCTAAATATCATTTTACTATAGAGATCAGTAAGAAGAATTAAAACACACCTTGGATCAATGCAATTGATCAAGGTTTCGTTATTATAAAGAGGTAATTTGAAAATGAGATTACTAGTTTACAACCTTTTTTATCTCAAATAGAATGGATTCCTCAAGCAACAACATTTCAAAAAAATGGATCCAAGAACATAAATAAATTATCCATGGCAAACATGATTTCTAACGATCAAAAGAATACACCTTCTTAGGAAAAATTACATGTCAATGCAGTAATGCAAAAGAGGAAAATTTAACAGCTTTTCCACGAATGTTACTGAGCTTTCCTTTTTATATTTCTTTTTTGTCTTTTTTTTTTACACGCATCTGGTTAACCATCTTGATTATTTCATAATCATGGTGAAAACTCTATTATGTAACAACAAAAATCTGGTTGCTCTAAAAATTACTCTCCAAATAATTCTCGTACTACAAACACAGTCTTTTCCCATCCTTGTTTTAATCCCTTGTTTCCTTCTTATCAAGCGCTTTTCTACCACCTTCCTACATCATCCATCCCCTTGAGGGGAATTCCTCTACTATTTTATTTTTTGGGGCATCTTAATGCTTCACAATTTTCTACTCGCTGATCTACATGCATCTACTATCTTTAAAGGATTATTACTCTACAATAGCACTTTAAAGAGGGGAAAAATGTAGATACCCCAAAATTACACTTTTGTTTCCACTTGTTCCCGCTTTATGCTAGTATACCCTTTTATTCACTGTTTGCAATTAATTGATTAAATTATTTAATTAATACATATTATACCCCTTTGGATTAATTAAATTAATCCCATGTATCCTTTGTACCCCTTTGGCTAAATTAATTGTTATTTATTAATTAAATAATTAATTAATTAAGTGTGTGCACATCCTAGTCATCTACCACTTGATCTAACTCCACTTAAACTCCACTTGGACTCCTTATCCTTATCCTAGTTAACTGCACTTTTAGAATCCTAGAAAGGTGGGGGAAATTAAAATGCATGTACAACCACCTTTCCGATGCATATTTTTGTAATTAATTCATTTACTTCCCCCGGCACTTTTGCAACTTCCCACAATGCTATTTTTAGCATACTCATTTATCCATGTGTAACCGATTCCAACTACCTTCTACTTCTATAAATTATAGGCTTACCTTCCTTTCAAATCCTCTTGAATCTGACATACAAAAACTCTGTTGAACTGTGTCTATAGCATTTGCATTCAAATCTTGGAGAGTACTCAAGAGCACCCACAAATCATCTTTGACATTCACTTGTAAGGTTTCACAGACAAGGTCTTCACAACCCTTATTGAGGTTTGCATTGGAGAAATTACAGGAAGGTTTGCATTTTTAATTTGTTCATCTTTCATTACTCTGTAGTTTTCATTGCATACGGTGTGTATGGATTTTTGAGAGCATCTTTACAAATTTGGTTCTTTTTAATTAATTCATACAAGGAGATTTTCCATGTTAGAACTAGGGGTTGGGATTGGAGAAGAACAAAACTAGTTGGATATAAAAATAAGGATTCGGGTGTTCGATCAAGAGTGGCGGTTCACCGAATGATTTAATTTAAATTTAATTAAATTTGATTTCACAGTAACTACTATAATGAATGATATACAATCATAATATATAGTAACTAGAAAAGAAATAAGTAAGAAATAATATGAAACCCTAAGCAAGAGGGAGAGAGAGGGTGACTTAGTTGATTTCACATAATCTGGAGATGATCTGGGTAGGAGAACTGTTGAAATATACTATAAGTAGCATCATCAAGTCTCACTAGAGGTTTTGAGACTTAGAAATGTGTAGGACATAAGCACCCATGGGAGGACATGAGTACTTGGGCGCTAGTGAATGATCTGGGTGCTAGTGTCCATTTAGGTGCTAAGGTTCTATCCTTTTCTATGCAAGAGGAGCTTTGTTATTAGTTTCCCTTTTTTATCTAGGTTTGTTGCTAGATCTTTTATTGTAGTTGTAACCTAAAAAATAATTTTCTACCTACACATGTCCACAAACCACATCAAATATAATAAAAAAATATGTAGAATGTGGAGTCAAACTAACCCCGTAGTCACCCGAAGAGTGAACTTAGTACCAAGTGTTGCACTACATTTCAGACTCCATGTAGTTTTGTGTGAATGTGTGTGTAATGATGCCCTAGGATGCCCTTGTGTAAGTTACACAGTGATAGTGGGATAGATCTAGAATGTGTGTGATGGAATAAAATGAACTTCCCCCTCCTATGATATGTATGTAGAGTGATGCAGCTCTTGTCCCTTATGTGAATGTGTTAGATGAATTCCTTTCAAGTTATCTTATTCCTTTCAATACAATCTTAGGTGTTGATAGGTAATGTTTAGTGTTTGGCCCCTTATTTGAGATTGATAACTATGCATATATATATGATTCCTTTGTTTCAATTTTGTAATTGGAAACTAAAAGGCCAACCCAAAGTTTTAAAATATTACCCAAAATTAAAAGAGATCCAAAAGAGTAAGAATGAATCAAAGAAGGTCGGAGTGCCTAAAAGGGATAGGAGTACCTAGTTTCTTCTATCCTAAATGGTCACTATTGTGCGAGGTCATAAGAGATAAATTAGTCAAATATTGACATGGTTATAGGGTGTATAAGGTCAAAAAAATAATAAGAAACCTAAGAAAAAGGCCCAAAATATGTTATCTATTACTAGTTTTCCGATTAGGAATCATGTATATGTTAGTATGTTATAGGACCTAGAGATGTACCCAAGTGCATAGATTTTGTGTCTACACCAAGAATGGAACCCTTAAGTCTAGATCTTCCATACACTTCCATTTTATATATCAAGGAATCATCAACCCGGAAGATATATTTTTATAGGTCATTTACATTTAATGGTTCGGGAGTAGTAGTCCTCATTACTCCCATAGGAGATATCATCCCATGGGATTTCATACTTATCTTCCGATGTATAAAAATATTTTTGAATATGAAGCTCTATTCGTAGGACTAAAAATCGTTATCAAATAGATCATCAACCAATTTGATCTTATCAACGACTCCTAAATTATCATCAAACGGGTAAATGATGAATAAAAATTCAAATATGAGAAGCTTATTGCATAAAAATGCATGGTGGACACCATACAAGAGTACGTTATTCTAATTTCCTTCCATCAAGTACCACACATGCATAATTGATAAGCAAATGATATGGCTACCATCAAATCCTTACTACACTTATTACTAGATAAAAGATAATTTCAATTCCTTATCGATCATCTAACGGTACTAGCCTATGACATGCTAGAATCATATTTGGTATGTGAAGTGTTGGTAGTTTTTCCTTTATTATGTCAATATTTATAACTACATGCATGATGGTAATTTCTCACCTAACCTCTCCCACTCCCAAAAATTAACCCTTATCTAACATATAGACTATTATAACCTACTTATAGGAACTATCTATTGTCGAGGTTACGATAGGACTCTATTACATTGCCTTAACTCTAAAGAAGCTATCCAAGATACCAAAGAAGTGCACAAAGGAATTTTTGGTGCTCATATAAGTGGTATGGTTCTTACAAAGAAACTCCTAGGTTTGGGATATAACTAGTAAACTATATAAACATATTTTTGCTAGTATGTGAAGAAATGTGTCCTATGTTAGAAGTGTGGTAATTTGATCCATGCACCATCTCACTCATTGTAGGATATCACAACTCGTGGTCATTCAACAAATGGGGGCTCGATCTTATAGGAAAACTCACCCCAACCTCATATAATGGCCACAAACACATTATCACTATCACTCGAATATTATAACAAATGGGTGGATATTGTTCCTATCACTTATGTTACATGTGCTCATATTTCCAAGTTCATCATGAACCATATCATCTGTCATTATGGTATCCCATCTACCAAAGCAGTATCTCGATAATGGTAAATCATTTTTAAAAAGTAAGTGAATAATTTGTGCCAACATTTTAAAATTTTCTTGAAGTGTTCTACATCTTATTACCCTCAAGGTAATGGGAAATATGAAGCCACCCATAAAACACATGTTCAAATTATCACGAGAAAATTGTTGATAAAATAGACCACAATTGGCATCTCTAAATCCATCTTTCCCTATGGTCCTAGCGCACTTCCATCTACACACATATAGGTGCCACCCAATAATCCTTTGTATTTGGCATTAAATCAATTATATCCCTATAGATCAATCTCGCCTCTTTGAGAATCTCCTTATGAGACTATCTAGATAAAGATGACTACTAAAGAGTAGCTAAGCTAGTAGAGCTTTAACTCCTAGATGGAAAATGCCTTCATGCCCTAGATCACCTTAAAGTCTATCAAAATTGAATCCATACAAGCTATAATAAACATATCATCCTTCATGAATTTGAGGTAGGTGATCTTGTGCTTAAGGAAAACTAGTTTAACACTACCAAAGAACGTGAAAAGAAAGGTAATTTTGAGCCTTACTAGTTAGGTTCATACATTGTGATGGATAAATTTGGTTTTGGAGCCTATAAAATTACATATCCTAATGGTGGGGAGATCTGAGAACTTATGAACATCATGCATCTCGGGAGTTTCTATTCTTGAGTTTTAGAGCATTCAAAAAGTTAAAAAAACTCAAAAAATCAAAAATAGTAAAGAGAAATAATTTTTTCCAAATGTGAAAAACACGTAATAGTGACACTTTGAACAATTCCTTTGGTGAAAATTAGTTTCTCGTACCATAGGAGGATTATTTGTTCACAATAATATCACATCCGGTGTTATGATCACTTCTTCATATCTCATTATTCTCCTATGTTTAAAATCCTTTTGATCCTATCCTTCATGGCCTTGATCTGGATGATCGTATTCTTGTATATATGTGTGGGTCTACCCATGTATATTCTCACCTCTCATTGGGGTCATATTGGTATTTGATTATTCTTGTACATAGCTTCGGAAAACTTTCAAAAACCCTAAAAATTCACAAAATCCTAGAAAATCCAAAAACATTGGTAAAACCATCAAAAATCCAAAAAAATGGTAAAACATCAAAAATCCTAAACATTCAAAATTACAAAATCCAAAAACATGTGCAAAACAAAAACATTAAAAATAAAAAACTATACTATAAAATATCTTACTTCAATGATTCCTAGTTCTTGCGCATAACATGTAAATCATATTGTGATCTTCCTTCATCGAAAAATTTGGTTTTTTATGTGTCTTTCTTCCCAACATATATCATTACTCAGAAAGTTTAATAGTGAACATTTACTTTTGTAGGAATTCTATGTCCTTCCTCTATTCCCTTGCATGTATCCTTATTTGGAGCATCATTTTAACCCTTGTATAACTTGAACATTTGGGAATTGAAGGTGGATAAAGAAAACATTAGTACAAATTTCTTAAATGTTGTTTTTTTAATATTTTTTTGATTGGTAATAAGATTTAGTTTTGAAGGGACTAAAACCCCTTTACAAAAAAATAATCCAAGCTACATAGCCAATAAAAGATCAAAAAGCACATTGTCAAACAGGGTTGACAAACAATGCAAACAAACTAAAGAAGACCATAAGTAGTCTAAGTATTACAAGACAACATTTTTTAAAAGGACAAAATACTTAGAGTGACAAGGCACAAACAAACCTAAGAAAGGAAAAATAGAGAAAAGTTCAGCCAAAATGCAGCAATCACCCACCTTTCTCTAAGAATTTTTTCTTTTGGTTCGAGTGCTCGGGCCCACTTCCTTATTCCCTTTGCACTTGATGATGACCCTAGAAGGCATTTTTTCAGTGTTCTCCTCCATCTCCCTGATGTCTTCCTCATCAGTACTACTCATTTCCAACCGCATGTTAACCTCTTCCTTTTCCACTTCAATTTTGGAAATCTGATCTTATAGGATCAAAATCCTCTGCTCTTACATAATGAAGTCTGCATTCAAACCTCCAATATGCCTATTTTGGATTTTAATTTGTTTGTGGCAATCTTTAACTTCTTGAACCAAATTTTTGTTGACCACAAAAATGGTGTCTGCAACCGCCTCCACTCTAAGGATATAGGCCTCCAAGTCAATATTTTCCTTATCTCTCTCCATATTCCTAGAATTATCCTTCCCGGACTTGTTTCCTTTATTCATATCACATAGAATATCAGCTATGCAAGTAGGACCATCATGCAGATTCCCCTTTTTCCTTTTTTTCATGTGAGATGCCAAGGTCTCATTATCTCGAATCATCACTTTTTTCCTGAGGATGAGGAGGGATAAGGATTATCCCTTTCTTAAACATCAACATAATTAATCCATGGTGGAGAGGGGTTTCCAACTTATCATTTTGGTAGTCTTTTATAGAAGTAGTCAAGGACCGAAGGAGGAAAAAAGGAAAGCTCATCTCCTGGTTTCTATGAAGATAATTCAAAATGGATAGGTGGTAAGAGAAAAGCTTCCTAAATTTACCCTTGAGTGTGAGGTATTTCATCACCACAATACACACATCCACCCACCTACCCAACAAAAATTTCTATAAATACCATCATCATACTAAACAATTTTTTCACAAGGAGAAATAAGGTTGAAATTTCATGTTTTTTCCTAGTTTTATCCTTAAAAAATTTAAGACCATCAGTGGACATACTAGTGGCTTTGGTGATGGTGTTCTCATTGAACTCGATTTCAATTCCTCTCATCTTGACATGACCATCCTCCCGCTTCCAAAATTCGTTGGCAAGATGAGGTTCATGGCCTTACAAATTTTCAATAAAAATGGACAATCCACCCCGACGAAGGAGACACCACAAGGTAGCATCCCTTTTCATATGCATACATGTAGTGGGTTTTGTTTACACTCTATCACCACCCATGTTTTTCCCACCACAAAAATTGTCATGGTATTGAACCAAAAGAAGAAAAAGGACCAAAAACAATGTTTAAACAAAGTGTTGGAGTTAATAACCCTTTCAAAAAAATTATTCACATCCACACGAGTTTTTCCAAAATATCCCTATAATTATGATTCCCCATCTCATAAAATCTTATCTTCATTAATAAAATTTTTAATATGATTCCAGGGTAACTCTTCATTCTTCTATCTCATCTTTCCCTATAGGTCATTTCCATGATTTTCTAGTCCATATGCGCCTCTTATTCCCACTCCTAAACATGTGTTGTATCTCAACCCTCTCAAACTATCCCATCATCTGTTTGGCCTCCCTAATGATATTCTTAAGCTTTCATCTTGTGTTATCATTGTTCTTAAGATAATTAATCACACACATGGAATCCCCTTAAATTATTAGGCTTTGCATATTCATAGATTTTCTTAGCTTTAATCCCCACAACATAGTTATGGATTTGGCATGGTTATTTGAGTGGTGCCCAACCGAGACAACATATGCCCTTATACATTCACCCTTGTGGTCTTGTATTATCCCACCCCCAGCACTTCCTTCCCTAATCTTAGCTGAACCATCAAAGTTTAGTTTGCACCAACCAAATGGTGGGAATTTCCAATTAACCTTATTTTTCTTTTCCTCCATTTCTTTGTTATTTCTCTCATTTTTTATCTCAAGATTTAAATCATTTAGAATATTTGAATCTAAACCTAAGGTATGTAGTCTCTATTTACCTCTTGCTTCACCAATCAAACCCCAAATGCATTGGTACATCATCCAAAATGGTCTAGAAGCTCACCCAAGGCACGCGTAGGCACCGAGCCCCTCTTTCATGTGAGCTTTGTGAGAATTTTCTCCCTTAATAAGGGGATGTTTACACAAACAAAGAATGAACACACCCATTCTTGGAATCAAGATTAAGAACTAAATCCTAGTCTAATGCACCAGAACACAGAATAACATGATCATACTATAATAGAAGTAGAACTAAATCATGATTAGCATTAAGAACACCGGTATTATGCCCATGAACATAAAAGAAAATGCACATATCAAGATCCATCACACAGATGTTCAAAACCATTCCATTATATTCATTCATCAAATTACAGTAGCCAATAGTACATCAAAAGAGTTCCATGGATGGAGATATTACATCAGCAGAGCTTTAACATGCTCTCTATTATTGCTTCATTATAGAGCTTACAATCACATATTACACATCTTCACTAGTTATATCTCTCTCTCGCTTGCACTCTCTCCCTAATGTCATGCAAGACCATCCATAAAGAGGAACTCAAAGGAATATCTTCTAACCACTCATCATTACAAGAGAAGGCCTGAAGGAATCTTTCATGATTTCCCTACCACTACCCAAGAACATGCCAAATTTCATCATGTGTTTCCTCAATCAAGTATCCCTTAGCATGCAAGTTCCAAATAATATATAAAAAACTTGGCTCCTTATCCTTTCATGATAACCATATTGATTCACTAAAGTATCCTTTTCTTGAGCTACAAGCCTTCATATCTTATGCATAATTGTAGCTGGTCATTTTTCTATTTTTTCCTAAATGTGTCTTTACCCGTTGTCCAAAACCCACTAAGTCTTTAATCCATCCTTCATGGGTGCAAGCCCTCCCATGTCCTCAAAATCTAATTTCATGTGTTCCTTCGTTCCCTTCTTCCATACATAAAAACCTTTGCACCTTAGGTACTTAGTTAATTTATAGTTCCAACATCACCCTACACTAATATGACTTATGCCCCAACAATCCTTCATGTTTCTGAATCAAAATCTTAACAACCAAGAATTTTCTAAGATAGAAAATCTTGCTCCAAAGAAAAAATAATAGTGTAATTGAAATAATATGAATAAAGAATGGGATAATATTTTTTTGGTCAACCCACTACGTGACCAATTGGAGGAGTTCAAGGAACTTTACATCTATTTCATCCTTTAACTTCTCCCAAGCCTTTAATTCTGCTAAATCCTTCCCTGGTGCTTCTCCTATGACATTGGGCACTTGGTCTGGGGTGACTTCCTCCACCTTCCCCTTGAGCACATTAATGGATACCACCAACTCCATGCAAGATACCTTCAAACTCATCCATCCACTCAGTGATGGAATCCCAGAGTTCACTAATCCTGAAATCTAGCTTCTCGTGCTTTGTTTTTATCTTATCCTTCTGAGTTTTGGTGTTAACAATCAACTACATGCACTCATCATTATTGGTGGGGATCGTCTCTTATAAAGCCTTGAGGTTGGCCTCCTCTTCTATCACTAAAGTCCTCCTATGAGTATGTTTATTTCTTTGAGTTGAGTGAGAAAGTCCTCCAATTAGCGATCCGGGCTTCAATGGTGACTTTATTTTCTTCTTTTCCTTAGTGATCTCTATAGTTGTCAGCCATGTGCCATCCTTGATGTTTTTGAGTAACATCCCCATAAGGTATTCAAGATACTCCATCTCTTTCCCATAATCCATCCTATCTTATCCCACTAATGTCGGACATTCCAAAAATGCTCTTGATGAGGGCACAAGCTCGATTATAAGCCTCCTTAATTCATGCCTATTTTCCCCTTAATCCTTGGTGTAATCTATCTATCTCCTTTTCTTTTTCCTCCTTTCTTGTGACTAGAGTTTGAATAGTTGCCCCGCATCTAAGTTATGCCAAATCACCTCTCGAGGACATCTTTTGAAGTGTGTTACATGCCTACTCATTTGTTAGGTGGATAGGATCCACCACCTTATACGTCTCTCCTCCCTTATTCTTCAAGTGAATGGTCTCGATCGTGTGATCATTGACCTCAAATTCAGGCTCTTTGGAGTGGCAATGCATGTTCTAGCTTAGCATTTTTCTAGTCCTAGGCACTCCCCCTTCTTGATCCATCAGATCCTAACCATGTAGTTTTTCTAGTGGGAGGGTGGCCTGAACCTTGCGTGTAATACCTTTGTGGGGTCATCCAAGAATTCCATATGTGGGGACATGGGTGTCCACTTACTCCTTGTTGTCTTATGATTTTTCCATTGCTTCTTTGATCCTAGGGTGAATCCTTTATCCTCCTTTATAGTAAAGGATTCCCCTTTATCTCTTTCCCCAGTGCCGGTGGTTTTTGTTAGGGAGGCATCATGCATTAGACTCATCTCAGTCCCGTAGAATGCTCCTCTTCTTCATGCACCTTTCTGCATCTCGAGGCTTCAGCTTTAGCTCTCTCCTATTCTCCAATCTCTACTTCCAAATCTACCTTGAAGGTGGTGGGGTCCTCCTCCTCTCCTTCGATCCTGTTGTAGAGCTCAATGCATCATGTGTCTTCTTCTTCTTCACTTCCAGCTCTTCCTCCTAGTTATCCTCCTCACGCTGTAGTAGTGAAGGCTCAAACACCTTGTTATGAAGTGTCAATGCCCTTGCTACTATTTCATCTCGTGTAATACTTCCTCTTCTAGGGGTCTAACTTTCCTTCACTATGTTCTTCTTCTTCTTCCTCTCCTTCGACCTATACCACTTTCATGGGTGGGATTGGTGCCTCCCACAAATTTGGAAAGGGGGAGTTTGTAACCTCCACTTCAATCCCCCTTGTGTTTTAGGGTGCAATTGTAAAACACACAATGGTGACACGAGACTTATGGGTGTAAGTATAGAAAATATGGCTCCAAAACCTCGACATAGGTCGGTCGAGTGCCATACTTGTATGTCATGCACAAGGTATGGACATCAATGTCCACTTTTTCTACATCAAAAAAATAGCTTCTACACATCTCTTATTCATTTGATGACACACTTCATATATTTAGCAGTAAATGTGAAGGGGAGCTTGCACCATGGCCCCATCTCTCCCTTGGCCATCATAAAATTTTCCAAGCAAAAGTGTTGTGTAACTGTGAACTTAACTTGATCCCTAAAAATTTTGGCATGTAATCCTCATCCTACTTCCTACAAAGTATAAGAATTCCTCATGTACCCGTGACATCAACCACCTAAATAGTGGGGTTTTCTTTGCAAAGAATGACATCTCCCATAGTTACAAGACTCAAATCTTCTATAATTCTTGTTGTATAGATTCGTCAACCTTAGGGTTTCTGAGATCGTCTACCGTTGGAGTGTATGAAACCAGATCTGCCTACATCAACTTCTCATTTTCACTTGTTTTGTGGTTATACTCACTGATTTTTCACTTGTACAACTTTGAACTCCACTTCTTAGCCTTAATGAACCCTAGGGGGTACTGCATTTCTGAGTAAATCTCCATGGGTTTTTCCTTTTCTACCGTTAGTCTCTTTGTTCAAGATTTCTTAGGTGCCATCTCCTTTCTTCTTCTTTCTTTCGTGCCCTAGGTGCTTTGAACTTCTCCTTTGTCTACCCAAACTTCGACAACTTTCATGCTTCTCCCTCACGCAACCCCTTCCTACTCTGTTATCTCCTTTCCCCTCTTGTTACGCCATAATATTATTCCATAGCTCACACATTTCACTGGTTCGTGACAAGTACCTTGCTCTTCTTCACAAAACCATTGTCACACTTCAATTTGGGAGCAAAAAAATTGTTAAGGAAAAGTAGTCGAAATGGCTACCTTTACCCTTATATTTATACTTTTTCAATGCCTTAAAGTTCCTCCGACCACGTGTCTTAACGTCTCTTTTTAATAAAGCACTTTATTTCACTTAACTCAACTTTCATGACTTTCCCTTTACACGTCACAATTATAACCTTTTGGCACTCTAACACTACTTCACTACCACATACCTCCTTCACATGCATTACTATGCCAAAGTACATAACCTCTATGTTGTCCACCAAGTAGTTCCCCAAGGTGTTGCCTACCTTATGTTATATTGTGCGATATTTCTCTTCTGCATGGTCTTTAAAATTTTCTCAACACACCTTTATAACCACACGAATTCAAACACCTTAACCACCATACCACCCATTCTTCTACCATTGCACTAATCATTCCCAATAACCCATTGTCAAAATAATTTGTCAAACATATCCAAACATATCTTCCAATCCACCCCACACAAAATGTATGTGTGGTCCTCTACACATAGAATCACTTATAATGTAATTATATATTGGCACACCAATGCACAACACAACACCAAAAAATGATGACAAAGGAAACAAATGAAAGGGAAAATCATTAAAGGAAACCTAATCTAATTGGTAATATAGTATTATTTATAGACACATAGAAGCCTTATTTATAGTAGGGCTTTAGCCTACTCCCATTGAAATAACTTAGCAACCTTGTCCCATCCAACGCTTGCAACTGGCACACGCATGAATCAAGGATGTAAGATATAATATACGGCCCTAACCAATGGAATTTGAGTTTCCCAGGATGGCACAAAAACTTAGAATCATAAAGTAAAACCATCTTGCCCAACCTCAAATTATTTATTCTTAATGTGACGATTGTGTCATTATTTTTGTCTCTCCTTCTCATTCTTCTGAATCCATCTAGAAAGTAACCTCCTTCCATCCAACTGAATTGACTTATCCATGTGCTCTTTTAATTCTTGTTCATCGTTCGATCCTCCTACACATGCAATACATGGAGAGGGTAGCATAACTACTTTGAAAAAATAGCTTCCATGCCAAACACCAATTAAAACTATGTGGATTTGTCCAATCTCTTCTAGGTTGTTCTATACACCCATAATATGAATGAGACTCTGTCATCCCAATCTTGTCTCCTAGCATCACAAATCTTGGTCAATGTGTGACTCAAGATCTTTTTGAATGGCTCGGTTGTCCCATTAGCCTGAGGGTGGTAAGGATTAGTCTTGTGATGAGCCACCAAGAACTCTATCAAAAATCATAATTTTCTCATTCAAAAAATGTGTACCCCTATCACTAGTCAAACTCAAAGGGCACCCATACCTACTAATTATATTTTCCATAGGAATCTTACCGATTTGGTTATCATGCAATATTTAGTAGGTGTTACCTCCACCCACCGTGTTAAGTAATCAGTACAAGTAATTATATAGCATGAACTAGTCCTTTGTATGGCAGGTGAAATAGGGCCTACAAATTCAACCTCCCACTTCTCAAATGGTTCAGCACTAGCTATCGACCTCAAAGGCATTTCATCTCTTCTTCCTCACACTGCAATGATCACAAGCCTTGTAAAACTTGATACAATCCTAGTAAATTGTTTCCCACCAAATACCTACTAGTAGAATCTTCCACGTGGTGGCATTTCCTGCATAATATCATCCTGTAATTCCACCATGTATTTCCTCCATGATTGAAACACACTCATGCTCTATAACACAATGGCACAAGATCTCATCGTGACCTAACTTGTATAAGTATCCACCAATTAACATGTAGGGCGTGGCACATATAGCTAATTGTTTTATTTCCAAATTCTCCATTCCCTCTAACACCACACCCATTTTGAGAAACATAGTAATATCCTCTAAGTCATAGGATATGTTCTACAATCTAAACAGCTTCACATCCGGTATTGCATACTCAATGCTTTGCACATCCTCTCCCAAGTCAATCCTTGATAAATGGTTAGGTCCTAAATTATTCTTACCTAGTTTCACAACAACCATAAACTCAAACTCTTGAAACAATAGGACCCACCTCCATATGTGCCCTTGTAAAATGGGCTTGTTCACCAAGTACTTCAATGCCATGTGTTCCATGTAGAATATAAAGGGTGTTGTCAATAAATACTACTTGAATTTTTGTAGCACGTAGATCATCGATAATGCCTTGCACTTGGTAGTAGTATAGTTCTTCTCTGCTAGAGTTAACTTCTTGCTTGAAAAATAAAGAGGGTGATTAATAGTCCCCTCACCAGGTTATGCCAATACAGCTCAAATTTCCATCCCTGAATCAAAAACATGTACACGGAGTGGCTTGTCCCAAGACAAAGCATAATATGGATGCAGTGATAAGCCTATTCTTCAATGTATCAAATTTCATTTGTTGCGCCTCTCCCCAATGAAATGTACTTCTAGGCTTCAGCAATCCCTCCAGGTGCGGTGATCTTAGCATATCCCTTAATAAATATTTTATAATACCTTGTATGCCCAAGGAATTTATGCACTACACTCTGGGTGGTAGGTTCCCTCAATCCCATAATAATGGCAACTTTGGTAGGATACACTAGCAAGCCTTCCTTACACATGATATGCCCCAACTTGGTTCCAAAAGGAGTAACGAAAAAAACATTTCTTAACGTTGAGAAATATACTCAACTATCGGTGTCGCCAAACATCAACCGTAAATTGTCGCAATGGTATTTTACTAGTCCATAAACCATCTAATCATCAAGGTATACTTGAATAAACATATGCATGAATTCCGTAACCATAATGCCTAAAAACATAGTGGGTGTATTCTTCAATCCAAAAGGCATGACCATGTAAGATAAAATTCCCCATTCAATGGAAAAATTTGTCTTTTCTTGGTCCTTCTTTACAATTCTAACCAGATGATATCCTAAGAATCCATCTGTAAGGAATAGATCTCTCACCTAGCTACTCCTTATAGGATCTCTTTAGTGAAGGGGTTGGAAATGGATCAATGACACACACCGCATTCAAACACTTGTAATCAATGCAAATACTTATCCTATTATCCTTTTTAATGTTGATGGCCATCAAACTTATCCACTCTAATTCCTCAACAGCCTCAATGATGTTTAATGTAATCATCTTGTCAATCTCCTCCTTGACCCTAATAGTTAGATTCGATTCATTTGGTAATGTCTCTTTTGAATTAGGCATGCACCTTCCTTTAACTTGATCTTCATTTCTCCCAAGAAGTGGTGAAATCCTTTAATGGTACCCACATGGAAACAAATCCTTAAATTCATTAAATAGATCAATAATATTTAAAACCTCTCTTTCTGACCAGTAATCCCCAATAATAGCCTCCTTAGGTTCCGCATCCGAGCCAATGTTAACCTTATTAGTTTTTAGGGGTTCATGGTAGGTGTGTGCTTGCTCATCAGCACTATCCATTACCTCATGCATACCCATAGTATGGTTAACATCCAATTTCTCCACTTCTTCACCATCGATCACATAGACCAATTTTCCTTTCTCCTTTTCCATGCATGCATGATCAAGTTGTACCTCCTCTAATTATTCCTCATCGAAGCACACCTCTAAGTTAGGTTCTCCCAACAACTCCAGTATTCTATCCTCCACTATGGAACTATCCCCCATAGTTAGGTTCTTAACAACGTGCGGCCTACTTCGCACCAATGAATTTATACTTCGATACTCAAAGGTTTGAATTAAGTCATATGTCAACTCCCTCCATTTTCCTATCTCGATGGCATAGTTCAATTAATGTACCATGTGCATGCACACTGACCTTGTAAGGTGGAATAAATATTATGCACCCATAAAGATGGAGGTAAGGCTTCTGCTCCTTCTATCTAGGCCTTCTCACATGCATGGATGTGAAACAAGGCAGGTTCCTTCCCATGATAGTCTTGTATAGTAGTAGGTGAATTTATTTTGAGAAACCTAATAGATAATTTGATTCTCACCTTGTGCCACTCTGCACGGTTACCATTGTGGCTTACCCACCAATGTGCAGCAGAATCCAAGAAAATTATAGCTAAGCATACTTCTCCTTTCGATCTCACATCTCCAGTGGGTCTCTATTTCTCACAGGAAAACATCAAGGTTGGCTCCCCTAGTGTAACTTGGAAATTATTTTCCTCCCATGTTCTTGACTTAGCGTGCCTTTGTGACTCGATCACATATCCTCTTAACTTCCTTCCGAATAACTAATATTTCCATTTGCCCAATTGTCACATGCCACACTAGTGTTGTCACTTAGATATTGAGTGTCTTCCCACTAAATAACTCCTTCATTGGATGCACAACCTCAAGGTCTCTGATAGTGCACACATAGATTTTATCTAGGTCTCCTTCTCCTAAGGGTTCAGTATAGGGAGTTGACTTTCCATCTGTCAAAGGGATGATAACACATTCCTCCTTATTCTCAAAAATTATATATCCCTTATTGAAACGTAATTCAGCATTATTCTTATAGCACTAGGGGCACCCAAGTAATGCTGGAAATTTTTCCACCTTAGCAAGCACCAAGACTTCAAAGTCTCCAAAGAAGTTCTCTCCTTGGAGAGTGATAGCAGACATCCTTTAAAACACTAATGGGCATCACCTTTGTCTTGTTAGCCATATACAACACATTTGAAGATGGTTGTAATGGGGGCCTTCCCATTTGATTCCATGCATCCAAGGTGAGAACATTAACTTTTGTCCCATGTCAATCAGAATATTACTCAGAAGCCATCCATCAACCATGGCATTCAAGGTAATCTCCTTATCATAGAAAATGTTGTGTGGGGAAGGTTAACGTGCAAGACTTTCCACTCGTGCTCTCCTCCATTGCAAGGGGTACTTTCTCTAGTAGAAATTCTCATAGCAGAGGGATGATATTTTCTTGCCTCGGCATCTTACATACATCCTTGACATCATCCAGATCCTTCTATGGAGCCTCAACACTCTTCTTTTACTCTAACTACTAAGTGACTACTCCTTTAGACATTGGATCTCTCCTTGTAGGCTTTGAATCACATCTAAGGTCTCTTAATAAACTTCCTTCGAGGATCGGGTTTGAATACTTCCCATTCATCACATCTTCTCTTATGATCGGTGGTCTCTTCTTTGGTACTTCCCTAATGCATGTAGCCTCAACTCACGTTTTCACCAATACAGTTCTAACTCTAACTTACGCGTCACCCTTGGCATCCACTACGAGTGAGATTTCTTCAAGATTACCATCTCGGTGCCTTTTTCCTTCTATTTTTGTTGTCTCATGTGTTCAAACAATTCTAGGAACTCTTCATACATATGCTTCTTCCCACACCAAGATCATTGTATTAGATTGAGACATTTACTCTTATAGTGTTTCATAGGCCCATAGTTTTAACAGGTTCAATATGGGTACTCACTTATTCCACCTCCGTGATAACCACAAATTCTAAATTCTCCATGAAAGCCTCTTCCACAACTCCCTCCCTCCACGCACCCTTCATAATGAAGACCCTCATCCTTGGAATAAATTTTAATACTAGTCCTGGTACAAACCAAGATCAATGGCATCATTTATTTGATCAATCAATCTATAATCCTTGGTGTCATGAGTAGTAGAGGTACTGATTTTGTAATAGCAAGACACATTCTTATGGATTACACATTGTAGTAGAAAAACTTACTTGCATCATGATCTCCATGGAAAATATCACAGTCTACCATCATGGTGCATACCAATCTATGAGGACAATTTTCCTTTGTATGCACTTCTACCTCACAATCCATTCACCATAGGTGACTACGAGCCTCATGTGCCGAGTTTACTGAGATAACTTCTCCAGTTTCTTTGACATGACAAGGATCCGAGCTTCCGAGAAAAGGACTAACACCGGTATCCATGCTTCCCATAGCCTCATCATATAGGGAAGCCTCTAAGGCCTCACATGGATATATGAAAGTGCCCTTCGAAAGGCGTTATTAATCTTCTAACAAACCATTGAGCATGTTGAGAAGGATGAAGATCATAAGACAATTTTTACAAGAGGGTTATAAAGCACACATCATACTATTGCACACTCTCAGTCATACCATGTTGTATCTCCTTCAACACATTGATGCTCTTTTTCTCAAACTCAGGAATGGGAAATTCTTCCAGGAAAGCATCATGCAAAGGCAAGATAATCCACCACTATCTAATGTGGATCATACTTTTGGTACCATCTATGCGTGTGCCCAAAACATCATTGCAAATTGAATTTCCTTCCACTTCGTGGTAGTGATCCCCTTCATGTGCCATAGTAATTCGCACTTGTGTACATGATATGTAACATCCTCAACACCCTTGTAATTAGGTAAGTGAAGCGAGATCTCATAAATACCTTTTGATGGTGTTGTGGACCTTTTCTACCATATCTAGGACCTTGATTCCCTCTAGTTTTTCCTCCACCACTAGACCCACTAGATCCACTAGTGCCAATGCCTTCGATCCACCATATCCTCCTCCCCCATCATTAGTAAGGGGCCTAATGTAGTTACACCCTACGAACCCATCGGCTTACTAAACTACACGCTGATAGCATGTGATACCAAACCACTCCCAGATGTGTTTCTTGTTCCACTTCTAGATGTGATACTCAAACCTTATGAACCTACACCTTTCCCAAATGTGGTTCTAGACAAAATACCCTGGAACACAGAAATGACTCGCAGCACCATAGATGTACCAAATGAAAAATTATATCTCCTAGGTGTCACTCGGATACCAATAATGATATCAATTGGATTATCAAAACTTATCTCGTGAATTGGAAAACTAAGCACAAGGGTCGGTCGTTATATGGGTTAATATTTGTTCCTATGTCTATTCTCCTTCCTTCATAAGACAAGCTCTCTCCGTAATCTAAGGGGGTTTCTCTTTTGTGCTTTCCAAGATCGGGTAGCTCGAGTGCTCGTGTTCCATGTCCTCCTCACGAACCTCAACTCCTTCCCACAATGTCTGCCTCCATAAATCCATCATTCCTATAGCTTTTCACTATCTTTCCAACTCCCTCTCCTAAGATTTAGCATACTTGATCCACCTCTCCTCTCTCTCCATTTCCACCGCAAGGTCCAAAGATCCTCTACCAGGCCGCCTTCCATGCCCCGCACCTAGTAGGACTTTAGAAAACCATGGGAAAGGCTTCCAAGCTCAAATTAATTGCAAGGATCTTGTTAACCAATGGAATAGCATGCAAGAATGATCCTCTCGGATCCCTCAAGAATTCCAACTCAAGAATCTCCAGAAATAATAGATAGAAATATCATATTCCAAGGTATAACTAGTCAACACTCTACTCCACCAATGATCAACAAAGACAGTCCATTTCAGATTGGCATCATACAACCACCGATATTCCTCCGGTATAACCATGAGGTCTATAGTACCAAATTTTCCTTGATACATATGCTTTGAGAGTAATTGATACAACTCTACTAGGAAATAGCAGAAGAATGTCTCATATAGTTTATGATATAGATTCTCCTCCACCCATTTTCGTGCATCAAACTCGAGATCTAGTACTAAACTTCGAGAAAACTCATCCTCCATGCTTTTAAGCCGGGATTTTATTTTTTCCAAGGTTAGATGCTCTATCATCACACATCATTCTCACAACAGACTTCAAAAATAGGTCTCAAAGAATGGAACTAAAATGTAGTCTTTGTTTACCACTTGCTTTACCAAGCAAACCCCAAATGCACTAACACATCATCCAGACTAGTCTGGAAGCTCACCCAAGGCACACAGCATCGATCCCCTCTTTCATGTGAGCTTCGTGAGAATTTTTTCCCTTAGTGAGGGGATGTTTACACTAATAGAGAATGAACACACCCATTCTTGGAAGCAAGATTAAGAACTAAATCCTAGTCTAATGCACCAAAACACAAAATCATATGATCATACTATAGTAGAAGTAGAAATAAATCATGATTAACATTAAGAACATCGATATTATGCCCATGAACATAAAATAAAATGCATAGATCAAGATCCATCACATAGATGTTTAGAACCATTCCATTATATTCATTCATCAAATTACAATAGCCAATAGTACATCAAAAGAGTTCCATGGATGGAGATATTACATTAGAAAAATTTAACATGCTCTTTATTATTGCTTCATTACAGATCTTACAATCACATATTACACATCTTCTCTCTCTCATGCAAGACCATCCATAAAGAGGAACTCGAAGGAATCTCTTCTAACTGCTCATCATTACAAGAGAAGGCCTAAAGGAATATTTCATGATTTCCCTACCACTACCCAAGAACATGCAAAATTTCATCATGCATTTCCTCAATCGAGTATCCCTTAGCATCCCTTATCAATATCAATCACATCCCTTATCAATATCAACTACAAAAGTAATAACTATCACTCTAAATCAAATAACATATATAGTTCAGCGCTCATATTGCATTGTACACATGCAATTGCTAGTTGATTAAAGGCTAATAAATTATGAGAGACAAGGTAATGGATGTGAAGTCTTTATCCAAAAGTGGATAAAGAAATAACAAAAGGCAAATAAAATAAAATCCTTTTGATATGTATTCAATTTTGTAGTAATTGAAAGAGAGACCCAAAATTCCACACATTAATATACATAACTATTGGCCATTGACGGGTCATGGAATGTAAGCTTCAAATGTCAAATAAGTATTGGTGGCAAGTTCTAGCTAATCCATAGAGAACTCGTCTCCTTATCCTTTCATGATAACTGTATTGATGCCCTGAAATATCCTTTTCTTGAGTTACAAGTCTTCATAGCTTATCCATAACTATATTTGGTCACTTTTCCATCCATTCCCTAAATGTGTCTTTACCCATTTTCCAAAACCCACTAAGTCCTGAATCCATCATGCCCGGTGTGAGCCCTCACACATCCTCAAAATTTACTTCTATGTGTGCCTTCGTGCCTGCCACTGCACCACAAACCTTCACACCTTAGGTAATTAGTTAATTTATGGGTCCAAAAAGGTAGGTTTGATAGACTTACTTTTGACAGTTTGAAAATTATCTTTAAGATTCTAGATGATTAGCTTCACCACCTTCTTTGGATTAGATCCCTGGTTCTTGAAAATCATGTTATTCCTTTCAATCCATATACCCCATAGAGTATGTGGAAGGGAAAATTTCCATAAATCCTTGACACTATCATGGTAGAAAATGGAAGTCCATTGTTCAAGGAGATTTGAGATATCCCTAGGAAGGACCATATGAATTTTGAATACATCAAGCACCGCAAAGAAAATGTGAAAAGAAAAGGAGCATTCTAAAAAAAGATGGTTAGTAGTTTCTTCTTGACCTTTGCAAAGGATACACATGTTTATGATTATCATGCCTCTTTTTCTAATCTTTTCTATAGTGAGAATTTTCTTTTGAATAGTTTCCCAAAAGAAAATATTAATTTTTGGAATAAGTTTTTGTTCCAAACTCTCTTCCAATAATCATTAGCAGTAATTTGTTCAAAGTTAAGGAGATAGCCAGATTTAACTTCATAAATCCCAATCGTGTTCCTCCATATTAGCTCATCTTGACTCTATCTTGGTGGAATGTGATAGAAATTAAGTTCATTATTGAGGGTCTCAAAGGGGAGGAGGGGGCCATTGTAAGAAGGTGGAGGGATAATTTGTTTCCATTTCCTACCTTCCATCCAATAGTCACACTCTTTCACCAAACTCTATTTTATAAAATTGGAAGTGATCTTTCCAAGGCATCTCCTCCTTTAGAGCTTGATTTCTAATCCAGGGGTCCTCCTAGAATTTATATTTGTACTGTTCCCAAATTCCACTTGACCCTTTATTCATCAATTCCCTCGTTTTCCCCAAATTATTCCAAAAATAGAACCTTTAGGAAGATCTTTATCAATTAAAAACCTAAAGTGCTGCCAACATTCCACAAATATTTCACTTTCAGAATGTCAACCCATATGCCTTCCTCTTTATGTAACCTCCATCCAAATTTGGAAATGAGAGCTTGATTCATCATCTAAATAAATCTTCATATGTCTACTTTCATATTTTAATAAATTGAATATCCTCACATTTTATCCACCTCCTCAACTCAAGTTGACTAATAGTCATGACTAAATCAAAAATATTTATTAAATTCAAGAAGATATGTTTAAATTAACTCAAATCATGCATTTGAGTTAACTAAACATATCTCCCAAGTCATGAGAATCCAAAATTAAATGATTCATGACACTTTCTCGGTGAATAGAATAGAGGATATGGAATTAATAATCAAAAACATGTGCAACCCCTTGCCAACTAAACAATGGCTCATCCATGAAAATCTAGAACAACATTTCAACTCTTAAATCAATCTGAAACTTGACTAAATAACTCACCATGTTTATTTATCTCCAAATCAAATAAATATAAACTTAGCTTGAGGATTCACCTTCCTTGGCTATAAATCAACGGTCTTTCCTTCACAAATCATCAACAAAAAAGTTTGAGAGTTCATATTGTTATTCTTTTTAATTTCTTGGTGAATCAATCAATCATATTATTATTCTTCCCATATCATATCAAATCTTCATGCTCGTAGCTTGATCTATCTTCCATTCAGAGTACTTCTTGGAGCATCCACAAAACTACAAAATATTTCAAATCAATTAGATCCAATAGGAGCATTACTCAACCTTGATGTTACTATTAGATCCGATTTGAAATGGCTTTGGATATTATCAAAGGAAGGTTTGTTGTATTTTTTTAACTTTCTTTGTTCATGTAATTTCTATGGTTTACATTTTGCACACCCAAAGGGAATTCCCACACATGTTTTATCATTTTTAGCTTATTTCTTGCTAATCTAACTTTGTCTTTGTGTTGTTTGTTTTGTTTAAGACTTATTGTTAAAGTTTTAGGGTTTTTGGTGCAGCAAATAGAGAGAAAATCCAAAAAGATATTATTTTGTTCGTGTTTCCTCATTTATGTGCATCTATAGGAAACTTGCGTGAGTGTTACACATGATTTGTGTTATCACTACAGGTGCTAACATCCAACTACACACATTGTCATAACACTTCACGCACTAGCGTAACACTATTTTTTATGTTTATGTGCACGCGGTATTTTTTCTTTGTTTTTGTGCAAATATTAGTGTAACACTATTGTTTTCTCTGCTTCTATGTATACAATGGCATAACTCTTCATGAGTTGTCAGTAACACAATTTTTTTCTTTGTTTTTGTACATGTACTTGTTTAACACTTTGCATCCTTGCATAACACTTTTTTTTCTTTGTTCATGTGCATGCACTTTGGCGTAACAATATTGTTTTCTTTGTTCTTCTACATGTGTTAACATAACATTATTTTTGCTTAATTCTCCTATGCATGTATTGTCACATCCCTTCACGTACTAGTGTAGCCCTTCACATGTTGGCATAAACCTACACATGCTAGCATTTAACTATTTTTTCAAATTGTCTTTGTGCACACACAAGTGTATTAATGTTATCCAGAATTTACCCTCAAGGTAAATTCTAGAACTTACACAATTTCTTTAGGAAAAAATGGTGAAAATAAAAACTTGGATTTTAGAGGCACCCCTTTGCTTTTCTCTAACTTCCCTATTCAAGAAAAATCTAAGGAGTTAGCAAAAATTTGCTAAAAATTTAGAGAAATGGGGAAAAGGCCTATTTTAATGTATTACAGGTCTAGGGGCTATGGGTGGAATGGCTACAGACAAAACTAGGGTTCCTCACCCTCAACTTGGGTCCAAAATGCTAAAGAAACAATGATTTGCGGGTAAATCAAGTCCCGGTAGCCTGGGTGGTCCAGGTTCCATTGGGCCACAAGTTCCCTGAAATCCTTATTTACCTGATTTTCAAAGGAATTACAAAGGAGGTAGAGTATTTTGGATAAGGTGGAAGTTTAAGGCCCAAACAGACAAGTGTCGTGAAGACATGAGTTCCCCGTGGAGGTGAAATTACAGCACAACAAAGGAAGCAGAGTCTAGCGTGGATAAAATGGAATTTGGAGGCCCAAGTGTTCCTTGTACCCAAGTTCCTTATGTCCCCACAATACCTGTAATGCAAAGGGAAAATTGCTTAATGTGGATTTTGAGAACCAGCATGGAACACCCTGACCATGATCTTAAAATGGGCATAACTTTTGACCCGGAGCTCCGATTTTGACAAAATTGGAATTTTTGGAAAGGTCTCAACATCTTCTTATTTTTAGTGAGGTTAGGTTAGTGAATAGTGAGAGTGAACATCCACAGCTCTAGAGATTAAATGCACAGTCCCGTGGAAGTAACAATTAAACCTGTGAAACTCAAAATGGTTGCGATCACTCAGAAGGTCATAACTTGAGCAATTTTCAATGGATTTTTACAAAATTGGTCTCATTGGAATCGTAGATTTAATCTACCAACACATAGATATTAAGAAATATATAAATTGATGAATTTTTATCGTGTTTTTATAGGAAAAATATCCCATTCATGTTTAGTTGTTGAAAAGTGGTTGGAAAAACATTTAATGAGCATGGGAAATCATTCTTTCCTTTTATTTGCAAGTTATGGGACACCTTGAGATTGCTTTTTCAGGTCCAAAATCACCAACCACCCTCATTTATCATGACTTGTAATTAGTTAGAAAGGGAATTTCAGGAATTGCATCCTCTCTCTCTCTCTCTCTCTCTCTCTCTCTCTCTCTCTCTCTCTCTCTCTCTCTCTTCTATAAATTTGAGTGTTGGGCTCCTTATAAAAGAAAGGATAGTTTGAGTAGAAAAACTTTGTCATTTTGGTTTTGTGAAGCCAATGTGTTGTTGGCCTTTATAGTGGACTCCTTTTATGGTGATCCTGGCCTTTATTTTGTAATAGCTTGAACTTTGCATATCAATGAAGTAATAGATGTAAGTTTTTGGATTTATCTTCCCTTGTGTTTATTTTGCATTCTTCTTGCCTCTTCAATCTCATTGCAAATATATCATTTCTATTATATGTTTTTTCAGGGTTTCATTATTATTGTGTTTACATGGAAATATTTTGTGAGTGTTGTTATTATACTATGGATAATTTTTATCACCCTCTCTAATCCACATTTTTCTTCCATTTTCACACATTGGGGATTATTCTCTTACCCTTATTTTGGTGCATCACCTCTGTAGTGTATATTTTTTTATTTTCATGCTCTTTCTCTCTCCTTGGTCCCTTAGAAGTGATATATTAGGAGTATTCAATCACTTACTTTCAGTAGATTTAGTTTGCACTAGGATTAGGAAGAAGGAACAGCTTTCTCTGGAGGTCTATCTCAAGTAGCAAGTCCCACAACTTAGATATAGTACCCATGTTACCCAGTCACACCAAGAGCTCAAGCACACACACTTGTGTAAATTGGAGGGTGTTGTGATTCAGTGATGATAATTACTACACATGTTATCATTGAGCTATTTTATTTATTGTATCTCTTCACACGCTATTGTGGCATTGCATGTGGTAGTGTATCACTACACGCACTAGCGTACTATGGAAACATCTCTTTCATATCTTTCAATTTTATAACTATTTCATATTCATTTACTTGTTTTTATGTTTTTTTGCTTCTAATATGTGGATAAATTGGTTATAAAAGTGCTAACACTTTATATTTTAGTAAATCTAGTTATTTTGTATCAAACCAACCTTGTATGCTCTTTTCTAGTGCCCTCTTAGGTGATATTGAGAATTAGAAATAGTGAAGTTTTTTCTTTTTACTACATCATGGTTTTGCTATAGGAAAACTACTAATTTATTGTGTATGGGACCACATCGTATGAAGAACACCTTGAAAATTCAATCAAACTCCTAACATCGTATGCGGGTTTCCTAGTCGAAGACTCAAAAACAAAACAAAAATTATCTTAATAAACTTTATTAAAATATTGTATTATAGGTTTAAAAAAGGGTTTACTCTCATCCTCTTTAACTATGGGAAGTGCTTAGACATAATCCTAAAACTCATTATGAGGAGTACTACATGAACCCAAAAGTACTTGGCACTTTTAGAGAATCGTCCAACGAAACGGATGTCCCCACCCACTTGCCTAGTGATACCCATGTGAGGAAACCATAAGTATCCCGTGGTGACAACCTCATTCTTAATTGATTATGGGGTATAGCTTATAGCTATGAAATAAATTTTCTAGCGTGATTACTCATTTGGGAACTTTGGTGAGTGAAAGTTCTCCCTAACCCCTACAAATCTTGACAAACCAAACCCAATAACATTATTTTCATAAAATTTACTAAATCATATTAGTTTTTGTTACATATTTTTATCTCAAACCAAATCGAAATCATATTTTATTCCCATGAAAATCAAATTCTTTTCTAAATCAAATTTTTCCTTTTGAATACCCATATTAAATTGGAGTGAACAAAGTTGAAGCCATATTTTTTTAATTCACTTTCCAAGTTTAAGCACATTTACCTATTCTAATCATATCTAAGTCTTACACTTTTATATTCACTTTATCAAGTTTAATAAAAATCAAAATTCAATTCCAAGTCTTTACTTTTTGTATTCACTTTATCCAAGCTAAGAAAATCCGCAAGTCAAGTGAAAGTCTTAAATTTTGGGTACCTATATCCAAATTTAAGCATAATCATTCTCACAATCTAAGTCTTATATTTTGATATTCATATTATCGATTTTAAGAAAAACTAATCTTAACACTTTGGTCTTATATTTCAAAATTCTCTTTCTTCAATTACAAGCGTATCAAATCTCAATCACGTCTTCACTTTTGGACATTCACTTTGTTCAAATTTAAGTCTATCAAACTCCAATCACAAATCTTATCTTTTGAACATTCACTTTGTTCAAAGTTAATTCTATCAAATCAACATCAAAGTCTTAACTTTTGGATATTCAATTTGTCTAAATTTCATCATATCATATCATATCAATCAAAACCTTATCTTTTGGACATTTACTTTGTCCAAATTTAAGCATATCCATCCTACAAATCAATTCACGAACCACCTCTTCACTTTAGGTATTTACCTTTAGTACAATGGTAGGCTCACGCAAAACATCAAATGAAGTGTTATTAGAAAAATTCATGAGATGTCAAAACAAATATCTCATATGGCTTCCCAAGTTAGTGATAAATCAACCAAACAACCAATCATACTCCCTAGTGAAAAAACTACTCCATGTAAATTCAAATGACAATTTACACCTCTCGAGAAAGTCTCTCTAGTGTATTCCATCAATTAGCAAGTGCTAATATGATAATATATCCAATCACAAGACCCTTTGCAAAAGGGAAACAAAATCCCGCACGGTATAAAGAATCATAATATTGTGAATATCACCGCATCAAAGGCCACTCTACGGATCATTGTTCAAATCTCCACCACTATGTCCAAGACTTAATTGACAATGGAGCCATTGAAATAGAAAACATGTCAACTACCACAAATTCCAATGACAAGTTAAATTTTTCCAAAACCCTTTACACGATGGACCTAAACAAAATGAAGAAGATAGATTCCAATCATCCATACATCAAAAACAATCAATTTATCCTCTGGATACTCTTTTTTGGTTCATTAAGAAATTTAAAATGTTCTAGATAATTTAAATCCTATCATGCTAAATGATACATTAGAGGTCAATAAAAATCATTTTCCAACTCATGGTACTAATAAAAACCTAAAAAAACAAGGTTCACCATCAAACAATTTGGAGTTTGATTACATCACTTCATTACTCAAAATTATGCCTAACATCCCTAGTCTTGTTGTAGAGACACTACAAAAATATGTTTGGAAACCATCTATGACATCCCAAATGTTCAATCCTAAATATATGGATTTTTCACGATAACCATCCAATGTGAAATCTTCATATGATTTGCTTGACATTATCAAACAATTAGAGAAGGCATTTACGATTTTTTTTACATGGATTTGACTAAAAAATCATATCCATTTCAAGACATTCTTTCTCATGTACTTCACAATGTGCTTGTTCCTATAAGTATCAAAACACATCCATTTCAATATTTTATTTCAAATCTATCATCAAACAGTCTAGTCCTATCATTTGGTCCACATGACCTTCTAGAATATTAACATCCTAAACACTAAATTCTTACACATTGAAGTGTTTATCACTAATCATAAAATCCAATGAATGCTTATAGACAAAGGAGAAACATTGAATATTTTCTCTATAAAGCCTAAAAATACCTTGGATTCCCATCTATAGATCAATCCTTCACTCCTCACATCATTCCATTCACGGATGAAAATTGCATTGATGCAAAGAACCTTTTAAAACTCCAACCATCTAATACATTAGAAATCATTGATAAAGGTATTAGAGAATATAAATTTCAACATATTCTCCACATCGAAAAATTACCTCTATCCTCACATAGGTTTTTGATCTCATCAAAAACTTTTCCAATCACATACCCATTGACTTGGACCTCGTCTCGCCCAAGTCTCATAAATCAAGACCAATCACATCATAGATTTATTAAAAATCTTTCTATCTACTCTGTTGACTTGGACCTCATCCACCCAAGTCTCGTAAATCATGACCAATCAAATCATAAGTTTATTTAAAATATTTTGATCCACTCTATTGACTTGGACCTCATCTTCCCAAGTCTCGTAAATCATGACCATTCAAATTTCATAAACATGGACACTTCACAATGATGATTCTATTACAAACCTTAATCATGAAAAATCAAAAATCAAAATCAAAAAGGGAGAAAAAATATCAAAAATTCTTGTTCATAAGTACTCTCCACATTCATGGGAGGCCGCTTGTAAAAATAATTTTAATTGTTTCATCCATTAGCAGATATATCTATCATTTCATTATCATATTTTCACACTCTTCACCTATAAGACATAGGTTAATCTTGTTCTTGTGGGGTATTATGTATCTCATCCATGTTCTGGATTCTTCCATTCCATATGTTTTTACGTACAATCCTGATAGAATCTTACTAATGGAAAATCCTCCTTTCAAATAATCTCTCTCCTTAACAGAAAGCATTAAACTTTTTTACCTCGGATCTTTTGTCTTCCCATCTCAATCTAAGGTGATGAGCCCTTACATCCTACTAGTCATGTAGGGTAAATATTTGGGGGTGAATTATCTTTCCAAAACAATTGTAATATACAAACAACTAAAATTCAATAAAAATTTTAAAAACAAAATTGTTACATATTTTGTCCTTCACATCATTAGCGTTGATCCCACTCTTCTTACTAGTAACGTGAGAATGGATAAAGAGAAAGGTATCATTACTTGCCTACGTATTTTCTTCGGTGTTGAACCATTATTGATTTAATTTAATTTGAATTAAATCTTATTTCGAGTAGCTTACTATAACACATTACATTCATAAAATTACATACGGAATGTACAAGTACTAATAATTCAAAAATGTAAAACCCTAAGAAAATGATGGGAGAAATATGACTTCGCTGATTTTGTGCAATCTGAGAGTGATTCTCGACTATGTATCTATTAGAACAGTCTAAAAACAGCTTTCTAATGGCTTGATAAGGGTTCGAACCCTAGGAATGTATAAGACACAAGTACTCATAGGAGGACAAGAGCACCCCAGGCACTAATGACTAATCTAGGCACCTATGTCTTATCACATGTTCAAAATCTAATCTTTTATGGGTTAGAAGATCTTCTCTATTATTCACTCTTTATCACTCTAGTTTTTATGTACAATCATTGATCACACCTATAACATAAAAAATAGATAAATACCTACACATTCCCATAAACCACATCAAATATAATAAAAATATGCATAATGTGGAGTCGAGACGGACCTCGGCAATCACCGAAGAGTGAACTTATGACCAAGAGTTTCACTACATCTTATACTTTATGTAGTTCTTTGTGTGTGTGTGTGTTTCCATATCTTGTTCCCTAGGTTTCCCTTGTGTAAGTTTCACGATGATAGCAGGCTAGATCAAGATTTTTTTAGTATGTAAAATGTGTGTGATGGAATAGAATGAACTCCCTCATATGTAGACAAATGTAACCCTTGTCCCTTATATGAATGTGTTATATGTATGCTTTATAGTGTTCTTTTTCCTTTTGCAATGATGTAGGGGCATCTTAAGTACACTAAAACTTCAATTTTATCCTTATTCATAATGGTAATGGTATATAAGAGCATGATGAGGACCTAAGACGTAATACTAGTTTGTCAAGTGTGATGACTTTCAAATTTGACAACTCCCTCCAAATGTAGTACAAAATTATAAGACATGTTTTTGAGTCCAATAGGATTTTCAATGGGGTGAGTGATATTTTAGGACATGATTCTTAAGGTGAATGAAATATAAATTTAACGGTTTAAGTATGTGTCATAGGCCCTAGATGAAGGTAAGAGTTAGAAAGTGACTAGGATGATATGTTATTCCTATTATGGCCATATGTGAAGGCCATGATTCAAGTTAATTAGGGTAAGTTATGACAAAGATTGTAAAAATGAGAAGGAATTCAAGCAAGATAAGTGTGTGTGTGTGTGTGGAAAGGATGTTCCTCGAGGAGGAGGATATGAGGAAGGATAAAACATGAATTTTGTATGAGCTTGTACTAAGCAAGTTTTAGTGTTGGAATATGTAAAGGATCCATAATGTTGTGGAATCACATTATTAGGATCACAAGAGGAATAACTTCTATTGAAAATTTTGTTAAGAAAAGATAGATCCTTTGTCTATAGGTTCTTATTCTAAGTGCATGTTGATTTGTAGCTTTTGATTGCATATTTGTAAGGATTTTAGATGCATGTTTGGGAGATCTTGGTATGAAGAATTTCCTTTTCATTATTTTCCTATTGTAATAATTTTAATTGGGAGGTATTACTAAGAAATATTATTATTTTGTTCTTAGAGTTCTTGAAAATACCATACTCTATTTTGATTTTCCATGATACTAGTCAAACTATGAAATATTGTGTTATGAATGGGGGTTTGTGTAAAATTTTAATATGAGTTTTATTGATCTCAATGTTAAGAGTTAAATGAAATTGAGGTTTTTATTCCATCAAGAGGTTGATTTTTGTATTGTTAAAGTACATGCATTAAGATCTTGAAGAAACTCCCACCTACAGTTGAATATAGAAGGAAAATTGATTTTCATAGGTTTAATGACTAAATAAGCCCACTATTAAAAGGAACACATTTGTGATGTTAAAATAGACCTTTAATCAAAATATTTTGTCTGCAAGGTTCATTTTAATACCCCCCCCCAAAAAAATATTATAGAATGTGTGGCAAATCGGACGAAAAATCCATTTGCCTTTGTAGGGGAAAGTGTAAAAACGGGTTTCGTGATGGTGGCAAAAGGAAGCCATTTTCCAAAAAATGGTGGACTATGGTTTTTTTACTAAAATTTTAAACGACAATAGTAAAAAAATCTAGTGTTACCATTCGGTAACACTTTCCAATCTTATCGGTCCCTTTTAGTGTTGTCGATCGCAAGAACACTTTCCAGTGTTATTGGCCGACAACACTTTTTAGTGTTACCATCCAACAACACTTTTCAGTTGTTATTTGGTAATGACAACACTTTTCAATGTTACTAGCCGACAACATTTTTTAGTGTTTTCGATCGCTAACATTGGTTGGTGTTATCTTGTTTAGCAACACTTTTCAATGTTCTCATTCGGTAACATTATGTGGTGTTGTGACTGTAACGTGTGATTGGCATTACCAACTAGTAACACAAGTCGGTGTTGTGATCCAGTAACATTGACAAAAATTTAGCCAAGAACATGTGTTTTGTGTCCCTAGACGGTAATCTTGAAGTACGTCAATCATTTCATATGACATGTTCCTTCCTCATTTAATGCACTTTCCTCTCCTATATATATCCATCCCCATTCATTTTGTCCCATTTTCACTGTAGGTTTCTCTAAGATAGAGTTTTTCAAATATTTCCAGCTTCTCGTCCACTTCCATTCTTCCACTATTAGGGTCAATCATCAATATTCAAGGTGAAGGCACATTTGTCATCATATATAGGTATCTTAATCTGTAATTTTCAAACCTCTTCTTTTATCAAGAAATCAATGTTCAAGAATAATGGCCCCAAGGAAAATACCATTAAACCAACTTCCTATGTTTACCAAAACATTTTATATCCCCATTGATGCAACTACTCCCGCACCCTCAAATATTTATCCAATCTGCTAGATTGGTAGCTCAAGGTTCCATGGTCTTATTTACATGCCCCAATGATCGAGATAGAGCACATGTTAATAAATAATTTAATGCAAATTTATAATCATTCTAAAGGTACATTTGTAGTTCAATTACCCTCCCAAAAATTTATCATCAAAATAAAACCTAAAGACATTCATCATATAATAGGCCTACTCCATCAAAATGTATCGCATGTAACCTCCAAATTCATTCTTCTTGATGAGAAAAAAATAGTCTCATTACAATCTCTCTGTTGAGGCTGAGGTAAATAATCTGGCCAAAAGAGGCATTAACTCTCAATCTATCAAATACCCCTTTCTCCTAGCCATGGTGGAATTTTTCCGAGTCTAGTATCGTGTTAAAGGGAAGATACACCAACATTCCTCAATGGGAAATTCGTTACCTTCTTTAAACCATTTTCGGTGTCATATTCGATTGGTGCACATATCCAGCATTAAAGATTTGTTTTGATCTTGACAAGGCCAAAATCAATCATACTGTAGTTATTTTTTCTTCTTGTCATGTTCGGATTTATATTATAAGGGTTTTTATGGACTCAAATCCGCAGCTATTCCAACTAATCTTCACAAGAAGATGGAAAAACATGCAATGCTTATTGACCAATAGTTGGTGATTATTATGTTTTAAAAGAATTTAATCTTGATTCCTTTCAAACACAAAATCATTGTTAAATTAATTCTTGTATTGTAAATATGTAATCTATAATTATTTTTTGAACAAATGAATAGGTAAAAGAAAGTGAAACATTGGAACACCATCAAAATGTAATTTGTTTACAAAATTCTGGTAGGCTTGAAGGGTCCGTGACAAAAATACAATTGATTTCTCTTATTCTCGATGACTTTATGGATCAAGATTCAATACTAGACAAATGGATGTGTGGTTCTTTGGATCCGTTGTGCTCATCTCGGTCCCATATCAAGGAGATAATTAAAACGTGCTCTACTTCTATGCAACATAAAATCAAAGTTTTAAGTTTTACCTACTACAAAATGATCAATCATTTCAATTTTATTCAATTAGTTTACAAAGTAATGATATTGATAATCAATCTCTAATTCTCTAAAATGTCATATCTATAATTTGATTATCCTAATGTGTATCCTTTTCTAGAATATCTACATCACCTCAAAGAAAGTATAATCATGTTGTAGCAAACACCACATAGATACCTAAGGGCCAGTTGAGCATGAAGAGATTTAGTATGCTACATAAAAATGACCCGAGACATTTCAAGTTCTACTACAAAGAAAATAAAAAAGTGACTTAAACTTTATTTATATTGGTATTTTGAAATTCTTTTACAAATTTATCATTCTTTTTAATTGGTTTTCGTTAAATTTAGGATTTTTCGTAATGAAGGCCTTTGCCACCACCACTCTTCCCCATTGCCACACAAAGCATTTGTTGACAACAAAAACATTCACAAAGATAATAAATTCTTATTGTTCACTTGTTTTCTTTTAATTTCAAATTTTTAACATATTGATTACGATACGGTAGTTAAATATTATGATTTTAAAGTATATATGATTACGATATTTTGAAATCTGAAATTCATCCTACTGACAGCCATGCCCAGACCACCACCTATGCTCGACTCCATCTCAACACAAAAGTAGTGCATTAGTTCTCGCCGACATCCCCTTCCACCTCTCGTCATATGATTATGGTAGGGGAAAATGCTTATGCTCCATAACACTATAATGAGTATGAGCAAGGGAACTCAAAATATCATAACATCTTATTTCCCAGTTTAAATGTTAAGGGCATGTAGAGTGCTAAAGGAAAATCTATTCTAAACAATATATATATATATATATATATATATATATATATATATATAGAGATTTTCTTGGGTTGGATAGCTATTACAAGATGCAAGATTTAGGGAAGAATGTCAAGGATCTGATTTAATCTATTCATAATAAAATTCCACAGTCGGTAGGCTCTTCAAATCCTCCTTCCCCAACTGCACATCCGCAGGGGAAAATGGATGATGATGCAAAGACCAGCTTTTCACTTGACATCCTTATGTCAAATAATGTTACAACCCTTATCATGGAAAATTTTATTCCTGATCTTAAGGAGATGAAGATGTGGGAGATCAGAGTGAAAGCTATGATAAAAGAAATTAATGATAGATATCATAATTTTGAAAACAAAGAACAATTGTTTTCATTGGTTAAAAATCAACCGGTGGTGATTGATGGTATTCTTTCTCAAGCACAAAAAGGAAATGTAGTCACCGATAATGTTTACAACAGGGATGAAGTTTTGACAATAATGTTGAATAGATTGGATAATTTGAATTTTGAGGTGCAATCATACTACAACAAGTGGAATTGTGACAAGAATCTTGTCACTATTGCTAATGCAGAGAAATACTTGGTCATGGTAAGTTCTAATTTTTTGTAGATTGTTACATATATATAGTTATTCTTTATCTTATTGTAAATACTAATTATGTGATTTTTAATTGCATTCAAAATACTAGACTTTGAAGACAGAGGTGCAGCTGTTGGAGGAGCACCGAGAAAAGTGAAAGAGAGTGTCAAAGGGGATATTGGTTTTAAAGAAAAACTTGTTCTGTTAAACAAGAAGAATAATAATTTGTGGAGGATTATCAAGGAGCATCATATGGATCCAAAAATTCTTATGAAGAAAAAAACTAATGAGGATCCTTCTATCCTTTTAGCAGGAGATGCAGCTAGGGAAGACAGAAAATTTAGAAAACATTAAGGCTGCAGAAAAGGAATTAGTAGAGTCTAGTGTAATTCGAGATAGTGAAAATGTTGTAGTTATTGTTGAATTTGGTCACGGACAAGGGTTCAATTAACTTGGATTAAAACTTTTATATATGTTACTATTTATGTATTCAGATTTTGACTATGACAAATGCAATTGGAAAACATTGTATTTATGAGAAATTGTCGATCTTTTTATTATGAGAACTCATGTGAAATGGTTTATTAGCTTTATGTAAAATAGTTGATAAATAGTACACATGGATTCTGGAAATTAGTATCAAATAGGTTTTTGATTATTCCTAATAATCACAATGTTATATAAAATATGTGGATTATAATATTTTTGCGAACAATTGTTCTTGTGGAATTGTGATAGTGATATTGGATTATAATTAGAATTTGAAAACATTATCTTTATGTGAAATTGTTATTTGTTGATCTTTTTATTTCTGTCATGGGTGTTGTTGAATGAAAACTCTAGTCATTTATTTTTTCAAGCTTCTACAGTATTAGAATAGTACACATTGATTATGGAATCTGGATTTACATTGTTCAATTTAGTTTTAAAAATGTATGAACTCAATAATTAAAACTTGTGTCTTGAAAGTTGCATGTGCATGTTGTTATCAATCTTAATAATTTTCAATTGATTCTTGATTCATTATGCATAAATTATCTCCAATAATGATGGATCAAGTGATGTATTTATAGATCACGTGTTTTTTATTAATCCTAATAATATTGATGTTGTTACTTATATATCATATATGGATTATAAGTTATAAGATATTTGCTTTAAAATGGTTCTGTGGAATTGAAAGTGAGAAATCAAAGAATGAACATACTTTATTAGTAACAAACTTTAATTTTATTACAAAGATCCAATTTACATATTGCACAAATATGAATTGTCTACCATTTTTTATTTGTAAAGTTCAAACATTATTAAATATATAGAAGGGATTAAACAATTTCCAAACATTATATGCCCAATATATGTGAATGAAAAATATCAAGTAACAATTTATATTTCAGAAAATGAATACAATCAACTGTCTGGTAACTGAAACAACCCTATCCTGGATGGTCCTTCATCACTTCTTATATCTGGTGCAATTTCTTATCTAGTAGAGTCCAAGTCAATTTCACCATTATTAGAGACTTCATTGTTCACTAACTAATTAACAGCTCTGTGCTCTACAAGATATGTCCATGTAGCTAGTTCTCTTTTATACGGAAATGTGTCCACCCTATATCTTGAAACATATATTCTCATAAAAGTTTCCAAATTCTTGTCCACTTTGTTGCAAAGTTTTTATTTAACAAATGAAAGTGCACTAAATACACTTTCATCTTTAACAGAACCAAGAATCATTGTCTATATGATTTCATATAGTTTCAATTATTCACTTATAGTTTCTCTTAAGATGCTACTCGATACATCCTTCTCCATAATAGCATGATAGCTCCCATTTATGTTAGGTCGAGTAATAAGGTTTTATTAATCAAACATTGTAAATCCAAAATGTTGTGACTGGGATATATGTATTTTCTCTCCAATATACCATTTAATTCCCCTCCATCAACATGTGAAGATTTGTAAAAATTCCATAAGTGCAGCCATGGATTTCCTAAAGTTTTTATTTCTTTGTTCTTCATCAATCATCGGGTTCCAGAAAATGGGATTTACAACTCCCATCGCCTCCAACAAATCACTATTTTTAAAACACTCTCTGATCTCAGAAGATAATGTTTCAAATATTTTCATCAATTTTTATGTACCTCGAAACTACAACATCAAAAAGACAAATTGTGATGTACTTCCTCAAATTGAACTTGCTACATAAGGATCTTTGTATAAAGTGTGCATTTTTATATTTTTCCCATCAACGAAATATAAAGATGACCACCGATATTGATTTTCAAATATATTTTTTTATATTTTGTGTCTTTCAAAACCTTAAAACTTCTAAAAAATGGATTTTGAATCCAATCTTGGGTGATATACAAGGTATCTAAAATCATACATACTTGTCTCTTTAATTTTAGAAAATCAACAATGTATATGGATATTTTCTTAGCATGTTTCACCAAGTTGTTTATTTCCTTCATCATTGGCAAACTACCACATAAAGTTAATAATGTCTTTATATCAATCAAGTGATATAATAGATCTTCAGCCTTTTCCACTCATCTTCGATGCTTGAACATATACCCTGCTAAGGACTTGTATTCCTCAAAAATCTTGCAAGCTGGTTCATACAATGATATCCATCTCGTGTCAACATCTTTTACCATTTTTTATTCCAACATAAAATCTTTGAAACTCCAGAAATATTTTAGGACTGCTTGACATATATGAATGCAAGTCCCATATCAGCTCCTCCACCTTAGCAAAATTTTCAAATTTACTTACAATCTTGTAAGCCAAATTCATTCGGTGAGCCATACAATGAATAGGTATCATGTAAGGGGCTACTCTTGTTTACAGATGGATACAAAGTCCAGTTTTGTGACCTTACATGATAGAAGCACCATCAACTCCTACACAAATCAGCTTTGCAGAGATGGAATGATCATCCATACCAGTTATTTCCTTCAAATTTTTAATAACAAGTTTGTAGATGTTCTCAACATTGCAGTTCTCTATCATTTTGTGCATATTTAGTAGATGATTTTCCCTGAAATGGTTACTAAAACTGAAAGTGTAGACATGCATGCACACCCAAGATGTATTATCTACTGTTGTGACCTCATCAATCGACAAAGTGATAAAATTTGCATTTTTTACCTTCTCTCTCAAATCAGTGATTTCTATTTCTCCCATACACTTTTCCATCTCCCATGCACTGGTATCTAACTAGTGTGTTGTTGGAATATTTGGAAATCCATTAGATTGATACAATGTCTTATAATCAATCAGATCTAAAATTGGTCTGCCATTTTTAAAATGTGAAATATTGTTCTGAATTGAATGATTTTTTTCTGAAGACTTACGTCAAGTAGATTTTTCAAATCTAGCCTTTATAGTTCCACCTTTCTCAACAAGGTCTTGAAGATGTTTATGATGATTATCATATTCTACAACATATCTCATATGCAAACAATCTTCCTCAGTTTTCCATCTATTTTTTTATAATTGTTCCATCATCTTTCTTTTTAGACTTGTATATCTTCCCACAATGTTTCTCTATTGTATCCAATTTCAATTGCATTTTGTGGCCTCTACCAAGTTTCCAACTACAAATAGTACATCCACATTCTCGTAGGAGTATCGGTAGTACTATTTTATAAGTTCTTCCTATAATCCACTTCCCACTCTTACGTTTCTGATGTGAGTTTCTATAATGTTTATCAGAAGTTTAATTTGGATGGGAAATGGGATTATCAGTACTGTCAATTTGAATTGGATTACTTTGGTGATTGGAAATTTCATCTAGAGTAAGGTCACTACTAGGGTTTTTTGCATTTGAGAGAAATCAATTTACTTACAGCTTCCTAGGAAAATCAAAAATTAAAGTAACATTATCATAGTAGAAATTGGTTTGCTTACCTCTCGCCACCGGGTTACTTACGGTGACTAAAATATTTTGAAATGACTCATATTATGTTTTATTTTTCCTTGAAGTTGAGTTATTTTCTCATTTGTAAAAGGGGTCATCAAATGTATTATTTTGAAGCATTCACATGTGACAAAATCATATAACTTACAAATACTTGACAAAGAACAAAGCTTTACCCAAACACAAGCCAACACAACTTAATAATGACAAATGAAAACACAACCGAGCACTCAAATGGAAAAGTAATGTGTAGGAAGATCAGTAGAACATAGAGTTACTTGGCCGTAAATATAGATAATTGCTACTACCAATGATCACAACACATATATATGTTACTTGATAGCAACACATATATATGTTACCAGTCAAAAACATATATATTTGTTACCATCTGGCAACACGTATATCTGTTTCTATTTGGTAACACATATATATGTTACCGGCTTGTAACACTGATACATGTTGCCAGTTGGTAACACTTGCACATTTAAATTTTCGGCCTATAACACTGATACATTTTGCTTACCTCTTGAGTCTCTTGTTTTTTCCTAAATTCTCCGGCTTGTGGTCTTATACTTTGGATTATTCACATGCTTACAATGTAAAAAAGGACTATACTATGGCTAATTAATCCTATATATATTAGAATGTTATAACATGAAGGTGAATTTACTAACTTTAGTCATCCCTTGGCAAAAATACGTAGGCGGAATTATATTAGAAAAATTAGGTCCCGAAAATTTTGGTGAACGCACTACTATACAATAGTACAAAAATGCCAAATTCAAAATTCAAAATCCCTTATATTCACCTTTTCATGAATATTCACCCCTAAAATTTACCCTTTTTATCTTGGAAACTAGTGTAGAATTTTTAATAACAATTTCTCCCTTACCGGATTTCTTGTAACCCTACCTAGGGTTTTGACCTCATCTTTCTAGTTTTAAATTTTATAAGGATTTTTGAAGGCTCTAATTTGTAAGATATGCTCAAATAAGTGTTTGAGTACATTCTATAAAGAAATTTTCTAATGAAACCCTTTTATTTTCTTGAAAATGTCACAGTTGTAAAGCTATGGAGATTATACAAAGTATAAGGACCATCTAGTGAGATTAAAATAGAAAATAAGGGAAGTATCAATAGGATTTATGACCCACCAATTGGTAGAAATATCTTAACCAAGACCACATTCACATTCAAGGAAAATATTGGCCAAAGAAAAATGGCACTCACAAGATATTACTATCGATTCATTCTTGGTGAATTGTGACAAAGCATACCTAGGGTTTAGAGGTGAAAACCACAATTGCTTGAAAATGAACCATGGAAAATTCATGAAAATGGAAAGGAATCATTATGACAGATTGCTTAAAGATATTCAAAAATAATTTTAGCATTTCATTGGTTAAAATTGGAATTGTTGTTGATAATCTTGAAAAGGGTCTGCCTACACAGCTTTAGAGGGATAGTAGAAGGAGCAAATAACGAAGGAAGTAATGTATAAAATTTGAATCCAAACTCTTAACCTTACACACAAGTAGAATTCAATAATGGGTGTCATGTAATGTCATTATTATATCTTGAGACCTCTTTTAGAGGAAGCTATGATTGAAAAAGATTGTTGATTGGGCTACATAGATCATTGTGAGCTAGAAGAATGAAAATAAGATAAAGAGATTATTTCAAATATTGTGTTCTTGAAATTTGGGGTACACCTCATTGGGATAAAAATTCATCTAAGTAATTTGATACTTTAAATTATGTATTCTTATAAGTCTCCATCCATGAATATAGCAAAAACATGGCCTTAGGACACCTAGTGGATAGTCTGAGCCATATGGGTAAAGATAGGTTTGGATCCTTTTTAGATAAGTTTGTATTGAATCTGAGATGGTTTGAATTATTGAGTTTTTGAAAGGTCTTAAAGACTTATATAAATTTAAAAAGCTATAAGTTTCTAGTTTGGAAGAATTTAATGAGAGAAAATGAAGACAATTTGGCCTAAATGAGAAATATTAATGTTTCTATGGTTATGAATTAATCATTAAGATGTAATTATCTTGGAATGGAGTTTGTATGTAGGGTATAGACAAGAATAAGTATTTTTGAGGACCAATTAAGGTGGATAGTGAAAGATTACATTTTTAGCATTTTAAGCTTATTAAGGAAACTTAGAGAGAACTATTATCCGAATTTGTTGGAGGAACCTCTTAAAATTGGTTGAATGCCTAAATGAATGTCTATATTTCTCTACATCATTTTTGGTATCACAATGGAAGGTTAGAACCTCTTTAAATTCATATTTTTCACTAATTTTGAAATGGTTCAATTAAAGAGTGGAAGGAATCAAGTTTGTAGAAGAAAAATGTGAAAAGGAAATTGTTGAAAGTTTGGTAAGGTACTAATACTTTGTTGAACACGGTTTTACCTTCGGGGTTTTCTCGATATTACAAGGGGGTAAAAGATAGCTCAACCTCAATATGGCAGGGTTTACAAGATTCCCATGGATGTGGATGGATTATGTTTGATGTTACGCTTAATGGAAGAATAGATCAAGCTCCTCTCCTGCGAATGAATCTGAAATCACAAACACTACACAAGACAAGATTAAACATATTTATGGTGGATTTCTGGAAAAGGATAGTCCCAGAATTCAATGGACTTCCTTGAAAGGATTTCAATCTAATTTTAATAAATTAATATATTGATGTTGAAATAAATGATAAACAAATGAATAAAAATAAATGATTTAAGCTATTAAATGATGAATGATTAAGAAAATGATGTGAATGAAAGGAACTTACCTGATTCCAATTGACTAATAATATTGAACATATGATATTACCATATATAATAATGTTTTGGATGATGGTTTGGTTGATGGTAGAGCTCTAGATCTGATGAAAAACTGAACTCTAATGTTTTGACGATAACTTGAGAACCGTAGCTCCATTTTACAAACCGAAAAGTGTGTCAGAAATCTGAATTCAATATATTTATAGTGATGTAGAGAATGGTAGGCTAGATTTTATAAGTTTCTAGTGACTAAGCTAATCTTTGGAAATTTTGACAATCATCGGTGATTCTCAGTAAAAATGTACATGCCGATAATAGACGAGTATGGGACTTGAAAGAAATGTTAAAAAGGTTGATTTAAACTTATATATAATGAATAATAATGTAATGAAGCAAGGGAAACCACATACCTTGTATAATTTGAGAAAAGAGGAATAGAAGGTGATATTACCCGAGAGACAACTATTGTTGATGTAAGAAGACTGCTGATGTTATCCTGGACATATGAATGACGTTTGAAGAAGATTTGGATGTTGTAGGATGATATCTAGATCTGTGAGAGGTTTATGATGTAAGAAGCATATAATACGAAGTCCTGGAGTCACATCCACCTACCATCCAATCCCAAATGGATGCTTGGAGCCCGTATTTATAGAGTTTATGACAATGGGTGAGAATCTCCGAAGATTTTGGGAATCTCCAAAGGTGATTTTGGTCAATTCAAGTTTTGGAGGGTAAAATTAATATTTTGAACTAAGGTGGTTAGGTATTTATGGGGATTATGGTTTGATAAGTAGATAGGTTGAGTGTGAGGGGTTAGAGGTTGTTAGAGGTAGTTAGGATAAATGTGAGGATAATTTAGAAGGTTTCTAAATTAAACTAGTCATAATTAGTGAGATAGGGATAAGTTAGAGGTGGCTAGGAAAATGTGAGGAATTTAGAAGGTTTTTAAATTAAATTAGTCATAACTACTGAGATAGGGATAAGTTAGAGGTGGTTGGGATTAATGTGAAAATAATTTAGAAGGTTTCTAAATTAAACTAGTCATAACTAGTGAGTTAGGATGAGTGAGGTGTAGGGGTGAAATTAATTAATTAATTAATTAATCATTTATCCATGGGAGGGGAAATATGATGTAAGAAATGAGGCGTCAATTTTAATGGTGCGATAGTAATTTTAATTAATTTGATGGAGAGTACGCTTTATAAGCATATAACCTAAGATGAAGAATATGTTAATTAATGATGGATGTGGATTTATGTGAGTATGGTGATGATGTTGATGTTGATATAAATATGAGGGGTGTAATGTGATAATGAAGGGGGCTTAGTGGACACCGAAATTGGAATTAGCGGTGCTAATTTTAGGTGTCTACATTTTACCCCTTTTTGTTGAGTGGTTTTGAAACAAGCCACGAGACAAAAATGAGATGTGATAGATAAATGTTGAAGGATTACATGATGAGGTGCTCCCCTCAAACTAGGGATTGATGGAAAAGGGAATCGACCAAGATATTGAAAGAGATATGTAAGGATAAGAAGATGATAAAGTGATTCCCCAGGACAAGGTAAAAACATGGGTGTCATCACAAAATCAAGTGATAGGGGAACCAAATGGTTCATGTCCTATAGACATGAATTTTAACGACGGATGGGATATTTTGACAAGGTCAAAGGACCAAGAATTTATGTTGCCACAAAGGTGGGTTTACGAGGCCAAGAATTCAAGTGATATAGGAACAAAAGGTTTCATGTCCTACAAACATATGACTTAATGGAAAAAAAGATGATATGATGATTTGATGAGGTCAAAGGACCATAATTTGATTTTGCCAAAAAGGTGGGATTACAAAACTTAGAAGTCAAGTGATAGGGGAGCCAAAAGGTTCATGTCCTATAAACATATGAATTTTAATGACAGACAAGATGTTTTGATGAGGTCAAAGGATAAAGAATATATATTGCCACAAAGGTTGTCTTATGAGGACTAGATGGGCGTCTTGACGGTGATCAAGGACGTAGCACCCAAGGATATATTTGGTTGACAAATGTAATTTTTAATGAGTATATGTGATCTTTTAAACATAGTGATGTGACACTGAGATGTGCTCATGATTATGTTAATGTATGATGTTGATGTGATTAATATATTTTGGTAGATATTTTGATAGATGTTGATGTGGAAGGGTTGACAATTATTAAAGTTACATTTTATGTATGATGTGTATTTGATATTGATGTTAAATTTATTTAATGTTTTTTCAAAACCATGGTCAAGAATGAAATATGGATTGATTTCTTGTATTGGATTTGATACATATATGATGGGAAATAACAAAGTGAAGGCACTTGCACTTTTGGCCTTTACAATGAAATGTTAATAGATGACTAACAATAGGTAGTCACACTTAGGATCTTGGATATAAATTGAAGTGACAGAGTGTACCTTCTTAGGACATGAGAAGGGTTGACATATGTAGGTTGTGTGGGAAAAGAGGTTTATCCTTTCAATGGTTTCATATGGAAATGCCCCAGATTTACATTTTTATTTTGATGCAAACTGATCGATGTGGGAAGTTTTCTATAATGGGAAAGTTAATCGATGCGGGAATATTTCCCGGATGCTTTGAATTTTTGTATTTTTGATTGTTGATCAATGTAGGAAGCATTTTACATGGGTATCCATCCTTCAAGGGTATGGTCTATATTTTTTATTTTTCAATTTCAGTTTTTAAAGAGATATCCATCCTTTAAGGGATCGGTCTATGATTTTGACTAGTAGTTTTCCTTTAAGGGATCACTCTATTACTTTTGAATTTTATAGGAAGCATCCATAGGTATTTTTTATTTTATTTTGAGATGATGTCAAGACCTTAATAGTTATTTCAAGGAGGGGAAAATATGTGTATATACATAGCACATGTGTTCCCCAAGTCATGTCTTTAGTTGGTAGGAAAGGTCGATGGATGTAATGATTGTAGGGCTCCTGTTAAAGAGGAAATTTTCCATGTGAAAGATGTGATGAAAAAAATCATGGTGCTCATCTTTAAGGTGTACTTAGGATTCTTTTGAAAAACCACATGTTCTCAAATCATTACGATGATAAAATACATGGCTAATGATGGAATAATATCTTCTATGTGACTACTTTCATGATGGATGATGTGTTAACAGTAGAAAGGCCGAAAGTGCAATACATTCAAAGGTTGTTTGGTGCTATATGGACCGATCCGGATAAGGGATAGATTCTCATGTTTACTATTTTCTAGACTAGTGACAATTTGATTGTATTGACATGATAGGTTGGTGAGGATGTGTAAAATGGAAGGCATGTAATGTAAGACTTTTGAATTCTTAATAGATAGGAGCCTTCCCAACATAATACTATGGATAGAAATGACATGTGTTAAAAGTAATAATGTCCTAAGGATGATAGAATTTTTGTCTTGATTAATCGAGTGTATGGTAAATAATGGAGCCCTTGACAAAGGAGTTGTGGGAAATTTGGATGGGGTATGAGAGGACAATTGATAAAGAGGGGCATATGACAAATCTTTTATTTTTCATTTTCTTTATGTATGTTGATTTTGGGTTCATATAGGTGGGTGAATTTTACTAGTTTGAGATGAGGGACCTTCACTGGAAGGTGATAAGAAGACAGATGAGAAAGGTTTTTCGAGACTTGATTGAGGGTGACCGTACATACCTAAAAATTCCGTATTCTACTATCGGGAAGAGGTAAGAGAAACCCCGATGATGATTTAGATCTCTTCGTAAGGTGTTCGAATCTAGAAATCATGCCGAGTATACATCTCTGCTCCCAAAAATTCCATATCCAAATTTCTACATGCTTTGTTCTCGACCTGTTCACTCTTTTCTTGCATTTTGGTCTTTAGTTTCGGGACTCCGCTGCCTAACTAAGCGGCGGTCCCGTGACCACCACCGGGACAGGTGGCAGGTCTATAGCCACTACTTGATGCATGTTTCTAAGAACTTTGATGCTTTCACAACGTAAAAAATTCAAGTGATCTTAGGTTATAAATACCAAGCTTGTTTACAAGAAAATGGCCCCTCTCCCTCTATGAATTATTATTCAGTGTGTTTTGAAGTTCTCCATAAGTTTCAATAGGTTTAGATTTTGCATGAATTCTCAACCTCTCAGTTCAAGGCTCCTTTCTTCCTTTCTGATTTAGAAATCATTTGATCTTCACACTTTCATTTTGCTCCATTGCTATCCTCAACATAATCAACTTAGCATAAGATAGTTTCAGTTCTAGATTAGAGTTCATTTGATAATCTTAGAGTTGTAGGTTGTTGTTTTGTCACAAGAAATAGATCCTAGAATTCTCGGTATATTTGTGTTGTATCCCCATAATAAATCCTGCTAGGAATCACATAGTCAAGCTCTGTTCACTTGCACTATCCCTCTCTTACTTGCATTTTATTCGGTTTACATCCAAGCTTACCATTGTTTGAGTATCTCCTTCTGACTACCACTATCACATTCACACTTTTCTAGATTCACGAGAACACGAAGGAACAAAGAGATCACACTGAGGGGACAAGTCACGACACAACTAGATTTACCACTTGTTCTCTGTAAAACTCCAGGTTTGAACTATCAAAGTTGTAGTTACAATATATCAAATAGAGTAGCAAATCATTTTATTTCAGTTAAAGCTTGCTTTCAGTATTACCAGGAAGCTATGGGGAATGATAGCTTTTGAGAAGCTATGATTTATTCCTCACTTTTGAGGTAAGATTGAAGGTCTTTCAATTAAATTAGTTAGTTATTTAAATATTTAGGATAAATTCACAAGTGCACAAGAAAATAGCTATATCAAGCTAACTTGCTTGTTTTAATTATGTTATTAGATTAATTGTTCATTATCTAAATATATTAGAATAGCTTCTCTTTTAAATTTTGTTCAAATACACATCATTGAAAATACAAAAAAAAAGGAATATAAGCATAGTGTAGATATATCTTTCATAGTTAGTTTACTTATTTCAGTTAAAGTTTGATTATCTCTTGCATGACAATTACGGGACCCAGAGAGCCTAGGATTACGTATTCAACCGGTAGTACCTCAACCAAATCTCTTCACAACATTAATGGATATAGATCAAGGGCTTAGGATTCAGTCTTTCAAATGACAATAAACCCACAAGCAGTTAGTGAACAATTGAGAGAATTGAATATTGAAGATGACAAAGCATACACATTCTGGTCAAGTCAACCCAACTATAGATTGCCTTGATAGGATATCCACATGACCATACAAGAACCCGAAAGAGAACAAATATTTGGTTGTGATCCATTAGTTCCATAGCCAAACACAAGAGACCTTCTCATCGACATAGACACAAGCTTACGTATATACAAGTTTCCGCTAGAACACCCGTAAGGTATTCTGAGAAGATCACACAACTCCTGATATTAAACATAGAAGCTGAAAAGGCTTATGACTATTGGATAGTCAGAAGAAGAGATTGATTCTTCACATGACCATAACAGGTCCACAACAACCACAAACTCATGGTTGTGATCCCTAGGTCCCACAACCCAACGGGCCTGTTAGTCAATTAAATATTGACACCAGTTTACGATACGCTGGTATTTAGATCCTCACCACTCCCACCAGATATCATAACACAATTTTCCACATTAAACATAGAAGCCAATCAAGCTAATATTTTCTGGCTAGACCAGAAAACCACCCATAGTTTCCTATAAAATCCACTACACCTCTCTCACTACCATTTTCCATGACCTTGTCTGGAAATATACACGAAGCACCTACAGGTCACTTTCCACGTATCCAATAGCCAATAGATAGGATCTCGGTAGAGCTCGACATTGATTGGAGCCTCCGAGCAGCTATTATATCTGAATGATCCATTACACCAATTCAGGTTAGGAGAGATTTCTTTTCCTTAGACTCACAGATCCCATTATTACGTGTTGAGGATATAAGATTTCCCAACTAGTTTTTCTCTATATCCACATATATTTCATTTCCACTAGCTATCTCGGCATGACCTCGGGAGGTCGGGTACGAAGAAGGGCTACTTGTAGATTCTCATGCTCGCATGTCACTTTTCTATCATACAAAATTGGTGAACCCGACGTGAAACAAACAACTGTTCCCCTTTTATTTTCATTTCTTTCATCCATCTTCACTCTTTCCCATTATTCTATGGGTATTTATATACCCCCCGAATATGTCGGATACGACACATATGGCAGACCTCTCTCAGGTCTCAAGCATATTATGGTCAAACAAATAGACAACCATCACCCTCACTTTCTGCATGGGCTGACAAACTATTCAAGCAACTACTTGTCATCACAAACTCCTCCTCAAAGAACTAGCTCTAGTTCTTCATTCCAAATTGAGGAGCTTGGATCAGCTCACACAAACACAACAACCAGAGCCCTCAGCTCTAACAATATGACATTTACTAGAGAATCCATTTCATCTCCTCGGGTTTTGTTTCAGACCACAAATCAGTAGGCAAGTCAGATCCACTCCCATTTTTGGATGAGGAGTACTTAGCACATGCTACGCTAGAAGTGAAAACAATGCTTCCAAAACATGTACCCACCTATAGGAAGTTTGCAAACACAACCCGATACCCTACTCCAAGAAAACACCCCCATTCCTCCACCTATGGAAAATACTCTCGGTGAAGCTTGGCAGGTAATGATCAATTCATAGCAGGGTACCATACACCTCTACAACCTCAAGGTATACAACAACCACCATTAAGGAAAAACATTGTGTCTTCACCAATCGAGGTCATCTCAACCTTAGTTGAGAAGGTTAGAGGACTAGAACTTGCTCAAGCAAATCAAAATTCACATTTTGGGCAAGCAGAACTTCCAACCCTCCATCATCCCAGCCAAGTTGACCTCCTCACAGAATGGCACATTAGGCATGCCTCCTCAACATTCATATAACTATCTACAACAAACACCAACTAGAAACATGTTTTTCAAATGCTGCTCCAGTTGAAGGTATGATACCTCCTCAGCTTAGCACCAAACAACCCATATCAGAGCAATGCTCCTCCCTACTTAAACATTTATTCAAAATCACCACAGGGAGACATGTTCTCCTCTCCCGGATGTTCACTCAACCACAGGGATTTCCTTATGTCCCTACAAATACATATGCTATGCCATATCAACAACCCATTCCACCTCCACCCCCTCAAGCAGCACCATCGATGGTCAAAACCTATGCGGTAGGGACTTACTCAAAATATTTAAAAGAGCCTCTAGATTTCACCATACGAAGTGTCATGCTTCCAAGACCTCTTCCCAATTTTCCTAAATACAAAGGGGAGGGAGATCCAAATGCACATATCAAGGCCTATGCCATGGCCATTCGAGAATTGCTCCCTTGGGATGCGGTTGTTGCTAAGATATTCCCTAAAACCTTAGAGGGTATTGCCCTTGATTGGTATTATAGAATACCTGAAGCCTCGATACACTCATTCAAACAACTTGTGTCAAAATTTATCAAAGCTTTTGATATGAACAAATTGTTAAGAACAGGAATCAGGAATTCTTACATATTAAACAAGAGCACAATGAATCCACTTGCCCATTTTATTCAAAGATGGCATATAGTCCTCTACTCATCAACAAGTGCTCCAAACATGGATCAAATGGAACTATGTGACTTATTCCTTCATTCTCTCAATAGAGAGATAAAGGAAGAAGTCCAGAAGTTCCCACTAAGGACTTATGATGAAGTACTCGAGAGTGCTCTCCGAATCGATCAAGCGGCAATAGATAGTGGTCGTAAGACATATGGAACAAATGGGAAATTAATCACTCCCAATCAAAACACTACGACCTATCCTAATGTCGGGAATACCAATCAAGGACCCAAGATCCTTAACAAAAACCATGGGGTTACAATAGATGGAGTCACAGACTAGGTTAAAAGGGAAAACATCATAACATTTCACCACCCATTAACAATCAACAAAAAAAACTTTACTACTCCAACAATCAACGCGGTGGATTTTAATCATCCATCATGACAACAACAACAACAACAACAATGGAAAATCTAGACACAAGGTCCAAATCAAAACCCAACTGGATATCAAAATCAAAACCAAAGGCAACAACCTCAAAATTTTAACTCTAACAACCAACAACCTAATCAAAGTTTTGGACCACAACAGGTTTCAAATCAACAACCTCAAAACTATAATCCCAACTTGTATTGTGGTTTCCACAAGATTCAAGGCCATGATACTAGGACTTTCCATGACTACAATAAATTCATGCAACATTTTCCAGAAGACCAAAGACAACTCTTTATAGATATGTTTTAGCAAATTCTACATTACCCACGCCAAACACTTACACAGGGTAGTTTCCCCTCAAAATGCACCCCTCAAGATTTTTAACGATCCACTCCCAAATCACTCTAACAATAACAGTTAGATCCAAATGGGATGAACAAGGGTGTTATGATAGGAAATAATGATCATGAAGCCTCAACTTCATTAAATCCACCGGTCGCACCCCAATTAGGAACTCGACCACAAACCAAGATAGTTGGTCTAGTAGAGTTAGATACCGAGCTACACGTAGAAACCATAACAAGAACATGAGATTATTCTTCTCAACCAGTTCCAAACTATCCATTAGAACCAGACAACATTCAACAAACATTGGTAAAACCCATAGGTGCTTACGATCTAATTAATGACCTAACAAAGACCTTCTCTCACATTTCCTTCTTGGATTTATTGAAGAACTCTCCCACCCATAGGGCTGCTCTCTTAGAAGCATTAGGTCTTGGTCATCTAATTAACATCACTCCTCCTCCTAAATGCAAAGTAAACCATGTAGACTTTGATGTCTACCCTCCAGGGCAGCCAGATAGGGATACTGAGTTTATATTTGATATAAGAAAATGCCAACAGACGCTGAAATTACACGTAGAGGTGACCCAACCTTGCATTTATAGGTATGGGTTTATAATAATTATGTTAAGTGCACAAATGATTGATGATGGGGCAGTAGTTAACATAGTCCCCTTCACTTTTCTTCAAAAGCTAGGATATGGAGAAACAAATTGTTCCACAACACGAAATACGCTAAGAGGTTATGATAGCCTCAAGGCCACTTCAATTGGGACTATAGTATTACCAGTCACCTTAGGACCCAAGACAATCCTCACTCAAATTTTATATTATAGATCGGAAACCAACTATAATATGATCCTCGGTCGACCATGGATACACCATGATGAAGGCAATCCCTTCCACGTTATTCCAGGAAATAAGATTTTTACACCTAGGGAAAATATTTGTGGCACAAGGTGACCCAAAACCATTCGATATACACCTAGTAGATTTGAAGAAGAGACCAGGCATTCACTCTGAGTTTGAACTCCCAATGAATCAACTTAACAAACCAATCAATTCAAAACCAGAAGAAAAATTGATACCTACAACAGAATTAGAAATTACGAATCTAGTCAAGGCATTCCAACACTCAAAAATGAGACTAACATCATAGAGATGGTATCATTAGGGACTACCACAAAAATTTCGAGTTACTAGAAAAGGATCTACCTATTCTCCTACCATTTGATTCCATGGGTATGGGATATACCCTAGGAATTGGCTCCCTTCCAAAGAGATGAAGTTTGTATGGTAGAAGTAACCGAGGAAAAGAAACAGACACAAAGAATGTCCCAACATCCATTTTTCCAAGAAAATATTGACTCTCCACTTCGATGGAGCTAGATGTCATTTTGGAGCTGGGGTAGGTGTGATCTTTACTTCTCCCGAGGGAAAGATCCTACCTTTTTCCTTTAAGTTAAACTTTGAATGTACAAACAACGGGGCTGAGTATGAAGCCCTCCTCCTTGGCCTCATCATAGCCAAAAGGATGGGTGTTGATAACATTAGAGTGCTAGGAGACTCACAATTAGTCAAAACAAGTCTCTGAGGTATATGAGACTAGAGTTGAACACTTACAACTCTATAAAATGGTATTAGATTAGATCTAACCAAAGGATTCAACTTCATATCAATCAAAGCAATCCCACGAGAACAAAACCTTCTCACATGATTCAATAACGCAACCTCAACTTCCCATTTCACTCCAAGCAGTGAGTTGGAAAATACAAGTTTCATGGTATCACTTCATACTTGAACCATTGGTGCGTAAAATACCAACAAACCCGATCATGACACATATAGAAGCTAAGAATGAGTTTTCTATCCTAGATCACTTTGACAATGATAGAGTCACTCTTGATATCTAAATGCCTATGTGGAGCTACATCTCACTCATCACATAGTAGATTTTTCCCTAATCCCACATTCCTCTTCCTATTTTGGAAATCCCATGATAGAATCTCCCCCACAAAAGAATCTCGATATCTACGAGGTAGAGAATGGAGAAAGTTTGGAACTACCTCCCCCCCCTTTAAATTTGAAGAAGGCAACACTTCCTTAATCAAAGAAATGATTGACATAAATATTGGAATGGAGGAAGAACCAAATATTTTGAAGTTGGGATCCTCGTTAACTCCAGAGGAGATAGAAATACATACCCAGATCCTCAAGGAACATCAAAAGGCTTTCACATTTAATTACAAAGAAATGATGGGAATTACACCACATATCATGGTACATAATCTTGTCACCAAACCAGATGCAAAGCCAATTAAACAAAAGTCGAGACCAATGAAACCAAAAGTGGCTCTCATGGTGAAAGAAGAAGTAATGAAACTTCTCCAGGTGGGATTCATCAAACCAGTTGACTATTCACAATGGGTATCTAATATCATCCTGTTCTAAAAAGAATGGGAAGATACACATTTGCATAGACTTTCGGGACATTAATAAAGCTTGTCCCAAAGATGACTTCCCATTACCATCCATCGACGTTATTGTTGATGCAACAACTGGATTTGAGCTTTTGTCTCTCATGGATGGGTTCTCGGGTATAATCAAATTAAAATATCTGAGGAAGATCAAGCCAAGACCACGTTTATAACTCCTTGGGGAACTTATTGTTACGTTGTCATGCCATTCGGTCTTAAGAATGCTTGGCGCTACATACCAATGGGAAATGACATACATATTTCATGACCTTATTCATAAGATTGTGGAGTCCTACATGTAGATGACTTGTTGGCCAAGGCCAAGAAGCATTGTGATCACCTAGAAGTACTCATATCATTCTCTCATGATTGATCGAATATGGCATCACATTGAACCCAGAGAAATGCGTATTTGGCATGACAGAGGCAAAGCTTCTAGGTTACATTATATCCTCACGAGGGATTGATGTTGATCCAACCAAAATTTGGGTTGTTCTTGAAATGATTCCACCATCAGATGAGTCTGGTATTAGATCATTTCTTGGGAAACTCGGTGCAATTCAAAGGTTCATTCCAAACTTAAGTTTTTTTGTTCATCCAATCAACAATTTATTAAAGAAAGATTATAGCATTGATTGATAGAAGAATGTAATGCAAGGCCTTCAAGTAGTTAAACACTTCTTGTTGTCTCCTCCCACGCTAATGCCTCCTAGACCAGATCATCCTTTGATCCTGTATTCATGGGCTACTGATGTCTCGCTAGCCTACATGTTGGCTCAGGAAGATAATGATAAATGAGAACGTGTAGTCTATTTCATTAGCCAGATGTTTGCTTGATTATGAAACACGTTATACACAGGTAGAAAGAGAATGCCTTGCCATAGTCTTCACAATGAAAACATTTAAGACATTACATGTTAAATCAAGAAACAAGGGTCATTGTAAAGACAGATCATTTACGAACATTCCTCACAAGGGTCTTTATCTAAAAAGGTTGGACATTTCATAACCTTAATGGGTGAGTTTGAATTAACATTTGTAAACCAGAAATCCATTAAGGGACAAATCATTACAGACTGGTTAGCTGACAATCCATTAGATGGAGGTGATCTAGTAGATCTAGACTTTCCCGATGAATGCATATATTTTGTCAAAACCAGACCCCCATCTCTATATGTCCTTGGTACACTGACATCATCAATTTTATCATGGACCATACATACCTAGAAGGTGCCACATCACAACAAAGAAGGTGGTTACACATTATCACTACTAAATATGTTATTTTAGAACAAGTGCTCTATCGTAAAGCCTTCGATGGAATGCTTTTAAGATGTGTTGACACTAAGAATCCAAAAATATTCTTTACTGAATCCCACAGTGGGATATGTGGAGGCCACTTTGGTGGCCACGCCACTACTCACAAAATACATCGAATGGGCTATTTCTAGCCCACTTTGGAACATGACGCAGTAGAATTTGTGCGCAAGTGTCATAAATGCCAAGAATTCTCTCACGAGATTCACATGCCAGCACAAGCTCTACAACCAATCGCAACCCCATGGCCCTTTTCCACGTGGGGCCTAGATTTGATAGGGAAATTCTCTCCCTCATCAACAGATGGCCATAACTTTATAATCACGGCCACAAAATATTTTACTAAATGGGTAGAGGCCATGCCTCTCACCACCGTACTAGGTTCTGTAATCGCTAAGTTCATTTTGAATCAAATCATTTGTAGGTACGGTGTCCCACAAGTCATTATCTCAGATAATGGCACATCCTTTAAGAATGATGAGGTCCATGAGTTATGTAGAAAATTCAAGATAAACCATCATACGACCTCTCTTTATTACCCTCAAGCCAATGGACAAGCTGAAGCCACAAACAAAACATTAAAATCTATTCTCCTCAAAATAGTTAAGGAGAACAAATGGGATTGGCATTTAAAATTATACCCGGCCTTGTGGGCCCATCAAACCTCAATAAGAACACCAACAGGGGACAACCCCTTTCTCATTAGTATTCGGGGTAGAAGTTCTCCTCCCACTTGAGGTCAAAATACCTAGTCTCCGCATCTCATTACAAGGGATTTTGGGAGAAGAAGCCTATAGAGAGGCACACCTCTCTCAACTAGAAAGCCTTGATGAGGCCAGGCTAAAATGCCAAACAATGGCACACAGAGCCTATGCTGACCGGATGTGCCGAAAATATAACAAAAAGGTCTACGAATGAGAAATATATGAGGGAGATCTAGTTCTAAGACTAGACAACCTGGATTGATAAGAAAACCGGTGAAGGAAGGAAATTCCGCCCAAGTGGTTGGGCCCATACCGAGTCATGAAAGACTACTGGAAATGGTGCGTATCTCTTATGTACACTAGAAGGTGAGGAATTCAATGAAACTATCAATTCCTTACATCTTAAATGGTTTTACGCATAGGTCATCAACATCACCATTTGTATATTATATCTACCTACATTGCATTAGTCACTTAGTTGTTTCATTTTGTTCACTCATTTCATAAATTTTGTGGTCAAGGAACTTATTCTTAAGCAATTTATTATAAGCTTCTGAAAATATTGGCAAAAGCATTCAAATCATATCTCTTCAATTTTCATAATATCATCAAATGGTTCCAAAATCATTTCATCAATTCGACAGACAAAGTCTTGACAAAAACCATACCAAGGCCTGCATACTTGGTCATACTCATTCTTTTCTACTAGGTTAAGTTGTTCTTACCTACGGTCTATTCTAGAAGCTTCTTGGTGTCACATCTATCCTTCTTACATCTCTTTGAAACAAGGATACTCCAAAATCACAAATCAGAAATGTCAAATTAAATCAAAAAAATACTAAACAAAATAGAATATTTTATTTTTACACACTTCTTTGCCCCACCAACCTTTGGTGATGAGCCCACATCTCTTACTAGTGATGCGAGGTTGAGAAAGGAAAGAAGTGCCCTTACTCACCTATGTCCTACCTTCGGTGATGAGCCCATGCTTCTTACTAGTAGCATGGGGCAGGGCGTAGGGGGTCCATTCACACAAATTAGTGAATATTAATATTTTAAAGAAAAGTGTATTAAGTGAAATTAAGTATCCAAATTCCAAAGAGATCAAATCCTCAAAACCATATTTTTCAACCAAGTTTCCATCCATGGATCTAAGTCTAGATAAACTGGAAAGTAAGTTGCATTCTGAACTATGTAGTAGTTTCGAGTAAGAGTAAGTACGGAGGTCTAAATTTGATTTCTGTCAAAACCTTGTCTTTCTCTCATCATTTTCATTCATTCAAACTCATACAATTTGTGCCCTTCCCAACTCTTGGTGTTGAGCCCTCACATCTTACTAGTTGCGTGGAGTTAGGAGTGGGGCAAGTTCATCTCATTATCACTACATATTCATCACATTTTTCCAAAACAAGAAGAAGCAACAACATTTCCCAAAGAAGCCAAAAGTTCAGTACTACAATATGTTTGCATCATCACATATCAACATTACAAAAACAAATAAAAGAGAAACATTTTGTTCAACATTTGTTATCATTTGTCATCCATTGCATACATTCTAAAAGCATATAAAAACAAAGATTCTAAAAAAACATCTAGTGTACACATGGGAAACAAATCACAAAAACTCTAGATACAAAGAAGATCTAGATCCAAAAATATATATATATATATATATATATATATATATATATATATAATCATGTTCTACATACAATGCCATCATGCACTAGGCATGGTCAAAATGCTCAATGAGCCCAAAAAATACAAAAACAACCCATATAAACATCTAGCAAAATCACTACAAAAAGACCAAATGGCCTCTCAATCCCTGTGGGATCCCTCAGAGGGTGCACGATCACACCTAGGACTCCTACTACGATGACACTCTGAATGAACTAAGTGCTCATGATCATGGCCACTGGCTATGGTCTCACTACGAGAATGACTCCACCTCATCAGATGCTCAACAATCCTATATCCAACTACCTCAGCATGAAGGGAGGTCACTAACTTTTCCACCTTCCAGATAGGGGAAACACATCAGTATGTCTGCCAGCTACTGAAGGCTCTCCAACATCCTCAGTAAGCTCGGCCCGAGTACTCTCTCGAGGGGAGCAATAGGGTGTCACACACACTCGGTGAATCAAGTCTCGCCATCCCCCTCAAGTCAAACTCGCAAATAAAAAAAGAGAAATAACAAGTTAGAAAATCACCAAAAAAAAGTCAAAAACAAACAAAACAACAAAAAAAAAATATCAACTAATATTTCTAACTAACAAAGTCAAGAAAAGAGTAGTAACTCACTCGATCTCCAGGCATCCAGGTAGGGTAGGGTCCCTAGGATCTCGCCTGCTCTACTACACTACTACTGGACTGACGAAACCTCCCCAAATCTGGAAAGAAATGACATCCTACCACGGACTCATCATCTCCCCCTAAGTCCTGAGAAGGAAACTCCTCTAAGATCAAGTCACCTTCTCTACACTCTCCTCCTCCCTCTCGGCCCTCAAGATATCCTTGAGTGTCATGCCACTCAGAATCACTCTCATCCTCCTCGGCCATCCCACCGGTCTCACCTCCCATCATCTCCTCCTCTGTCTCCCCTCCTGTGAACTCCTCAGAGTCTGAGTCCACATCAATGGGCTCATCCTCCCCCACTAAAAGTAGGAGTGGCTCCATCTGAAGTAAAGGTGCTCGAGGAGCACTTGGCTGCCCCTCGGGCCCAAACCACCCACCTAACTAACTATATAGGAACTCCAGGAGTAACCGTGGTCCAACCCCGATCTCCTCTAGGGCCTCCCCGGCCTCACGAATAGTCTTATATACTACCCCCGACTGAGGAAGCATATCAACATAGGGGAGACCAAACTACTGAGGGACTCGGTCAAATGGGTGGACCTCCACCCTCTCTATCCTATCTACTAACTGACCTATAGTAGAGCAGGTGATCAATGTAAGTGTCTCCTCTCCCCATACTCCCGCCATGGCCTGATAAGGAGTGGCCTCCATATCTCGTGGTAGTCAATGAAGCCACTGGCTGATGTGGCATCCTAAGCACTATCATCCCCATCCACCTCACTACTCTAATAGCCCCCGATCCTCTACTAGTACACCCCTTCCATAGGGATGATGCGCTCATACACCCAACTCATAACTAGAGTGGGGTGACTCAAGGACTGCCCCTATAACCTGACCACCCTATATAAGTCATGGTATGTGGTCCCAAGAATATCTACTCCCCAAGCATAAGTATGGCCATGGGCCTCAATCTGTGTAATAATGGGAGCCCAACAGTATAAGAGAGTATCCCCTCCCTTATCCCCAATCAACCGAGGCCAAGATACCCATAATAGCCTTGTGGATCATAGGGATAGGAGAAGCAACAATGGATCGACCTTCACCCCCTTCTTCGAGCCAAGGGAGACAACAACATCTCCCATATAGGTGGCCCACTGAACCATCTGAGATCTGGATCCTACTGTCTTAAGAGACAACCCCCCCAAGAATCGAAACCCCAATGTGATAGACATCCTCTAGGGTGATAGTCCACTCACCCCTAACACCTAGAAATCGAAAGTGTTCTCGATCCGCATCCCAATATGAGAAAAAGTCACACAATATGTGACTAGCAGGAGCAACATGAGGGACCGAAGAGATCCTCAAAATACCGGCCCTCTGCAAAGTGTCTCTCTCTGCCTGGGTCAACGTATCCAACACTGTCGGGAGCCAATCACACTCCCTCTCTCTGCTCCATCTAATATACTCCTCCTTCTGCATCCACCCAAAACATAGAAAAAGAGAAAGTTAGCAACATAATCCAATAGATAAACTCATCAAAAACATAGGAAAATATCAAAAATGCAAAAACATTTAACTAAGGCATCTATTTTTGCACCTTCTATCTCCAACCGCCACCACCCCCTGCAGCAGGTGCGGTTCCATGACCACCACACCATCTAAGGGGTGGTGGTCCTATGAACCACCACCCACTACTTGGGGGGGTCCCATGACCACCACTCGCCTCAGCAGGGCAAAGTGGTCCTGTCCTCTTGTCCGATTCGGTGCACCCATTAACCCTAAAAATGCCTAAAAACAAGCAAAATACACCATTTTAACTGAAAAAAACCTACCCTATGGGCACCCCCTAGAGACTCATTTAACACTAAGATTTTTGAAAATACCCCCCCAAGACAAAGATTTCAACATTTCTATATTTTAGGTTTAAAAGCAATGAATTGAGAAAAACTAACCTAAGACTTCATAGGTCGATGTCCTACTCTCGAGGCATGATCACGATCTCACAATGAACATTTTGACTATACTCTCGTCAAAAAATGGTTACCGTGGGTCCCAGAGCTCAAAAATTGCCAAATCAACATGCACAAATGAATAGGAAAATGAGCTCATTATATATATATATATATATATATATATATTCTAACTTGTTTTGAATGTTCTTTCACAGAGTTGGAGCATGCCGACGGAGGTAAGTTCTTATCCCCATGCAAATGGTAAGTCCTCATTTCATTTTAATTTAGTGTTTATTTTTTGATTTCTTTATCTATCTACACTTGAGTCCTCTTTTCATTTTACAGATAGCGGGAATCTGGATGGTGACATTGCAACACACGGGTATGTCAGGTATAGCTTCTAACTCCCCATTTCGGGACCACCATACTCGGACCCACCGTTTTATGCCCCTTCATGGCTAAAACACTTCTCCGAGGGGGCAATATGTACGTACCCAAAAATTGTAGGTATTGTACTACCAGAAAAGAGGTTACAAAAACCCCAATGATGATTCAGATCTCTTCGCAAGGTGTTCGAGAATCTAAAAATCTCACCGAGTATACATTTGCATCCCAAAATGCCTTATCCAGCCTCCGCATGCTTTGTTTTGACCCCGTTCCACTCTTTTCTTGCATTTTGGTCTTTAGTTTTGGACCGCCACCCCCTGGGGGTGGGTGGTCCCATGACCACCACCTAGATAGGGGTGGTCCTATAACCACCACCCCGCCTACAGCGTGGTGGGTGGTCCTGTGCACATTTTCTAGAACTTTCCGATGCTTTCATCAACGTGAAAAATTCAAGTGGCACTCACATTCTTCAACCACTCTTGCTTGCATTTATGTTTTAGCCACCTAGGTAAATAGTGATTTCTCTTTGTTTATAAAAGAGTTCAATTCAAACTTACCCTCTAGTAAATCCAAATGCTATAAATACCAAGCTTGTTTACAAGCAAATGGCCCCTCTCCCTCTATGAATTATTATTCAGTGTGTTTTGAAGTTCTTCCATAAGTTTCAATAGGTTTAGATTTTGCATGAATTCTCAACCTCTCAGTTCAAGGCTCCTTTCTTCTTTTCTGATTTAGAAATCATTGATCTTCACACTTTCATTTTGCTCCATTGCTATCCTCATCATCTACATCATTAGCATAGATAGAGATAGTTTTAGTTCTAGATTAGAGTTCATTTGATAATCTTAGAGTTGTAGGTTGTTGTTTTGTCACAAGAAATAGATCCTAGAATTCTCGGTATATTTGCGTTGTATCCCTACAATAAATCCTACTAGGAATCACATAGTCAAGCTCTTGTTCACTTGCACTATCCCTCTCTTACTTGCATTCTATTCAGTTTACATCCAAGCTGCCACTATTTTCAGTATCTCCTTCTTTGCCACTATCACATTCACACTTTTCTGGATTCACGAGAACACGAAGGAACAAAGAGATCACACTGAGGGGACAAGTCACGACACAACTAGATTTACCATTGTTTCTAAAAACTCCAGGTTTGAACTATCAAAGTTGTAGTTACAATATATCAAATAGAGTAGCAAATCATTTTATTTCAGTTAAGCTTGCTTTCAATATTACCAGGGAAGTTGTGGGGAATGATAGCTTCTGAGAAGCTATGATTTATTCCTCACTTCTGAGGTAAGATTGAAGGTCTTTCGATTAAATTAGTTAGTTATTTAAATATTTAGGATAAATTCACAAGTGCACAGGCAAAATAGCTATATCAAGCTAACTTGCTTGTTTTAATTTTGTTATTAGATTAATTGTTCATTATCTAAATATATTAGAATAGCTTCTCTTTAAATTTTGTTCAAATATACATCATTGAAAATACAAAAATAAAAGGAATATAAGCATAGTGTAGATATATCTTTCATAGTTAGTTTACTTATTTCAGTTAAAGTTTGATTATCTCTTGCATGACAATTACGGGACCCAGAGAGCCCAGGGATTACGTATTCAAACCGGTAGTACCTCAACCAAATCTCTTCACAACATTAATGGATATAGATCAAGGGCTTAGGATTCAGTCTTTCAAATGACAATAAACCCACAAGCAGTTAGTGAACAATTGAGACAATTGAATATTGAAGATGACAAAGCATACACATTCTGGTCAAGTCAACCCAACTATAGATTGCCTTGATAGGATATCCACATGACCATACAAGAACCCGAAAGAGAACAAATATTTGGTTGTGATCCATTAGTTCCACAGCCAAACACAGGAGACCTTCTCATCGACATAGACACAAGCTTACATATACAAGTTTCCAGAACACCCGTAAGGTATTATGAGAAGATCACACAACTCCTGATATTAAACATAGAAGCTGAAAAGGCTTATGACTATTGGATAGTCGGAAGAAGAGATTGATTCTTCACATGACCATAACAGGTCCACAACAACCACGAACTCATGGTTGTGATCCCCAGGTCCCACAACCCAACGGGCCTACTAGTCAGTTAAATATTGACACCAGTTTACGCACGCTGGTATTTAGATCCTCACCACTCCCACCGATATCATAACACAATTTTCCACATTAAACATAGAAGCCAATCAAGCTAATATTTTCTGGCTAGACCAAAAAACCACCCATAGTTTCCTACAAATCCACTACACCTCTCACTACCATTTTCCATGACCTTGTCTGAAATATACACGAAGCACCTATAGGTCACTTTCCACGTATCCAATAGCCAATAGATAGGATCTCGACAGAGCTCGACATTGATTGGAGCCTCCGAGAAGCTATTATATCTGAATGATCCATTACACCAATTCAGGTTAGGAGAGATTTCTTTTCCTTAGACTCACAGATCCCATTATTGCGTGTTGAGGATATAAGATTTCCCAACTAGTTTTTCTATATCCACATATATTTCATTTCCCTGGTTGTCTCGGCATGACCTCGGGAGGTCGGGTATGAAGAAGGGATACTTGTAGATTCTCATGTTCATGGATGTTGTATGGTGTTGGAACATCATAGGGACATTATGAGGTTGATAAGATGGAGAATATGACCCAAGAAAGGGATATCATGTGTGATTGATAAGATTAGATGATGGATGAGGTCCCAAAATAGAGGAGGAGGGATAGTTGATAGATGAGATAGGTTTGATTGTGCACATCATGATATTGAGCTAAAGGATGGGGTCCCAAAATTGATGGTAAGGGTGGACCCGTAGATTTGATAGACTTATATTGTGATAAAGGATGAGGTCCTAAAATGGATGGTAAAGGTGAGACCTTAGATGGCGTGTGCTTAAATTTTGTAGTATTGATTTTAGGTAAAGGAGGGTGTTTTATGACGGATGATGAGGATGAGATGGTGGATTTGCTAGGTTTTGATTTTGTAATGTTTACTTTAGATAAATTCAAAAAGGGACTTGTGTCAAATGACAAGGGTGTGGTCATGAGTGTGATGGTATTTTACTATGTAGTGTTTGATTCAGGGGAAGGTTTCATGCTGGAAGGTAAGTGAGTATTTGGGGATATGATTGGGTCTAACTCGGATGAGGGAGGTGTTATTTCTAGACATGATTGAGGTGGATTACATGAGTTTTCTATTTCGTTAATTAATTCAATAAGTGATTGGATATTGAGATCTTCAATTATAAAGGATTCTTTAGTAACGACTTCCAAAGTGGAATCTAATGGTTGTAAAGGAGTGATGGATGGTTGGAAAGTGTGAGGATCATTTAACAGAGGATCTAGTGATTCTAATTTTTCAAGAAGAAAGATTGGTGATGAACGGATCTTCTCATAGGGAAGATCACATGTAATATTGTTGATGATGTAGCTCAAGGGATGTACATTACCTATATGGAATGATTCTATCAAGGGTGTTGGGTCAAGAAGACAAGTAATGTCATCATGTGTGGTAGTTTCATCTAAATCATAGAAAGACCTAGGGGAATCAGATAAAATGTGTGTAGTCTCATCTGAATCATAGGAATACCTAGGGGAATCAGATAAAATATGTGTAGTCTCATCTAAATCATAGGAAGACCTAGGGGAATTAGATGAGACATGTGGAGATTGAGGATCAAGATGGCCTTCTTTGAGGGATTGGATTTCTAATTTCCTAGCCATGGAAAAGGCTTTGTCAAAGGTGTAGAATGTATGGATTTGAAGGGTGGATGATATGTGATGGGAACATGATTAGGTAAACAACTTGATTAATTCTGACTACGGAAGTGGAAAAGATAATTTATTAATAGTGCTCTTCCATCTAGTGACAAAGTCTCCAAGGGATTCATTTTTGATTGTTTGATGGTGGCAAGGTCAGAAATGGTGATTTTGCGAGTGACATTTATAATGAAGTGATTGAGAAACAACATAGCTAACTGTGTGAAAGAGACCAAATAATGTCGAGGAGGGAATTATACCAATCCAAAGCAAGTCTTGTTAGTGACATAGGGAAGGTTCTAAGAAGGAGATCTTGATCATGGATGATGAGATAACATGAGTGTCTAAAGGATAGTATGTGTTACTGAGGATCCTCTGGCCATGGAACATGGTAAATTCAAGCAATTCCCAATGTAGAGGATAGGGCTTATATGGTACTAACAGATGGATGGGTTCATTACAAACCTAATCATAAGTGAGGAATTGTTTGGATCCTTTGGTAGCGGTTTCTAAATTATCTAATTTGTTTGAAAAATCTTGTATGGAATCATTTGTAAGATTAAATGTGAAGGAATTGATGAGAGGACGTAATTGATTTGACTGATGAAAATGTGAAGTAGTATAGTTTTGTAATAGATGGGCTTGATGCGAAGATTGATGAGGGGTATCTTGAGAGGATATTGTTTATGAAGTGGGTTGTGATAAAGGGATGTGGGGAGATGTGGAAAAATGTTGAGTATGTTGTTGTTTTTGGATGAGAGGAGTTGATTGGGCTCTGAGTAGGGATATGTGTATGGATTTGGGATGTTTGAGGTACGAAAACATGATTGAAGAAGAGATGGATTGATTAGATGAAGGATAGGGGATATTGAGATTCTGATGATATTGTGATGAAGAAGGGGATGTTGGAAATACTGCTTGATGAGATACATAGGACATAGACCGAGAAGAAATAATTTGGTTTTGAAGAGTAGTCATAGGTTTATTCAATGGGATTATTGTAGGATTGTTTAATTGATCGAGAGGTAAAGCAGCCCCATAGGGAACATAAGATGGCTTAGATGATTCTGGAAACATGTCAGAGATAAATAAAGTTGACTGAGATGTGATAGGTTGATAAAATGGGTTATAATGTTGTATTGGTGTAGATAATGATGCATACATATTTTCTAAGGTTTAATCATGAAATTTCTAGAAAACAAACACACAATTTCTTGATCAAAAATGGATGGATTTACAAACAAGAAGATAAGCAAGTAGAATAAATTTTAAATTATCTTGATTTAATTAAGAAAAGTGAAATGTGAAAAATGGATGATGGGTCCTAGGAAATGGAAAGCTATGGTTGGTTTCAAGTATGTTTAAGAGCGTAGTGATATACCCAAAGGTACATGAGGCCCAACTTGGTACTATTTCTAGTATAGGCATGTATATTAGGGCCTACCCCTCACTTCACGGTCCCGATGCGATAAGGGAGTTGAGTGATGAGCCAAAATATACCGACAGACAGGAGATTACACTCAATTAGAACACCGAGTTGGCTTCCTTATTAGGTGATGAAATCCTAATTAGTTTCATTTGGGTGGGAGTTGTTTTAATGTGTTTTTGATTTTGAAGTGATTTGGTTGTGTGTGAGGGAGAATAAGTGAATGTGATGAATTTACCTTCCTATTTAAAGTTAGATGATCAAAAAGTATGCAATGATTTGTTTTAAGACCCAAAATAAAATTTTGATTTTGATGAAAATAGGAAAATACTAATGCAAAACTTGAAACAAAATGGAAGGTTTTAAAAATTACCATGAGAGTGCTCCTAATATATATTTGTTTTATATTTTTTTGAAAAAAATTTGAAGCAAGAAATTTAAAATCCACCGAACAAGATTGTCGAAACAATACCTTGAGCGATTAGGAAAAAAGAGAATAGAAATCCAAAAGTGAAAATAAATATACAATTTTATATATAAGAATACATAAATTATAGGTGATTTGCCCAAAAGCAGTGCAATTAGCTTAATCGCATGTGATTCCGACACAGGAATCGGAAAAGAAATACTATTTTATTGATGAAATGAAGAAAAAGAATAAGGGACAAGGATCACACTGGGCATGCCATAATGTTGAACACGGTTTTACCTTGGGGTTTTCTCAATATTGCAAGGGGGTAAAACATAGCTCAACCTCAATATGGCGAGGCTTTTAAGATACCCGTGGATGTGGATGGATGATTTTTGATGTTATGCTCTATGGAAGAATAGATCAAGATCCTCTCCTGAAAATGAGTCTAAAATTATAGACACTACACAAGTCAAGATTAAACATATTTATGGTGGATTTATTGGCAAAGGATAGTCCTCGGAAGTCAATGGACTTCCTTGCAAGGATGTCAATCCACTTTTAAGAAATTAATCTGGTGATGATAAAATAAATGATAAACAGATGAATAAAAAGAAATGATTTAAGATATTAAATGATGAATGATTAAGACAATGATGTGAATAAAAGGCACTTACCTAATTCTAATTAACTAATAAGACTAAAAATATGATATTACCATATATGATAAGGTCACGGATGATGGTTTGGTTGATGGTGGAGCTCGGATCCGACAAAAACTGACATTTGACGTTTTTACGATAACTTGAGAACTATAGCTCCATATTACAAAATGAAAAATGTGGCGGATATTAGAGTAGGTATTTACCTTTGCTCATGTTCACCTACGTACTTTATTTACCTTTATTGTATTTATCCTCACCCACTTATGTGTGTGGATATTTCTTTTATCTTATTTATATATTAGGAGATATTATCTAGTTGCTAGGTATAGTTCTTTCCTTTATCTATGGTATTGACTAGATCCTTGATTTCTAGTTCTCTCCTAAATCTATGGTCTTGACTAGTTCTTTGATGACTAGTTATTTCCTTGATTTATGGCTTGATCTACAACCTTGATCGTTCTTAGATTTTTATTCCTTGCCTATTTAAGCAAGTCCCATTCTCAATGTATTGCATTGAGTTCCATTATAATATATGATATTGTTGCTCATTTTTTTGCAAAGGTTTTATGTAAAGCTATTCGGAAAATGGCTTTCATCTTATTGATCGTGGTGTTTGATTAGCATATGTGTTCTTGGCTTTGTGTACGATATGGTTATCATTCCTTTCATCGGAAAGCTAACTTCAATATATTTCCATCAAGCAAATAATTATATGTGATATTCTATAAATCTTTAGTGATAAATCCAATCTTTTGTGATTTTGGAAATCGTTAGCGATTGTTGTAAAAATGTGCAGAGTCGATAATGGACGAATATGGGACTTGAAAGAAATGTTAGAAAGGTTGATTTAAGCTTATAAATGATGAATAATAATGTAATGAAGCAAGGGAAACCACTTACCTTGTATAATTTGAGAAAAGAGGAACAAAAGGTGATATTACCTGAGAGAGAAAGATTGTTGATGCAAGAAGATTGTTGATGTGATTCTGGACATATGAATGACGTTCAAGAAGTTTTTGATGTTATAGGATGATATCTAGATCTATGAGAGTTCTATGATGTAAAAATCATACAATATGAAGACCTGAGTCATGTCCACCTACCATCCACTCCCAAAAGGATGCCTGGAGCCCGTATTTATAGAGTTTCTGACAATGGGCGAGAATCTCCAGAGATTGTGAGAATCTCTAGCAATTTTGGTCAATTCAAGTTTGGGAGGGTAAAATTACTATTTTGAACTAATGTGGTTAGGTATTTAGGGGGATTATGTTTTGATAACTAGAGACATCGAGTGTGAGGTGTTAGAGGTGGTTAGAGGTAGTTAAGATAAATGTGAGGATAATTTAGAAGGTTTCTAAATTAAACTAGTCATGACTAGTAAGATAGGGATAAGTTAGAGGTGGTTAGGATAAATGTGAGGATAATTTAGAAGGTTTATAAATTAAACTAGTAATAACTAGTGAGATAGGGATAAGTTAGAGGTGTTTTGGATAAATGTGAGGATAATTTAGAAGGTTTATAAATTAAACTAGTCATAACTAGTGAGTTAGCATGAGTGAGGTGTAGGGGTAAAATTAATTAATTAATTAATTAATTAATCATTTATCTACGTGGAGGGGAAATATGACATAGCAAATGAGGTGTCGAGTTGAATGGTGTGATGATGAGTTTAATTAATTTGATGGAGGGTACATGTTTATAAGTATATAACCTAAGATGAAGAATATGTTAATATGTTAATTAATGATGGATGTGGATTTATGTGAGTATGGCAATGATGTTGATGTTGATATAAATATGATGGGTGTAATGTGATAATGAAGGGAGAATAGTGAACGCTAACACTAGAATTAGCTATGCTAATTTTAGGTGTATGCATACTTGTCTAGGTTATAATTGCATGTGACCAAGTCTTGTTAGAGAATAATTCTTGATTTTGATCCTTGAATATTGTATCTTTCTTCAGTTCTCATTTAAAAATGCTAAGCTTTGAAGAATGAATCTTTCTTGATATTTAAATGCATCATTTCTATTGAACCTAGATGATTAAATATTTTTATAATTTGGAACTTTGACACTTGAATATTATATTCTATCATTGAATGTATCATTTTTTATAAGTTTGAGGCAAGTGTGTACCTAACAAGTAGTGAAGTGATGAATGATTGACAGGTTGTTGAGAAGCTAAGTAAATAATTTTTCCAAAAGAAGCAAGTTGAGGTGTTGGTAATCTTATTGTGCAAAATATGTAGGTGAGTACTTAAGGAGATCAATAGACCAAGGTGGAAAAGAATTGGGTGAAGATATTTCAAAAGATTGAGGAAAGGCATGGGCAGAAAATTTCATAACTTAGAAGAAGGAAAAATCTATAGTAAATTGAAGGAAAGCATAAAATTGAAACAGCTTACTCTCTAAAAAAGAGCTAAACGATTGAGAATTTGGAAACAATGATCAATACCATGATGGAAGAGAAATCCCAAGGATTTGAATGCAGTTGAAATAGAAAAATAAGTGGCCTATTACGCTTCTCATAAAGAATAATTAGAGGCAAAAGATGATTTCTTTGAAGAAATAAATAGTGAAATACACACATGGAAGGGTGAAGGAAAATAAGTTTCCATGTGAACAAGAATTTGAGAATAGAGTTCTCATTGAAAAGAACAAGGGGATAAAGAGAAAAGAGAAGAAAATAAAGATGTTTCATGAAGAAGATTCTCATGGGGGACTTACGGATCTTTTTTTGTTATCTAATTATATGTTTTAGTATGTTCTTGCATGTATAAAGAAAACTGCATGAAATTGAAAGAAGAGACCTCTAAGTGGATGAAAACAAGGTCAAAAGAAGCACCTTTGAAAGAAGATGAAGCTAAAATAAAAAAATTACAGTTGGCACAAGAAAGAAAATACAAAGTGGAAGATTTTGAACTTGATCAAGAAGAATATGAATATCAAATGCCATTCTATAAAGCATGGTAAAGTTACTTATAAGAAGATAAAAGATCTAGTGAACAAAGAGAGACTCCTAACACTAGAGCATTGAAGATAAACCAGATTTTTCATGTTGGAAAATAAGAGGATAGAGGTTTGGTAATTACTTCTAATGAATCAAAAAGAGAAAAGGAATGTTCTAAATATAATCACAAGGTTACTCATACAAAATAAATCATAAACCATGGTTATATTGTGCCTAAGTGGATTCAAGTAAATATAATGAAAGTGGATCCTAAACAGGATACAAGCTAAGGGAAATTTTACCAAGGATTTGAATCAAATATACAAGCTAAAGAAGAAGAGAGATCTGATATAAAACAAATTTCAAGATAAAAATGTAGTCGACAACCGATATAAGGACAAGAACTCATCCCAAGCATAGGGTAAGCAAGAAATGGATATTCAAGAGTAAAAAGTAGATGAATATACCAAAATAATGTATGAGGGAAGAATTAAATTCTAGTTTTGAGGAACAAAATAGCATGAAGGAATCAGTCCAAGTGGCAATCAAGAAGCGTAAGGAGTAGCAAAAAAATCATGAAGAATAAAATGAAAAACTTCAAGTAAAAAAGTGGTTTATGAAAGATTTAATGGCATGTTAGATTATGGTTATTTGAACTCCTTGAATTAAGAAATTAAAAGAGAATGTACATTTTGTAAAGAGATGCATAAAGAAGCTAGATGGAAGATTGATAAATGCTTCTACACTAGTCAAGAAGAAATATGGAATGAAGATGAATATTATGCAAAAAGGAATGACCAAGATAGCCCCAAGTGTGATGAGGTAATTAATGAAGAATAAACTCTCATATTGAGAGAGGAAATATATACTATTGAAGTCTTATTTAACTCTATAGAAGAGGTGTATCCAAGGAATGAGGAAAAGGTGAGTTAATTTGATGGTTTATTTCTTGATAATGACGATGATGTAAGTGAATTATTAAATTTGTGTCAAATGACTCTACTAGTGCATTTGAAAATCATGGTATGAGTAAAGGTAAATGGATGGATGAGCATAGAAAAGAACAGAGGTATGATGTATAGCTTTTCATAGGTGAACTAGATTATCTATTATCATATTTGATTGGTATAATAAACAAAGAAGAGGAAAGTGAATCTATGACTAATAGAGAAATGATTTCATGGGAAAATATTGATCAAAATGAGAACAAAGAAGGATCAGGAATAGAAATGGATCATTTGGGTATGATGAAAAACATGAATGAGCAAGTAAACAAGAAAGGAAATGAATATTATAATAGGAAAAATTATGAATACAATATGAGAGGAAGATACAAAGAGATGAAAGAGGTGATAAAATATGAAGAAGGACATATATTTAATGTCATTATAGTTTTATGTGGAAGTACAAAGGATGGAAGATAGAGAATGATGAAGGATGAGATACAATTAAATAAAAAGGAAACAATTCTAAAGAAAATGCAAGGACAAAAGACAAGATATGTGATCCAGTGGTTATAAAACACACACAAAGGGAGTGAGAATGAAGGAGGTAGAAAAAATCATTCAAAGATGATGAATAATTTAAGGAAGATAGAGATACACAAGAAAAAGTACATGGATACTTTTCTCCCCCTTGGGAGTATGATGTTGATTAAACTAAAATGTAAATAATAGCCTAATCTAATGCAAGTTTGTAGTAAATAAATGAATACTAGAAATATTGAAATAATACCCAAGAAACTAAGTAATAAAAATATGAAACCATAATGTGCAAAGAGGGTTATAAGATCCTTAGCTGATTCGTAGGGGTTGTAGGACTATGTTGTATTGGAGATTGGTTGAAAAGAGATGGAATATTGTCACACAAAATCCATGAAACTTACAAATCCAATAGATTTTACTGGACTAGGCCACCTAGAGAAGGATAAGGGCACCTGTGGGTTCCCTGGTCTAATTTTTGGGTGCCCTGGTCTACGTAGATGCTTAGAAAACCTCCTCGAGGTCTCACAAAGAGGTTAGCACTTGTTTTCCTTTTGTCACATGTATGTCATTGAATTGTGTTGAATGTCTCTGTAAATCTGGAATGAATGAATCACATGTAAAACCCTAAATAAAGCATCAAACCCTAAAAAAGGAAAGATTCAAATGAAGGGGTTAGTCCGTCTTAGCTTCCAAAACGATGTACTTATCACTTATTGCTACACTATATCTCAGACCCAATGTATTTTTGTGTGTGTGTGTGGAATTATGTCCTAGGTTGTTCTTGTGTCACTCGAACGTGAAGTAGCGAGCAAGTAACTAGATGTAGAATGTAAATAATTTGTGCATGGAAACAATAGACTCCCCTCATATGAAGTGTGATGTAGATGAACAAACATTTTTCCCTTATGATGGAGCTAGATTGATGTAAATGGAGATATGGATAGCTTTGATGGATGTAACCTTAGGTGGAGATAGTATATGCTTAGGGATTTGTCCCTTATTATGATCACATAACTTTATATTTATATGATCACCTTGGTTGAATTTTGTAATTAACCCTTAAAAGGCCAACTACCAAAAATATAATATGATCAAATATCTAGAAAGGACCCAAAAAGTGTGACCAAAGTACAAAGAGGAAAAGGGAACCTAGAGGGGATGGGGGTGCCCTGCTACCGCATCCCGGTTGTGCAATCGGTGTCAAAAATGAAAAATGTAAAAGAGTGAAAAGAAAAACTAAGAAAGAAGAGGTGTAAGAACAAAAATTGACAGAAAGGAAATAAATTTGGCCAAAGACATGGGTTAATTAGTGTCTTTATTACTTAGGAATCATGTAAAATAGTAGTATGTGATCAATACTAGATAATTACCCAAAGTGTGTGATTTTGTGTCTACATTTTCCCCCACTTTATGTTGGTGAGAAGAATGCTTGGTAACATAAAGTAGATATAGATGTGTACCTGATATCCATGTATATTGATGTAGAAAGTGTGTCGAGGGACTAGACAAAGCATGGAGTGATAAAAAGATGGAGTGTGGAGACTAAAGATGAAAAAGTGTAAAAGGTGATGAAAATGAACCTAGGGTGGAAACGCGTGTGTAGATGTTGATGTGTGTGATGTACCTATTGTTAGTATCATGTTGATGTTTTTTTTGATGATTTTGACTGCTTTCTTCCCATACAGATAGACCTATAAAAGAGAAGATGATCAAGTAGTCAAATATGCATGTATATGTATAAAAATCATGTAAGGAAGTATGTAAAAATGCTAAAAATGTGAAAAAAAAAGAACATGTGCACCTGATCTGTGATGAGAAAAAGGGTGTAGAAAGGATCTTGTCAATGAAGTGTGAGTTTTTAGGGTGATCTCATGCCATTGGCCAAAGAAGTATAGGGAGGAACATCTAATTTTTCATCCAACCTTTAACCACTTCTGAAACCAGTAAAGATCCTTGTCTTGCCTAGTTTTTGGGTGATCTAATGACGTGGTAAAAGTAGTGTAGAGAGGTGTTAGGTTGTGGATGTAAATTTATTCATAGATAGGTTATTTTACACCTTGTTGTAATACACAAAACAACATCACCCAAAAAAGAATCTAGCATCAGTCAATAAAGGATCCTACATCAATCAGTGAACCGACATCGGTTTCCTATTCATGGAACATTTTATTTTACCCACCGGATTTTATCTAGCTTTTTTTTAAATAAAATTTAAATAATGTAGTTGCATGGATATTATGCCCTAAGTTTTCTATTCTTATATAAGCTAGAAAACTAGGGTTAGATAGGTTAGAATAAGGAAAGAGAAGAATTGAGCTATCCTTGGTTGAAAGGATGAAGAAGAAGAAGAAGAAAAAGTAGATTGCATGAAGACAGGAGCTTTCATAGAGAGAAGTTGAACAAAAGGAAAGTGCAGGTACATTGTTGGTGAGAAGATGGTATTATCTTCTATTGTATTTCCTTTGTATTATTTAGTCTCATGTAATGGCTTGCATAGTATGCAAAGCACATATAGGGTTTCTTCTTGTTAGATCCATAGGTTGTTGTGAGGTCTTATTATTTTTGATTCTTGTAGATCCATAGGTTGTTGTGAGATCTTGTATTACAAATCCATGAGATCATGATGTATTGTTGATCCATAGGAATCTAGTATTATAGAGGAAGTTGTCTTCATGTTTGCACAGGTTGATGTAGTGATGATGGAGAGACTTATTTCTTGGTGCATGGTTATGGTTGCACATTGGTAGACCCTTCTAGAGGTCTTGTTTATAGATTCACAGTATAGTGAGAGCTTGGTTACATAGTGGAAGATGCAAGGTAGCTTCAAGTATGTGAGATCTGGTGGTGTTTTAGAGGCATGGTTGTAGTGCACTCAGGTAGATCCGGTTAGAGATTTGGAGGAGACACAGGTGGTGGTATGGAGGAATGGTTTAGTGTACTCAGTAGATTTGGTTGGAGATCTAGGAGGAAGAGATACTCTTGTAGAGATACATGTACTCTTGTGCAAAAGAGTTGGTTTGTAATCTCTTTTTATATTATATATATGAGATCTCTATCTTTGGTGGACGTAGCCCACATTGGGTGAACCATGGTACATGTTGTGTTATGTGTGTGTACTTTTGTGTGATTTGGATTATTCTTGTTTATAATTCCACTATCTGTAGATTTTTTGGGGATTTTTAGATCCATATTTGCATGTTTTGGATTTGATATTCTATAGTTGCAAATGTTTCCACATAGACCCATCCCCAACAAGTGGTATCAAAGCGATGGCTTTAGTTTTTTAGAGAAAGGGTTTGCTTAATGGTTTTGTTAGTGGTTTACTGACATGTGTATGAGAGCAAGGTTTGTTTTTCCTAATGTGAAAATCGCAGAAGAGATTGAATCTCAAGTGGGAGCTGGAAGAGTAAGGTTTCTAGAAATTACATTGACTAGCATCGGTTAAGTGGAAACCGGCGTGGGCGGGTGACCATCATCGATTCATGGGGTGACCATGGTCGGTTATTGGGTAGCCTAGTTTTAAATAGAAAATCACATATCTAAAGAAATGGAGAGATGCATGGAATGTATCTTGTTTGTTGAGGTGTCCTTGGTTCTTAGAGGCACAAGCATGGTAGTCAGATTGTAGATCTGGTTATTGAGGTATGGTTTTATCTTGGTTTTGTAGCGTATGGTTTAATTGCACATGCATGGTTTTGGATTGTAAATCTAGACAGAAAAAGAGTAGGTATGCATCCTTGGTGTAGTTAGATACACTGGGGATTTGGCAGAGAGGTTGAGCAAAACTCGAATATGGGGCTTCCTTCATAGAGGAAATTTCTTCATTGAAGATGTGGATTAGTATCTTGGTGCTGGTTTGATGCAATTTATTGCATGGTTTATTGTTGTAGTGGTTTTGTATGATTTGTATGCTTCTTGAAATGAATGGCTCAGCTCAACTATCAACTTCGGTCAAAGTAGGCACCTGGTGTGGTGTTAAATGCCAAATTATGTGCCATTGGGTTCATTCCAAGAAAGATCAACATCAGTCCCGAGAACCAAGGTTGGTCACAGAGGAACAAGTATCATACATCTAACTGTGGTTGGTTAAGGGATGGTTGGGTCGGTCTCTATGGAAACTTATTTATCTGTACAGGGATTTTTATAGCAGGTGAGGGCATATGAGTTTTTGTCCTGGTTTGGAGGATCAAGTTTCTTGCACATAGTGTACATGAAAAAAATGATGTAGATCACTTCATAGTTTGGATCAAAAAGAGGATAGAGTTGTCTCGGTTAGTCCATTGATACTTTGAGTCGTATCTCTATATGATTCATGTTTTATTTATTTTATTTGGAGAAACAGGTATTATGATTGGATAGTGTGCATAGATTGTTGTTCTAGTCTAAGAAAGAGATCCTTATTTAAAATTCATTCATGATTAGACATAGTTGTAGGTAATGAGATATGTTGAGTACACATAGATGGAAAGAAGGTGATTCACCTACTTCACAAGAAGTCCAAACTTCTGTGATGTAGAAGTATTCTTAGAGAAGAAAGGGAATCAATTTTATAGTTATTTCATTTGGTTTTATTTCTCATTGACATATTAGCTTTTGAGCTTGGTGTTAGAGGTAGTGCAAGGGATTTCATGTTTAGTGGTAGAAATTCATGGTTTTTGGCATTACAGATTGGATACATGATGCACATGCAAAGTGAGAGGAGATTAATACTATTCAAAGTGGTAGGAGGCACAAGTTGGTTTTGGAGGGCAATCACGGCTTTGTAGGTATTTTGAGTTTATTGCTTTGTGATGTCACTTTTGGTTTATTTTGTGGTGCCTAGATATTCCTTAGGGAAGGCAGTTGATGGTTGATTCAACTGGTTTTAGATGATAGAGCAATTTTCAGAGTTTGAAGGGTGAAAAAGGAGAAAATATGCTAGTTACAAAGACTAGTGTCGGTTAGGGTTAACCATGGTCGGTCATTTGGTAACTGTGGTCGACGGTAGAGATCTGGGTTGTTTAGGAGACCATGGTCACTCTGGTCATAGGTTTGACAACAGTTTTATTTTTCATTTATGGATGGTGCCCTTTTTTTCTTTAATCTTGGTTGATTGTGCAAAGTAGGTTGATGACATGTTTTTGGTATTTACACTCAATATTAGTGGCATGGTTTAGCATGGATGTTTTTATTGACATTTATGAGCACAAGATTCATATGTGACTTTGGATTTTTTTGGTGGCAAACTTGGAGCTTCTGGAGAGCTCGTGATATGGATATATGTACATGGTGAGTTTGTACATGAGGATAGATTCTGTTTTGTGATTCTATGATGATGCAGATGTTTGTTTTGCACATGGATTCCTTTGAGCATTGTTAGGGGATGTTTGAATTTCCTCTTGTTACTATGTTACTCCATTGATATGTTATCTATATATGGTTTTCTTAGACATGTTATTTGTTTATGTAGGGTAGGATTTGTAAATTACGCTTTTGGACTCTTTGAGTTATACAGTGTTTGTGGATTGATCACCCACCGGTTGCATGTAGAACTCAATTGGGTTGTCTTTTCCTAGGATCTCATTTTTTTTTTTCATATTCCATTTTGACTTATCTTTGGTCATTTACATTGGTGGTTGCATGGAGACATGGATAGATGGTTAGAGAACATGGTTGGTTTTATAGGTATGGCTATGGATGTGATTAAGGATCGGTACTTGGTTTGAGTGGGAGCTCTTGTAGGTGTGTTAGTCATGATGGCTTGTTGTATGAGGAGCTATGTGGACTTAATCATCTCATACCAACAACCAAGATGGTGTTACAATTTATTAATACCTTGAGGCTTGGTATCATAGATCAATTGTAGCTTCGTGTAGGTTTGGTAAGTCATGGTTTTATCTTCTTGGTTTGAGAAGATGGTTTGATCTTCCTTATTTTATTGATGAGATAATTTTTATGGATAAAAATATGGTCTTCATGGTATGCAAAGGATGGTGATGTATAGGTGCAGTGCACAGAGGTTTAGCAATTTATCTCCAAGTGGGAGATTGTTAGGTTATGGTGTTGAATTGCTTCACATATAGCTTGTTTTACACCTTGCTGGAATACATAGTAACTCGCGCGCTTAGCAAAGGAGTCGGCATCGGTCGAAAGGAGATGGAATCTGTCGGAAAGGATTTGGCATCGAGTCGGGAACCAACATCATTTTCTTATTCATGGAACATTTTATTTTACCCATGGGATTTTATCTATCTTTTGTTTTAAAGTAAATTTAAAGGATGTAATTACATGGCTATTGTACCGTAAGTTTTTATAGGCTTATATAAGCTAGAAATCTTGGGTTAGATAGGTTGGAATAAGTAAAGAGAATAATTGAGCTATCCTTAGTTGAAAAGATGAAGAAAAAGAAGAAAAAAATTAGATTGCATGAAGATAGGAGCTTTCATAGAGAGAAGTTGAACGTAAAGAAAGTGTAGGTACTGCTTGTTGATGAGAAGATGGTATTATCTTCTACTATATTTCCTTTGTATTGTTTATTCTCATGTAATGGATTACATAGTATGAAAATCACATAAAGGGTTTCTTCTTGTTAGATCCAAGGGTTGTTGTGAGATCTTCTTATTTCCCATTCTTATAGATCCATAGGTTGTTGTGAGATATTGTATTATAGATCTATAATATCAAAATGCATTGTTGATCCATATGAATCTAGTATTGTAGAGGAAGTTGTCTTCATGTTTTCACAGTTGATGTAATGATGATGGAGAGACTTATTTCTTGGTACATAGTTACTGATTACACATCATGAGACCCTTATAGAGGTCTTGTTTGTAGATTCATAGTATAGTGAGATCTTGTTTGCATAGTATCGATACAGTGTAGCTTCGGGTATGTGAGATCTAGTGGTGTTTCGAGCTATGATTGTAGTGCACTGGTAGATCCAGTTAGAGATCTAGAGGAGACATAGGTGGTGGTATGGAGGCATAGTTTAGTGTACTCAGGAAGATCTAGTTGGAGATCTAGGAGGAAGAGATACTCTTGTAGAGATACATGTACTCTTGTGTAGAAGATTTGGTTTGTAATCTCTTGTTATATTATATATATGAGATCTCTATCTTTAGTGGATGTAGCCCACATTGGGTGAACCATGGTACATGTTGTGTTATGTGTGTGTACTTTTGTGTGATTTGGATTATTCTTTTTATACTTACACTATTGTAGATTTTGTGGTGATTATTAGATCCGTATTTGCATGTTTTCGGATTTGATATTCTATAGCTGTAATTTTTTTCGCATAGACCCATCCCCAACAAGAGGAAGGTCTGGTGTTATCCTCTATACTTTAACTGCTCCCTAGAATAAAACAAGATAGATGGTGTGTACTAATGAATGTGCTAAGAACAACCTATCTTGTAAAACTTGTTGTGTATGATTTATAAAGACTATGTTGAACCCAATCGTTATGTAACTATCCCCAATTCAGGGCACTCTAGAAAGGCATCAATGTACTTAGGACCAAATTCTAATTTTGAGCCCTAAACTATGTTGTATCGGTATTGTGTTGTAATTTGTATTGTGTGTAAACAATTTTATGGGGTGATGTATTCACCCAAATGATGCCCCCTCTTTGGAGGTGCATCGACATCACTAAAGGAGAATGGGGAAAAAAGAGGATAAACTTTTGAAATTGTTCCCTACATGGGGAGGGGATGTGCTTGGTAGAAACCAAGGCACATGCAACCAAGTGGCTAGAAAAAGTGTTAGTATGAACAAACATGCATGTATAAGATAAATGTAAGCTAAATAGACAATGTATATGCTAAGATGCAATTAAACACGCAAGAAGACAATGTAGACCACAAAAAGTGGGTTATAAACATGGGACATCACTCATGATGTCGCAAGACAATCAAGGCTGAAAAATCAAAAGACATACAAGTGTGCACACAAAACAAATGGTAAATCCCACAAACAAGAACATGAAATGACAAGCAATAGCAAATAATGTAACAGAGAACCATGGTGTCAAATAATCCTACAAAATGAATTTTGAACATGAATCACATGTTAGCATGTTAGAAATATAAGAAATATGTTAAAGCATGTATAATCTAATAATGTAAAGTGCTAAGTAAAAATGGAACAATAGCACTTGTAATGTACAAAAATAGATGCCCCAGAGCCGCGATGGGACTAGTAATAGGTATTGTGTCAAGAATCCTTGTTATGTGTAGTGGATCTATATATTATATGATCACAAATAGAAAACAAGTGAATGCACATGTGTGTATGATAAATATAATGGCATACAAGATATCTATCTAGCATGTGTAATAAAGTGAACATGTACAAGTAAATGCAAGCAAGAGTAAATGCAACCAAGATATGTAGTATGTTGTGGATGGATGGAATGGAATGCAGAGTGAATGATAGGAGTGTGTGCCCCTTAAGTGAATGGAATTATATGCATTTAGGTTAATTTATTTATGTCCCCTCAGCAGTCAAGAATGAACCATAAATGAGAGTGTGTCATTGGGAAATGGTAAAACAATGTGTTGTATGCAAGTTGATGAATTTAGCATGTGGTGGTGAGTGTATAGTGATGATATGCAACACGTAGATGAGGTTTGAAAATGATTGATGATCTAGCCTAAGGTGTATATCATGAAAAAGATAATGGAAGAAGTGATGATTTATCCTAAAGTGTATATCACTAAATGATGTAAGTAGAAGTGATGATGTAGCCTATAGCGTATATCACTAATCTAGGAATGTCGCATGAGAAAAAGATTGAATGGTTGAATGTATGAGTGTGATGAGGTCCATTTGTGATGTATACCCTCAACAAGTCTAGTATGGACCATGAGACTAGAGTGCGTCATCGGGTAGTGAGTGCAGCATATATGAGTAGATGAGTAGGATGTGTAATATGTGTAGTAGATGTGGTGATAAGAAATCATCATGTGATGCATAATGTGTAGTGTATGATGTAGGATGTATAGTATGTAATGTATGTATGATTCATGATGCATGATGCACGATGCACGATGCACGATGCATGATGCATGACACATGATTGATATGATGCATGATGCATGATGCATGATACATGAGCACAATGCACAATGCATGATGGATGATGCATGATGCATGATGCATGATGCATGATGCATGATGTATGATGTTTGATGATATAAGTGTGAGATGTTTGAATATACACCATGTGTAGTGTCTATTTGTAGTGTGTGAGGTTTATGTGTATAGGATGCACTCAACAATCAAGTGTGAACCAAATCACAAGAGTGTGTCATAGGGTAATGTTGATGCTAGTATCCATGCAGATGTCTATGCAAAATTATACGATATTTGGATAGGGAGGTAAGGATAATGCCCCCTAAGTGTGTATGGTGTAGAAAGATATCATAATATCATCGAAGAGGTCTTCATTATCATGGTCAAAACCAAATGAACAAGCATCAGAAACTTGGTAAGAAATAGTTTTGGGTTGATCATGTAATGATCCATTGAGACGTAGGTTGTACATGCCCATGGCATATTCCTCATCAGTGAAGGGTGGTAATGGACACCCATGTGCATACCAGTGAGTGAGGTTCTGCGTATAGCCAAGAAAGGAACTGTTGCAGATGAATACATGACCAAAGGGCATGGGAAATGATATATCAATGTGATTAGGATTGAGCGTACCCCTAATGTAATCAAAAAAATATTGTCATAATGTAAGTGGAAAATACCAATGACTTTGCACAAGAAAAATTGTGAGGTGAAAGACACGTAAATGATAAGCGGTAGTAATGTGAATGAATCCATGATAAAGGTTTATACAATGCGGTGGAGGATATAGATCCTCAAAATCAAAGACTATCCGAGTCAAACCATCATGTGCACATATTGTGTCATCACAAGTAGGATCGAATGGAATATGCTCCCAATCATAATCTCTCGTGAAAAGTGCGCATGTGAAAGGATGTCATACTTGATGAAGGTATTACATGAGAAGGGGAATAACTAGTGTGGCGTCTATTATACGGGCAGGCCCTGATAAACAATCATAGCATTGGTAGAAGCATGGGGCATAGATGTAATTGGCACAAAATCTATCATGTAAATATTACCTTCAAGTGGTGTTAAATGTGGTAGCTCATCTATAGGTTTTACGTCATCAATAGTGTCATCTCGTGGAATAGGAAGTGTAGTATTTGGATCATGGTCGCAATATTTGTATGGATTACGGTCACGAATAATAATATAATTGACACCCTCATGTAGAAATTTGACATAATGATGCACCGTAGAGGCAATGACAGGCTTGCATGGCATGGAGCCATAGCCTTATGAAACTAGAAAGTTAATGAAAAAGAATATTGTATTGATATTTTTGGCCCCACAAAGGATAGGTAAAACATTGGGACCTATACATGGGAAAATAGAGCCATCATATGCACAAAGAGAGAGACCTGATGGATTAACATTAGTAGTAGAAAGACCAATATTTTCAAGGAATGACATAGGAAAAATATTAATTTTAGATCCACTTTGAAATTAGAGTACGCGTGATGCCCACATTATAAATTCGAATCATGATATGTGTTGAGCTCTAAAATATTGGATAAGTATCAAAGGAGTGCACGCATGACCAAGTAAGAAGAAGGGTGCTAAGGGGAAAGCATGCAATAAAAATGGGTTTAAGAAGGGTTTAAGTGAAACCAAGGTGCATGCGAGAAGAAGAACACTGGTTTAAAGGACTTAGCCATATTTTGCATTCTAGATGCACTTGAGGAAAAATGTGAAGACCTGAATAGGTGTGATGAGTGGATAAGGTACCATCCTAGAACCTTGGAGGTCAAGAAAAGGATATTCCATATAGGGAATATTCCTAGAAGACATCATTGCAGAGAGTGGAGGGTTTACAAAGGGATAAGCATTCACCATTAGAGGACCACATTGAAACTTGGCATGTGATATGTTCAAGAGAGAAGGCATGGCGGTGGGTGTTGATCCTATAAAGAGATATGCTCAGGATAAAGACAGAGAGGAGACACATAGAGGATAATATAGAGATAATATAGAAGAGGGATGAAAGGGAGGGCAAGAGATAGACGGAGAGCATGCAAAAATAATAATAAGCAGAGTAACAATGTGCTACAGTAATGCCAAGGTTTAGAGCACTTAGTGTTAAGGGTTGTGAGGAATTCTCTAAGCCTTTGTATGGCACTAGGATATATAACAAGGGTTAAAATGGGAAAGGTATAGATAGGGTCTCATATGGGGAAGGATTTGCATGGAGTTAGGTCACTTTCATTTACTAGATATGGTATGAGATGACCCTTTTGACTATAATGTGGCTACCTAAATTATGTTAAATCAATATATCTTTGGGTTCATTCTGTATATTTTTCTTAAGGGTGTAAACCCTCGTGTTATTTGACTTATCATGGCTCAAATCTAGTTTATTATGCTTCTTGTAATGTTATTTAGATTTTGTGATGCACTAATGTTAGATATTCTAGTTGCATTCATTTTCTACCTCTTTAAATAATTAAATGTACTCATGCTTCTATAAATCATCCCCCATTAATGGCGGGATCTTCTCACAAAGCTCAAATAAAGGAGGGCTTGACACCCACATGTGCCTCGAGTGAGTGTCCAGGGCCCGTTGGATGATAGGCCTGAGCACTTGGGGTTAGTAAAGGTATTAAGGGTATATAAATGACTACAATATGAAAGGGTGAATAATTTTCAAAAATAGAAAGATTAGCATGAGGATTAGATGGGAAAGTTATATGTTGAGAAAATGCATCAACAAAAGAGTTATATACAAAATCTAGATGCATATCAGTGGGAATGCGAGTAGTAGCAAGGAGATGTTGTACTTTATGTCTTAAGTCAGGATTGGAAAGCAAGAAATCATTAATTGAGATACTCATGATGACAAGATTCTAGAATGATAAACAAAGAATGAGGATCCTAAGAGCATGAAGATCAAGTTTGGGTTCACCAAAATGATTATACTAAAATGTAAATAATAGCCTAATCTAATGAAAGTTTGCAGTAAATAAATGAATAATGAAATATTGAAATAATACCCAAGAAACTAACTAATGAAAATATGAAACTCTAATGTGCAAAGAGGGTTAGAATATCCTTAGTTGATTTGCATGGGTTGTTGGATTGTGTCATGGTGGAGACAAAGTTGAACAAAGATAGAAGATTGTCACACAAAATCCACGAAACTTACAAATCCAGAGATTTGACTAGACTGGGCCACCTAGAGAAGGATAGAGGTGCCTATGGGTGCCAAATTCTGTGTAGATGCTAAGAAAATATCCTCTTAGGTGTCACAAGAGGTTATCGCTTGTTTTCATTTTGTCATGTGTATGTCATTTAATTGTATCGAATGTCTCTATAAATCTAGAATGAATGAATCACCTACAAAACCCCAAACAAAGCATCAAACCCTAAAAATGAAATATAAAAATGAAGGAGTTGGATTGTCCTTAGCTTCAAAAATGATGGAGTTATCATCGATCATTGCACCGCATCTCAAACCCAATGTATTTTTGTGTGTGCAGAATTAGGCCCCGGGTTGTTCTTGTGTCACCACACGTGAAGTAATGAGCAAGTAACTAGATGTAGAAAGTAGATAATGTGTGCATGGAAACAACATACTCCCTCCTATGAAGTGTGATGCAGATAAGCCATCCTTTGTCCCTTTTTATGGAGTTAGATGGATGTAAAAGGAGCTATAGATGGCTTTGATGGATGCAACTTTTGGTGGAGATAGTAGATGCTTAATGTTTGGCCCATTATTCTGATCACATAACTTTATATTTATATGATTCCCCTACTTGAATTTCATAATTAATGCCAAAACTAATGACTACCAAAAATACAATATGATCAAACCTGCTAGAAAGGAACCAAAAAGTGTGACCAAAGTACAAAGATGAAAAGAGCATCTCTGGGATGGGGCGCTTGCACTGGCGTCTTGGCTATGCACTAGTGTCCAGAGTGAAAAATTCCAAAAGGTGAAAAGACCTACTAAGCAAGAAGATGTGTAAGAACAAGAAAAGTTATAGAGAGGAAAGAAAGGTGGACAAATACATGGGTGAGTTAGTATCATTCTTACTTAGGAATCATGCAAATAGTAGTATGTGATCGAGACTAGATAATTACCAAAAGTGCAAGATTTTTTGTCTATAGATGCAGGGGCATATTAAAGTACACAAAAACTTAAATTTTCTCCTTATTCATGATGGTAAGGGTATATAATAGCATGATGAGGTCCTAAGAGAGAAGACTAGGTGGTCAAGTGAAATGAGTTTCAAATTTGACAATTCCCTCCAAATGTAATTCAAAATTATAAGACATGTACTTGATTCCAATGGGCTTGTCAATGGGGTGAGTGAGAGTTTAGGACATGAGTCTTAAGGTGAATGAAAGATCATCTTGATGGTTTAAGTATGTGTCATAGGCCCTAGGTGAAGGTAAGAGTTAGAAAGTGACTAGGATGATATGTTGTGCCTATTATGGCTCTATGTGAAGGTCATGAGTCAAGTTAGTTAGGGTAAGTTATAAATAAGATTGTAAAAATTATAATGAATCCAATCAAGATAATTGTGTGTGTGGAATGGATATTCCATGAGGAGGAGGATCTAAGGAAGGATAAAACATGAATATTGTATGAAAAGGCTTAATAGGCTAAAAAAATGTTTTATATAACAATGATTGTGCATGACATTATACTTGAGAAAGTTTTGGTATTGTAATATGAAAAGGCTGAGGAGTATAAGAGGAAGAACTTATACTAAAAATGTTGTTAATATAAGATAGATCCTTTGTTTGTAGGTTGTTATTCTAAGTTCATCTTGACTATAACTTTTGATTGCATATTTGTAATGATTTTAGATACATGTTTGGGAGATCTTGTTATAAAGCATGCCCTTTTCATGATTTTCTTGTTGAAAGAAATTAGATTGAGAGGTATTACCTAGAAATTTTATTATTGCATGCTTAGAGTTCTTTAAAACACCATACTTTGTTTTGATTTTCCATTATACTAGTCAAATTGTGAAATGTTATGTTATGAATGGGGAGGTTTGTGTAAAATTTTAATGTGAGTTTTATTTATCCCAATGTTGATAGGTAAAAATTTAGGTTGTGATTCCATCAGAGGGTGATGTATGTATTGTTAAAGGACATGCATTAAGATCTTGAGTAAACTACCACCTACATGTTCAACATAGAAGGAAAAGTGATTTTCACAGGTTTAATAACTCAAGAAGCCAAACATTAAAAGTAAGACATTTGTGATGTTAAAATAGAGCTTTAATCAAAATATTTTGTTTTGGAAATTAGTGTAGAAAATTTTATAACAATTTCTCCCTTACCAAATCTTGCAACACTACCTAGGTAACATCTTTCTAGTTTCAAGGTTTATAAGGAGTCTTGAAGGCTATAATTTGTAAGAGAAGTGTGTTAATGCATTATTTAAATAAAGTGTCTCATGAAACCATTTTATTTTCTTGAAAAATGTGAAAATTGTAAAGCTATGGAGATTGTACAGTCTAAGGACCTTCCAATGAGATCAAATTAACAAAGAAGTGAAGTATCAATAGGAGTTATGACCACCAATTGGTAGAAACATCTTAACCAAGACCACAAATCACATTCAAGGAAAATATTGGCCAAATAAAAATTTAAATCACAAGATTTTGCTATGAGATTCATTCTTTGTGAACTGTGAAAAAGAATACCTAGGGTTTATAGGTTAAAACCATAATTGCTTGAAAATGAACCATGAAAAATTCATTAAAATGGAAAGGAATCACTGTGAAAGAGTCGTTAAAGATATTCAAAAAGAATTTAAGGATTTTATTGGTTAAAATTGGAATTTTTGTTGATGATGATTTTTTAAAGGGTCTGTGGTACATAGTTTAGAGGGGTAGTAGAAGGAATAATTAATAAAGGAAGTAAGGTATAAAATTTGAATCCAAGCTCTTAATCATGCACACAAGTAGAATTCAATAATGGATGTCTTGAAATGTCATTATTATATCTGTATACCTCTTATAAAGGAAGATATGATTGAAAAATCTTTTAACCGGGCTAAATAGACCATTATGAGCTAGAAGAATGAAAATAAGATAAAGAGAGTAGTTCAAAGATTGGGTTCTTGTAAAAAGAACGATAACTAGATCGTACTCAAGCCAAGAACACAGATGCTAATCAAAAGACCACGACCAATAAGATGAAAGTAATTTGTAGAATAAATTTACATAAACCTTTACAAGCAAATGAGCAGCAATATCATATATTATTATGGAATTCAATGAAATACAATGAGAATGGGCCTTGTTTATATAGTCAAGGAATAACAATCTAAGAACTCGGTCAAGGTTGTAGATCAATCCATAAATCAAGGAAAGAACTAGTCATCAAATAACTAGTCAATATCATATATTTAGGAGTGAACTAGACATCAAGGATCTATTCAATACGATAGATCAAGGAAATAACTATACCTAACAACTAGATAATATCCCCTAATGTCTAAATAAATAAAAAGAAATATACACACACATAAGTGGGTGAGGATAAATACAATAAAGGTAAATAAAGTACCTATGTGAACATGAGCTAAGGTAAATACCTACTCTAACACCCCCTCAAGTGAAGCTAGGGGCCAAAATAGAAGTGACATGTCCACAAGTATGAGTGCCGGCAACTAAGCCCGATGAGGTACTCATGTACAATATATCCATGAAGAAATATTGAAGTAAAAGAAGGAAAGAATCCTGATATAAGGAAAGAGAAAGAAGAAGAAGAAGGAAGATGTTCTCACAAACACCCCCTAAGAACAACTTCAAAACCCCAAGCATTCCACACAACTCAAGGTAGTGAGGTGATGCAAAAGGCTTCAAAAATATTTCTATAACTCAAGCACGAGTTAGAATGTACTCCAAGCAAAGAACTCCATCCTAAATGTGTTGACGAATGAAGTGGATGTATATCTTAATATGATTCGTCCATTGGTGGTCAACTAGGTTGCGAGAAATGTGAATTACACTTTGGTTGTCACACCAAAGTACTGTCAGTTAATCCTGTGGGAATCCAAACTCTATCAATAACTATCAAAGCCAAAGAATCACGACTCATTGTAATTGTTACACCGTACTCTACCTCTGAAGATGAAAGTGCAATAGCTTGTTGCTTTTTACACGCCCAAGCAACTAGAGAAGAACTAAAGAAAAAGATAGCTAGAAGTGGAACACTTATCATCAATAGAACCTACCCAATCTAAATATGTATACCCAACTAACTGAGTATAACCCCTAGTGTAGTGTAGGCCAAAGTGGTAAGTTCCCTGAAAATAGTGCAAAATCCTTTTAAGAACCTACCAATGACTACTATGATGGGAATGTGCAAACCAAGATACAAGCCCTACTACAAATGAAATATCAGGGGTGAGTATGGGTCAAGTACATAAGGCTCCCAACCAACTTCCTATAGAATGTAGGATCACAGAGTGGTGTGGTACATGTGGAAGTAATTGTAACCCCAGATCGAAAAGGAGATAGACATGGCTTGCAATTAGCCATATCAAAGAATTGAAGAAGATCATGGGTGTACTTTTTTGACTCAAATGAATCCTTGAATCATGTCTCGAGAAATATGAAAACTAAGGAAATAATGCAATATCCCAAGATCTGTCATGTCAAACTATGAGAAAAAATCCTCTCGAATACTCTTAATGTGGGAAGAAGAGCTTTCAAGAACTAACAGATCATCAACATACAAGACACGTATCACAATATCCTCACCAACATGTTGGAGATACATTGTATGATTAAAGTGGCACCAAACAAAACTAGTAGATACAAGAAAAGAATCCATGTTCTCATACCAATCCTTAGGTGCTTGTTTGAGATCGTAGAGAGACCTCCGAGTCTACAAACAAGAGAAGAATCCCGAACAAATCGATTCAATTGCTCCATGTATATTTCCTCTTGTATATATCCATTTAAGAAGGCACTCTTCATGTCCATCTCGTATACGGGCCACCCCCGTGATGTAACAATATCAAGCACAAGGCATACGTAATCCATCTTGGCAATAGGTGCAAAAGTCTCGTGAGTAATCAATAACTTCAACTTGTGAAAAAACCTTTACAACAAGACGAGTTTTATACTTGTCAATGGACCCATCACTACGTATTTGGTTTGGTATACCCACTTACACCCGACCATATTTATTCCTTTAGGAAGAGATACCAAATCCAAAGTATGATTCTTCATCAAATAAGAATACTCAGCTACCATCACATCATCCCACTCCTATATCCCATGAGCCTTTGAAAATACTCGTGATCCTCGTAAACTACTTGACACAAAATTCCAAAACCCGTAGAATGTGTGTGAGAATGCCTAGTGGGTGGAAGATCATGTATGAAATTTTGAGCTTCGGTGTGACAGAAATTTGTACAAATCTGATACCAAGTAGTTAAGTGTGCCCAACCTGGAGTAGTACTAGGATGGGTGACCTCCCAGAAGTCCTAGTGTCATTTCCTCCTAATGTCATTAGGCCTAATTTGGTGAATACATGGTGGGGCCTATGCTCACGTGGTTTCATCTCGGATCCATCATGTGGGTGTGTTGGCGTAGCTTTTAGTTAACATGATGAGATCCTCTCCACTACCGCTTGAGCTTCGGTGTGACGGCAAGTTGTAGCAGAGATATGATACCATAAAAGGAACGATAACCACATTGTACTCAAGCCAAGAACACATATGCTAATAAAAACACCATGATCAATAAGATGAAATTGATTTGCCATAATAACTTTACATAACCCTTTGCAAACAAATGAGAAGCAATATCATATATTATTATAGAACTCAATGAAATATAATGAGAATGGGCCTTGCTTATATAGGCAAGGAATAAAAATCTAAGAACCACCAAAGTCGTAGATCAAGTCATAAATCAAGGAAAGAACTAGTCATCAAATAATTAGTTAAGACCATATATTTAGGAGTGAACTAGACATCAAGGATCTAGTCAATACCATAGATCAAGGAAAGAACTATACCTAACAACTAGATAATATCCCCGAATATCTAAATAAATAAAAAGAAATATCCACGCACATAAGTCGGTGATGATAAATACAATAAAGGTAAATAAAGTACCTTGGTGAACATGAGCTAAGGTAAATACCTACTCTAACATCTTGAAATTTTGGTTACACCTCATTGGGCTAAAAGGCAATCAAAGGAAGTTGATAGTTTGAAGTGGGTATCCTTATAACTCTCCATCCATGAAAATAAGCAACAACATGGTCTTAAGGACACCTAGTGGAAAGTCCGAGCCATATAGGTAAAGAGAGGTTTTGGATTTTTTTAGATAATTTCATATTAAATATAACATGGTTTGAATTTTGGAGTGTGATGAAAGGTCTTGAAGACTTATATTAAGTTTAAAATCTATAAGTTGCTAGTTTGGAAGAAGAAGTTAATGAGAAAAAGGAAGGTAGTTTGGCCTAAATGACCAAGATCAATGTTTCTATGGTTATGAATCAATTATGAAGATATAATTAGATTGGAGTGGTGTTTATATGCAGGTTAGAGATAGAATGAATTATTTTTTGAAGACCAAGTAAGGTGGAATTAGTGAAATTTTACATTTTTAGCATTTAAAGCTTCTTAAGAAACCTTAAAGAGAGCTATTTTCTGAATTTTTAGAGCAACCTCTTATAATTGGTTGAATTCCAGAATGAATGTCTATATTTCCCTATAGCATGCAAGCTTAGGTGGCGATAGATAATGCTCATAGTGTTTGGCCCTTTATTTAGAAGAAGTAATTAAGTATATATATGATTCCCTTGTTTGAATTTTGTAATTAACAACTGAAAGTCCGAACCAAAGTGTTAAAAGGTGACCAAGAAGTGAAAAGGACCCAAAAGAGTAAGAAAAAGAAAGAGAGGGATAGGAGTTACCACGAGGGACAAGAGCATCTAGTCATTTATGTCCTAACTGGGTGTTAATCCCGAGGCTATTAAAAGGTAAATCGCTTAAGTTTCGTAGAACTATAAGATGTGAAAATCCAAAAGGATGCTTAGTCAAGCTCATAAATAATAAATTGCAAGAGATAAAGTAACCAAAATTCCAAAAGGAGTTTTCAACCACTAGTTTTATTGCTTAGGAATCATGTATACATTAGTATGTTTTAGGACCTAGAAATGTAACCAAGTGCATATATTTTTGTTCACACTTACCTCTTACTGGTAGTATGAGGAAAAATGTAGGGGGTCATTTCAAAAATAAAATAAATAAAAATAAATCCTTCAAAAATTGAATCAAAACTGTTTAATAATACAAAATCCAAAAATCAATTTATATGCTCATGTTAAAAGAGAAAATAATTCCTTATAGAAAATATTGCTAACAAGAGGCCACCTACGGGTCTAAGTCTATTCATGACCTATAAATTGAAATCATATTAGAATCAGTCAAATAATCTTAATTGGAGATGAGTCACATTTTCCCAAATGGACCATTATTAACCTCATGTATTTGCATCCATCATCTTCATTTTCACATCATTATCATGTCTTACGTCCTTCTTGGCTCACAGTGTTGAGCCCTCGCATATTACTAGTTGTGTGGAGTCAAGGGTGAAGTTATACATCTTATCACTCTATCATCTATAATCCATTCTCGTAATGGAATGACATCTTTAAAAAAAATTGAACATGAGTTCGAGATAGTGCACTATTTACCGAGTTAAAAATCTAAAAATCCAAAAATATTCAAAAATCTAAAAAAATCCGAAAACATTCAAAATATTCAAAATCTAAAAAAATATCAGCAACTATCAAAACAACTCAACAATATCAACTTTTAACTACTATCCTAGTGATCATTTCAAACTATCCTACGATTATCAAAAATCATCAAACCATCATAAGTATCTCTGCGCTTGGGTAATCTTGGCTCTCATGTCCTTCCTTGCATGAATCCTTACTTGGAAGTGCTGACCCAATCAATCTTGTAGCATTCTTCAATATGGATCCAACAAGAGTTTCATTAGGAATTGCTTAACTCCGCTCTTCGGTCTAATCCAATCCCCTTACATGTATCCTTGCTTGGGGGCATTCAAATCTGCTTAATCCTCATTGTGGAACACATTAGGGGTATAATTAGATGTATTTATTTAAATTTTTGTTGCATTGTTGTTATTATTGACCAATTGTAAGTAATTTTGTTAGCATCTTGGTTTGTATATAACTTTGGTGTGTCCATCTTACTTGTGTAGATTGAGTTTGTTTTACATTTTTATCTTCATTATTGACTAATTTCAAGTATTTTTTACCATCTTGACTTATTAATAGCTATGGTGAGTCTTAATTATAGTGTATATTGGGTTTGCTTCTCATTCAACCTTTTTCTATTAGACCAATTACAAGTATTTTTTATCATCTTGGTTTATTCATAACCTTGGGATATTCATCTTCTTGTATATTTGGGTTTGTTTTGTATTTTTGTCTTTGTTGTTGAAAAATTGCAAGTATTTTTTATCATCTTGGTTTATTCATAACCTAAAGATATTCATCTTACTATGTATATTGGGTTTGTTTTACATGATTGTCTTATGTTTTTGACCAATTTTTCTTTTCATTTCCATCTTCTCTCTTTCTTGTCTCTACTAACCTCACAGTAGGAGTGTTATTTTTCTTTCTTGTAGTGGATTACGTTTTCTTGGATTAGCTCGCTCACTTGCTTTAAAAATTAAAATAATAGGAAAGGTGTTATCCATGCATTCTTTTTTTCTCCCCATCTCTTTTTCATTCCATTACATCTCTTGTCTTCCACTTTCATTAAATCTACACACTTCATTTTGGACTTAAAAGTAACCTTCATATTTTCTTGGCAATCGAGCATAAGTAGGGGTTTAACTCATTACATACACTCAATCACACACATCTAGAAATTCACACATCGTAAACATATCCTCCTATATGGAAATATTGAGATTTCATCACCCAATAGGAAATTTGACTTGGTGTTATGACCGAGTATAACTAAGTTGGTGAGCGGTATATTGGCTAAACACCGACTCCCTTATCATTACGGGACCATGAAGTGAGGGAGTAGTGACATTCATTCCCGTAATTTTCCTTGCATTAATAGCACTATCACCTCTTCTATCCCCATCACCTCTTCATCCACTACGGTCACTAGTGTGCCTATCCAATCATCACAAGATTTCAATTTTCTTCCTCCTCAATCTAAATAGCATAATCAAATTTTTCCTTTTATATCCACTTCCCATGTTCATGCCAATGTGATCACCTCACAGCCCCATCCATTTGAATCAACTCAAACCCATCAATCTCCTCATCGAGAGCTATTTTTCTAAATACTTCACAACCAGTCCACTCAATTATCTCAACCACCTATCACTTATATTCCAACTCATCACGTAACAAATCAATCCAATGTCCCCATAACCCAACAACCAACTCAATCTCACCAATCTTATCACATCCCCATCTCTCAACAACAACCTTTATCACAACCCATTCAATCACAACCATTTAACTACATCCCCCATATCAAACACATCCACAAACACCTACTCATCCTCACACATTAAAACAACCTAACCCATCTACCTCATATATTCCACAACCACATCCTTCAACTTCTCATCCCCATACATCTAACAATCCCATGCATGCCTTATTGAGTAGAATGGCTAACCTTGAAGCCACTACATTGGGATCCAAAACCACCTTCTCATATGATCAAATTTTCAATGAGCCCATTAATTCATCAATTCCCATCAAACCTTATCCCCTCATCATGGGAGATTCCAAAATTCTCTAAGTTCAATAGGAAGGAGGACCCACAATAGCATGTTTATGCTTTTAGATACACATGTTGCCTCATCACTCATGATCAAGACCTTATGCTCCACACACTTCCCATGTCATTAGATGGACTTGAGTTAGATTGTTATAATGGTATCCCACAACATTCCTTATTAACCTTCACCCAACTTGTGCAAATATTCCTAGAACACTTTTCTATTAACATTGCATGTAAAATCACCATTACCAACCTCTACGCCATTAGACAATTTGATGATGAATCTCTTACATACTCTTTCGTCCCTAAATGGCATGGCATAATCAATCAATTGTCTTTCTCCCTTACAAAAACAAAGATAATATAACCTTTGTCATGGTCTTTTGTGAAGCATAAATCCTCTACTCTTCAAATATAATAATTCTAAACCTTTGAAAAGGCATTCACCATGGCTTGTAAACTTGAACTTCACACCATTGAGCAATACCATCTAAAACTTAAATCTAACAAGCCAAAACCCAAATTCACCAAGACATCGAATAATAGTAATAAATAAAAAAACATGGCCAATACCATTACCATCAAGTCTTTATCCACATGTAAGTCTCACATCGAGTCTCCACAAAGAATTCCTAGACCAACTCCCAATTACACTTCCTCGAGAAATCATATAGCTTTATCTTCAAAAATTGATGGCTTTCCATCTCATCCAACTCCCCCTATCTGACTCGTTGATGACTCATAACCCAAACATGCGTGGTATCTTGAGGTTCACTATTGTAAATATCACCAATCCCATGGTCATGATGTTGAAAACTCATATTCCTTAAAGGACCTCATTCAACGACATAGATCGTGGTGACCTTCAATTGGATAATCCCACTACACCTTGTAATCAACCTATAGATATTTTCAAGAAACCTTTTTCCTACCATGCACCGAATAATCATTATAATCTCCATTTATCTCAAGCACCTAATTCCCACACAATCAATACTTTGGGTCAAGATTCAACATTACCACCCACATCTATTGTCCCCTCTACTCTACCTACATCTATTGAGCCCATGCCTACCTCGACATTTACCCTCACCCCTATAATCTCATCCGCATCTGCACCAATGTCTACTTCTTTATCTACATCTATTATACCTACTTCACCTATCTCTATTCCACCCACACCTATCTTACCCACGCCTATTTCCATGTCTATTACTACATCGTCATCTACATATATACCTAATTCTACATAAATTTCATCTACATATACTATATCCATGACTATTGTACCCCCACCTACCTCAATTACATCCATCTCTACACCTACTACATCCATACCTATCATACCTAGCTCTCTACCCACATCTTCTTTAATATCTATCTCAACATCCTCATCACACATCCCTACATCTATATCCACTTTTATACCTTTACCATTAACCACATCCATAGTTATAACCATTACCCACATCAACATTTGAATCTATGTCTACATCCATGTCATCCCTAAAAATCCTACCAATTAAACATCCTCCTTTGATCCCATTACAAAGCATCTCCCAATCCCATCTTCATCTCTAATAAATACCATCACTTAAATTTTGGAGCCACTAATATCCACATAATGCGTAGCTTCATCTAATCTCATCAAGTGTGTCCTTCGTAAACCACTTCCATATTCCATCTCCACATCCATAACAAAATCCATGTCATTTGATTCCAAAATCCCCTAGTTGAAGTTATCATTTCGCCAAGGGTAAATCTTCACAATCAAAACCTAAAAACCTTTTTGTTCTCCCTTCGAATCTCTCACACAACCACATAAAATATTAGAACTCCCTCTTCTTAAAATTCATTATCCTAAGCAATATTGTGTCCCATCAGTGATCCTAGGGGCATCTCCATATATTTTGGGGTCAAGCCCTTCATCTAAAATCCCTATCACCAATCAATCAAAATTGAGATCATTTATTCTTTCTCTTAATCCTCAATCAGAATCATAGTCATCCATCCCACCTTCTCCCAAAATAAAATTAGATTCTAAGGTGCCCACAAAGCCTCATAAAAGTAAAGTGCCACTCTTACCTTCATCTAAATCATCCACCATTCCCACAATCTCTTCATCCTGAAACCCTTTAGATCATACATTGAAATATTTCAATGCCTCGCTCAAGTATATGTCATTACTCTCCCTCCTGTCAAATCCTTCAATCCATGTGGAAATAACCTTGTTTGGTTTGATTCTAATATTTTTGCACTTATCATCACACCCTCGGCTATGAAATATAATAGTGGAGGGCCCTCCAAACTCTCATCCATAATCTCATGGAGGAATATGACCTTCTCATCAATGAATACCACCCTCTTCCTTCTATCTCATCCACATTCAAATCTAATCCTCCAATCAAATCCTCACCTCCTAAGGCATCTAAATCAGAAGCTCCATCCAAATCCTTCATTATAATCCCTCCCCCAAACTCTATTTATCTTAAAGGGAGGCCCCTCTCTTCATCAATGTCATCCATATTATCAATCATTCTTACCCTCATGATCCTTAATCATCTATCCAATCAAAACCTAGATTCATCATCGTTACTCCTTCCAACGATCCTACCCCATCTCCCTCAACATCCACTAGCTCATCCATATTTTCATCTAATATGTTTTATGCGGTGTGACATATCTCACTAGGGAGTATTCACTCCTTGTTCTTAATCTTCTCACGTTTACTTCTTCATCTACGCCTCACATGCACATTGATCCATCTTCTTATTCATCTAATCATCCCATGGGTACAGTGACATTGTGTCCTTTCCCCTAACCTCTTTTAATCTCTATCACTACTCTACAAGGGAACCAACATGGAAAGATTTATCCCAAATGGATTGGACCATGCATTATCACACATAAATACGGGTCTAGAGACAATCATTTAATTATCTCTTGATGGTAAACCCGAAATGGAACCTCTTAATGCCTTGCACTTGTGACCCTTCTACTATTAACATACATGCCAATGTAACTTTAGTCACATTTAACAATCCCATCTCCATCATTTTCCCTTCCATCCCTCCTTGTAATGATTTGGAATCTTGTGCTCTACCGTCATTTTCCTATTTATGACCTTAAATATGGGTACCATGACCCTAATCATATCTTCTTTTTCTTTTTCTCATCCCTTCCACCCTCTTTCTCCCTCCATATATCTCTTTCAAACTCATGATCGATTCCCCTTTGTGTCACTGATCCCTAGTTTGAGGGGGAGCACCTCAACCACCATCATCTCTCATCCCTTATAATTTTTTTCTCATGGCTTGCCCAATGCAAACCACTCAAAAAAGGGGGAAATGTAGACACCAATTTTTGGTATCGCTATTCCCTCACCTCATGTTCGCTCTCTTTATCATTATCATGCACATACCTTATTTCCATTTAAATCCAATATTTCCCCATTCAATCACAATTATTCCCATAATTCCATCTTAAAATTATATTATCATTCACTCTCTCTAATATCTCATTAATCACCCTTAATTATCCCCAAATCATTCCCTAATCTTTTTATCCTTCCTAAACATCCCTTTTATTATCCCTAAGCACCCAACCACCTTTCATTTAATAAATTTTCCTTCCCCTTGTCCGTATTTAATGTTTTCCACCCTCCACCTACCATGTTATCCTTTCTATGCAACCTTAACCCACCTAAGCACCTTAAAACCTTAATCCCACCTCATAAGGGCCTCAACTCTTGAATAAACCACATTTCCACTAGCCAAGTGGAGGGATATTTGCATTCGTGAGGTGACCCATCTGGTATCCATTAACCCTATAAATACACCCGCACCCCCTTCTCCTCAAGAGGTAACTTTTGAGATATTAGGTCTTCTTGCTGATTTTTTTGTTTCTTGCTCATCTTTAGCTCATTCATTGTCGATTCAGTCCAGCTACCACCAATCCTTCCCCAATCATCACCAAACCATTCCATTCACGCCAATCCATCCCCAAATATTGTCACTAATACATTCCAATCCTTATTAATCTAGCCTCACACTTTGCCGATCCACCCCACCACTGTGAATCCATCCCGGTTGGAGTCAATCTATACCATTCATCGTTAAGCCTATCTACAATTATCAAATCTATCAATTTTCTTGCATCCTTTCTATTTCCACATCTTTCCCATATCAGATCCAAGACCTTCTCAAGATCTCATAGCCTGCTTTTTAGACATTTTTCAATATTTTATGATCCACTCTTCTGCAGTCATCATCAACTATACAATTTTGTCTCGCATTGCCACCGACTCCGATCGGTTTGGTTTAATATCATTTATTTTTATCAAATCTACATCTTATCTTATCTAGCACATTTTAAATCTCTATTTTAGTTCGATTTATCTCACTACTATAAACACCTAAATTCCTCTTTTGTAATCTTATTGCCAAAACGCACACAAATCACTCTCATTCTTATCAATTTTGTTATAATTAGTGATTTTCACTAATTAACTAATGTTTCTTGCCACTTTGGTCAATTAACAAGTGCTTTGTTGATCACCAAATCCCTTTCGCATTCAGATGCCACTTTATGACAAATCGTAAGCCAAAATCCTCTTCAAAACAGATAATTAGCATTTATTAGCTAATTAAGCCTATTTTTCCCTTGTTTTGGTCAATATACCCTACTATTGGCTCAAAACCCTCTTCTAACCACTCAAAATCACCCCACTTTCCTCCACAACATCTCAGCAAGCTTCAAAAGCTTATCCTAGCCTCCTAGTTGACCCTAAGCGGTTGATTAAGGCTCCACACATCTTAATCACTTGATAATTCACTAATTGTGATTAGCAAAGCTTAATCATGATTATAAATTCTAATCTAATTTGGGGATTTTAGTCCCACATGCACCAAAATACAAGTTTTTCCCAAAAGGAAAACTATAAAAAGAGTTCACCTCTTACCTTAATACTTTACACCATGCTTTGATTTGCATCTCATATAATAAATATGATATATAGCCAAGTTCAATCCTTTCCTAAAGCCTTCAACAAGGTTAGTATATGGATATCTAAAGTGACTTAATAAGTCATTTGGAAAGTCCATTTCACCTTGTTTTGAGTAGAAATCATACCCATTTGATTTCCTCTTAGGTATATTTAGGTCCATGTTAGGTAATTGAGCATTCATGTAAGCTTCTATCTTAATGTTACATTCCTAGACTTAGAACCTTCACTAGAGGTGGCAATGGTTTTAATCTTCCTTAGTTAGTCATGCAATTTTATTTGTAAATTTTAGGGTACTTTCATTTGGCATGCCTAATGGGACAATACCCCATTGCATTCAATTTTTAAATATTTTTAATTTAGTTTCAAAAAAATTCATTTCAAGTTTTCTAGCTTAGTTTCAAGTTTCCTAGATTAATTTCAAGTTTTCTAGTTTAATTTCAAGCTTTCTAGAGTACTTTCAAGATTTTTAGATTAGTTTCTCAAGATTTTTAGATTAATTTCAAAATTTTAGAGTAATTTTCAAAGTTTTGTAGATCAATTTTTAAGCTAGGTAGTTGTTTCAATTATATTAGTAGTAGAAGTTGTGTTTTAATGTTATTTGCATTATATAAGGAGGTGAAGCCCCCAAAATTTTCCCAAAGTGCCAAAGTTTTGAGGTTGTGCTTGTGTAACCAGAGGTGTGCTCGCACAACCAAAGGCACCCCGTATAACTAGAGGTGTGCCTATGCAACAAAAGGTGCGCTTATGCAACATTGGATTTTGGCCTCTGAGTGTAACTTGCACTTGTGCACTACTAGGTGCGCCTACACCTCATTAGATGCACATGTGCAACACTAAATGTGTAAAATTAACAGAGGAGGTTCCAATGCAATACTACTTGTGCTTGTGCACTACCACCGAGTGCACCCATGCTCTACAAAGTGTGCCCGTGCACTAAGAAGTGTGCCCATACACTAAGGTAAAATTTCCTCAAACTTCAAATTTTCAATTTCTATGTTCTTAAATTACTATCATTTTTTAGGGTTTTTTAGTTGTTATTTTTGTCAATTTATTTGATTTTAGAGAAATATTTCTAACAAAATTTCCTTAGGGTTTGATAAGGGTGTTTTGGTTAAATTATCTTAGGGTTTGATTAGTGATTTTGTTTTCATACTTTGTTTGAGTTTGGAATAGGTTTTGTATGCTCTTCTCTTGCACCTATTGTGATCTTGAGAACCAAAAACACCCCTCAACCAATTATTACTTCTTGGGAGTAAGTAGGAACAATCATCATTCATTTTGTGCTTAAGGGAACAAACTTGCACTTTGTACATGTATTTGATCTTTTAGTTTAAGATATTTTTCACTTGATAAATAACCAAGGCTAAAATTTGTGTATGCTCTTTCGTTGCACCTAGTGTGATCTTGGGAACCAAGAGCAAGTTTAGTCTTTCATTAAGAAGAACTTGGATTAATTGGGAATAAACTTTTTTTTGCAAATATTGATAGTATTTAGTTGATTTAAAAGCATTTTCATTACTATATTGCTATGATATTGTGAATCTTGTGTTGAGCTACTAACCATTTGTGTGAAGGACCTTAAAAACTTGTCAAAGAAAGAAGGGCTCTCTTCAAAAAAGTTCTAACATTCACTTGTGATTTTAGGTTACCAAAAGGAGTGAAAAAAACACATTAAGTCTAAAATATAAAAACACACCAACACACAAATTCAAAACACAAGATTACGGTTTTGGTTAAGAGCTATGGATCGTTCATTTAACTAAGACATAACCCCTTTGGCATAAGCCTTAAGCTAATTCAATGGGGGTAGTCTTAGGAACCATAAAGTAGTTCACGCAAGAGGGAACCTTGTGAATGAAACAGGAAATTGTTCCACACTACCGAATTGACTAGTACGCCTTGGTGAGATTAGAGTCAAATTTATCTCCATTGTGACCCCAGTGATAATACACATGAACACACTAGTTTCTCATTGTATTAGAAGGGGGTAAAGTAAATCTGAGATACTCCTTGGGAAAACTTGTTAAATCGAGATTGCAGAGATATCTTGTGACACATAGAGATAAAACCCGTAGGAAAAATTGTCGGCTTAGATCCAATATTTGTCTTAGTTGTTATACTTGAGAGCTCTCACAAAGTGACAAATTTGTTAGATTCAAAGTTTTATTTTTCGAACAAGGTAAATAATCTCTTAAATTTGAAACCATGTGACATTTCATCATGAAATCTATTTATTGTTACTTGATGGGTATTGTTATTCCTTCATTTAATCAACTCATGGTTGATGTCATATTAAAACCAGGTGTGTCTAAAGCTATATACAACTATTGAAGTCTCGCATGACAAGCTAGTAATTGATCTGTAGATGCTTATTATTTTTATTTTTCTATGGGGATTTAATGTGTCTTAAGATTTCTTGCTGAAAATCCTTATTAAAGCTAAACTATAAGAAACTTTCAAATAAACACATGTTGCTAAAATGAAAAATATTGCAGAATTAAACACATTGTTAGAAATAAACATGCTTTACAGAATTAAACATGTTGTTGGACATAAACACACATTGAAAATGTTTTTAAAATTATTGTAAGGAAATAAGAATGTAACTATAACACCTACAGGGACAATAAATAATTCCACAAAACAAATTTTAATTGATGAATCCAAAGTACTTTCAAAATTGCCAAATAACAAATTTATACAAATCACCTGAAAATATAAATACCAATAAAAGAGAAGATCCTTCTTCTTGGAGGAGTGGGCCCTTGCTCCACCCCGAATCAGAATTAAAACAATATGTTTCTCTTAAAATAAAATGGCTATTCTTATCATTGAATTGTTCAGTCTTACAAAAGAAAACTTCACCCCTTACATCTATCTTCAGTTCTCTATATATATTTCCCATCTAAAGATGCATTTATAGTCATGAGTGTTCAATAGTTGTCTTTCCACCTACAGATTCTAGCAAAAATGAAATAGTGCCCAAAGTAGATATGAAATTTAGAAAACTAGTTGGATATACAGTTGTTGGTCTTACATATGTATTTTTGGAGTATGAAGAACTAGAAAAGTGTTGGTCTATTTTTTATCAGAAGGCCTGTTCTTTGCTCTATAACTGAATTTTGATAGAATAAGGAGATTCCCATTGATTCTGAACTTTGGAGAAGTTTTGGAACCAAAGGGAAACCTTCTGGAACTAACTACTAAAGTTTCAAGCTAAGTGATAAAGTTTTGGAGCTAAGTGATAGAGTTCCAGAGCTAAGTGACCGAGTTCTGGAGCTAAGTGATAGAGTTTCGAAGCTAAGCCGCATTTTGGCCATCTTCCTCAAAAAGGTGTTGGTTACTTCATAATTTGCTTATCCTGACCAAATATGACTTGTTTATTTCAAAAAAATAAATTTCCACGTAATTTGTTAGGAATTATAGAGTTTTAGACATTTGAACTAAATCAAACAAAATATGGACAATTACATCCTAACTTATATTTAGATCAAACAAAAGTTATGAAATACAAACAAACTTTATTAAAAGGAGAGTAAAAAGAGAGTATTTATTCCACATTAATGAGACATTTTAGCCTCATCATTACTTTTACCTAGTTTTTCACTTGACCTAAGACAAGGCAAAACTCGCCAAAGTTACACTAAGTATTTTTAACACCACTTGGTTTACACCTTTATTTTCTTCTTACTCATTTTGGGAAAAAGGAAACAACATATATGGATACTACTTGATCATATTACATTTCCACCACTTTTTTATACTACTTGCACGACAAGGTTACAATGTCAAAGCGTAAGCGTTGAAAGTGTGCATGGTACATACTCATGATCTAGTAGGACCTCATTGTCTCAAAAACCCATATTTGAGACTCATTATAATTTGTAGTTAAATGATATCATCATTGTCTTATTTTGAGTTGTTACCCTTCTCGCATTATAGCCATATAATTGATATATTTACGTCTTGTTTCCATTGTGAAACTGAGCCTAAACCTCTATATTGTATTATTACATTGCTCACACGCATAGCAATTTCTTGTTATACTTGGGCGTAGTTTTTACATACTAGCCTTGTCTTGAGTTTTGTAAGTGTTAAGGTTACTTTGTTAGCATTGTTATAATGCCATTTTGATACTTAAATCTTGCTTTCTCACAAATTTGGATTATGTGTCCAAATAGCGTTGTTACGCTGCTCACATTTGTATCATCCATGTTACAACACTTAGACTTTGTTAGTATTTAGAAATTAGTTTTTAGTATACCTTGTTAGAAGGTCGCATCAACACTTTCTTAGCATTTAGGTCTTGTTTATTACAAACTTGACCTAACTGGTGATATTGTGTTGTCACTATTTGGTTTCAAACCTATCTAGGAAAATCTTAGGGAGTAAACTATTTGTTGTGACTAAATTTTGAGTGTTGTATGTCATTGTATTATTCTAGAAAAACTTGTGTCATATATTACCTTGCTAGGGTAGCTTGTTCTTTATTATTTGGTTCGTATATTTGCATTGACCTATTGATTTTGTGGCTATTCTATAGTCACCTTGTTTTGACGATTTAAGAAATAAGCATACCTCGTAAAAAATTTTACTAAGGTCCCTTTTTAGTAAATATTAGTGGAAATATTTTGTGGTCTATCTCCTATCTCAAGTTACCTTCCATAGTGGACTCTTCTCTCATTTCCGCAGAAGGTTTGAGGAGAAGAAGAAGTAGACCGACCTCTTTGTATTGTTAATGAAATATTAAACCTAGGTCATGCCTCTACTTTTGTGCTACAAAATAATGAGGAGATACCATTTGAAAATGATGGAGATTATCAAGTACCTGTTATTAGAATACATTGTGAAGATAACGAGGAACATGTTCATCATACACAACCTCCCCCTAACAAATATTTTCACAAAGTACCTATTCATGAAGTGATGTTAGAACAACAGTGTCTAAGCCCTCCCTCATCAATTGGCTAGTTTGGCTTCACATATACAAAAGGAACAACCAAAAGTTGTGAAATAAGTTATACTAAAGGCAAAACCAAAAAAATTGTTTCACGAATTCCCAATAAACACTCCTTGTGAGGAGACATGAAAAATACCCTTACGAAGAATTTCTCATAGAGAATAGAGGTGGGAATACACTTAGATTTAACCCTTTGTATAGGCCTACGCCACCCACACAAGATCCCCTCTTCAATCAAGAGTGGTCCACTATGAAGAACACCCTTCTAGCATTACAAGAAGGCAAAACTAGTAACAATAAGAAATACCAATTTGATGAGTTGTGTCCTTATCCATTTGATAGGGCCATGCTACAGGTACCTTTCCCATGACACTTTGATTTTCCAAATTTTGAAAAGTATAAGGGAAAAGGTGACTTGTGTGACCATATTAAATATTTTTATATGGAATGCCAAGACGTTGTACTTAGCTACAATTATCTTATACACCTCTTCCCATGGAGTTTAGGAGGGAAGGCATTGGAATGGTTTCTACACATCCCCAAGGGATCTATATCCACATGGCTGGAATTTGTTGAACATTTTGTATGGCACTTTTCTTTTAATATAGAGAGTGACATTACCATGCTATATCTTTTAAATTCCAAACAACAAAAAATTTGATGCATTTTTACAACGATGGAGAGGATTAGCTAGCCACTTTCCTTGCTCCATACCTGAAAAATAGTTTATAAGAATATTTTTTCCTAACCTCCATCCAGACATAAAATTCCACTTGCAAATGCATTGTGGCAACACATTTGAATAGGTAATCAAAAAGGGAGTCAAATTGAAAAATCATTGTTAGCTAGGGGACTCTAAAACCTTTCTCCCGCGATCATAACGATTCCAAATCTAATGAAAAACCAAAGTTTTTTCATAATAAGAACAAAAACATCGTTGGTGATGGGATAGTAGACTCCAAGCAAGTAAAATTCATTCAAAACCATGTACCTTTGAATCTTGTAAAGGAAAATCCACCTACAGAGTATAAATGTCATACTTTCACACCTCTATCTAAATCAATATCATCCATACTAAAGTAGTTAGAGGCTGTAAACATGGTTAAGTACCTGAAACACAACCCTACAAGGATGACACACCTAAACCATCATGGTTTAGAGATAATGAATTTTGTGGATTTCACCACGTAAAGGGTCACAAAACTGATAAGTGTTTAAGATTAAAACACTACATTCAAGACCTATTTGACAGTGGTGATATAAAAGTAGACTACGTTTTTACTACCAAATCTCCAAATGTAAACTTAGGGATCTTAAAATATATTTTTCCCAATCATGAAGAAAATAAAAAATCCATATTGGGACAATCGTCTCAAAATAAGAATGCTAACTATGTGTCCAACAAAGACCATTTTGATTCCTTGATAGGTTGTGTTGATCCACTTGTTGATAAAATCAATACGATTAAAATTAAAATAAGAGAGTGCATCATGGCAACATGATGGGCTCACCTTGTTATCTCAAAACCTACTCCCCCTCCTCCTCAAGAGAGTCATTATGATGTGTTAGATCAACTAGAGAAGACTACAGCTAAGATTTCAATCTTAGACCTTCTAAATATTTCTAACGTCCATAAGGATATACTTTGCAAAACCCTACAGGGATCAGGAGTATCTATTGATGTTGACCCAATGCATTTACAAGGCCATGGTAGTGCAAATCACTCCCGCAAGACACATAACCTTCATTCCGACAGAATCCTTAACTAAAAATCCCTCCCATAACCTATCTTTACATATTGAGGTAATAATCAAGTATAATAAGGTCAAGAGAATGCTTTTGGATGGTGGATCACATCTTAACATTTGTACTCTTAAACTAGTTCATCAATTAGGCTACACATAAGCTGATTTGGAGATCAAGGTCATCACCATAAAGGTGTATGATAATGAAGAAAGACAATAAGATGGAATGATCACTTTCTCATTAGAATCTGGTCCCATAACCCATTATATGAAGTTTCATGTCTTGGACCTAGAGTTCCCTTACAACATCTTACTCATTCGCCCATGGATTCATGCCATGCGAGGTCATACTATCAACATATCATCGTGTCTAAAATTTCAATATGAAGGATAGACACTTACTATACAATGGGATCCCCAACCATTTTCTTATTGCATAGCATTATTGGGATATTTTCATACCATCTATGAGTGTCCCTCTATGGATATTGACATCCTTGTTCACTGGGAGGCCCTCGCTTTATGAGATGATCTCGACACCCTAAATCCTAGTGAAAATAGTGCATCTACATCAGAATCTCATTTTTCTACGTGGTAGATTAAACTCATAAACAACAGCATTGTGGATAATATAATCTTCACTAGCCCTTATGGTTCAAAACATTCTCTCTATCATCCCAAGCACGTGGTAGATCATGTTATAAATTACAAAGATCAAGGGATAATTTCCCTTTGAAACTTTCACTTGTGGCTTTCTAGAAGATGAAAGAATCCTCAACAATATTATTTCTCATCTTCAATATGATGAAATGGCTTTGTGTTACAAGTCATCTAGATATGTTATTCCTAATAGAATCATGCTTACTATGAGATATCAAGGATGTGGTTGTGGCCGCCAAGAATAAGGTTTATTAGAATATCTTCCAATACCTCATCGTATAATGGGTAAATCAAGTATTGGCATCCATTTGTATGAGTCTCACCCTTCAGATAACGAGTATGCTTCTTCTAAGAGTGAGGATAGTTTGTCCAAAATGAAAGTGAAACAGATTCCCGGTGTAGTCTTTACAAAGACCTCGCCTCTACAAACCTATTCTCTAACATGGTTATCCTTACCATAACCCCTATTACACCCATCATATCCCCTATAACTCAAACATTAAACCTCATCTACCCATCACTCGTGAATTTGGATCAACAACAACACGTACCTATTGACATGTTTTAGAACGATGAGGCTATTGGTGAGTTCTTGGGAATCAAAGATAACATTCCAAGAAATTATCACAAGAAAGGCTTCTCCATTCATCTCAACACGTGCATACTTCAGAGAGGAGGTAGAATTATGTGGAAACTTAAGTAAAAAAGTGAGCAAGGGCAAGAGTCCTACATAAAATCCTTGCAGAAAGAAAAAGGGAAGTCCTATAGTGAAAACCTCTTCAAGGTGCTTATGGAAAAACAAGTAGAACAACCTATGGAAAAGATAGTGTACCCATATAAAGATGAGGATCTCCTTGAACCACCTTTGGTAGAGGAAGATATCAATCTCCTTCCCGATCCTATATGCATGGAGGATGAGTCAAAGCTACTAGTGGAAGATATAATAGATGTTAACATCGGCATGGAGGAGCTACCTAGGATAGTTAAGTTGGGAGCTTCACTCTCAGCTCAAGAGCAAAAACATTTACAGGACTTTTGAGAGAGTATGCAAACATCTTCACTTGGTCTTATGTCAACATGTTAGGACTTGATCTTGCATTAGTGGTGTACAATCTTGTTGTGCACCCAGATGCTAAGCCCATCAAACAAAAGCTCTAGAATATGCATCCTTGTGTCACCTTACTGGTAAAGGTAGAGCTAGAAAGGTTATCATAAATACGTTTCATCAGTCCTATTGACTACTCGAGTGTATTTCTAATGTGATACCGAGTTCAAAAAAATCTAGTCGATATCAAAGTGTGTACTGATTTCAGAGATATTAACAAATCTTGTCCCAAAGATGACTTTCCTCTCTCTAAAATTGACATGATCGTCAATTCTACTACTAGTTATGAGATGCTATCACTCATGGATGGCTTCTCAGGTTATAATCAGATAAAGATTACAGAGGAAGATCAACACAAGACAGCTTTCACAACCCCATGGGTGACATTCTACTACCAATTCATTCCCTTCGGCCTTAAGAATGGAGGTGCTACATATCAGCAATCGATGACAATAATAGTTCACAATGTGATAATTTAAATCATGGAATATTACATAGATGATATACTAGCTAAATCTAGAACTCGGGAGGAGCACCCAGAGATTTTGTGGTGTATCTTTTAGCATTTAAGAGACTACAAAGTCCTGGATTAACCCAAAGAAGTGTGTCTTCGATTTGTTGTCTATGAAATTACTAGGATTCATTATGTCAAGGAGAGTAATAGACAATTTTTTATCTTACAAGGAAAACTTCACGACATCGAAGGTTTATTTCACAGCTAGTAGACAAGTGTCATACATTCACACATCTTCTTAAGAAAGATGTTAATTTCACTTGGGGGCCGTAATACAGCAAATGTTGTCTTTGATAAAAGAATACTTAACTAAACCCCTTATTCTCATGCCACCCATGGAAGGAAAACCCTTGTTGCTTTACGATTTTGATACACATTTTGCAATTAGGGCACTGTTGGCCCAATATGATAAAGAGCAGAGAGAAAAATTTGTATACTACTTGAGCAGAACATTAATAGCATATGAGCTCAACTATCCGCAAATCAAAAGGCTTTCCTAGCCGTAGTGTTTACTTTCTAGAAGCTATGCCACTATTTTCTCAACAATAAAGTCAAGATTATTTTGAAGGTTGATCCTTTAAAATACTTACTTGTCAAAACTTGCACTCACAGGTAAGATGGCTAATTGGATAATATTATTAAGTGAATTCAACATTGATTATGTGGATCAAAATTCAGTGAAAGGACAAGTCTTAGCAAATTAGCTAGAAAAATCTCCCTACCAAGTACCGAACCTTTGATTTTGGAACTACAAGATGCATCCATCATGTACCTTGAGGAATCTATAGTTTGGAAACTATACTTTGATGGATCCTTTACCTTTCATGGTTCAGGTGTTAGAGTTGTGTTAATCACTCCTATGGGAGACTTGATTCCCCAAGTGTTCTAGCTCAGGTTCCCATGCATGAATAATATAGCGGAGTATGAAGCTCTCATTACAGGGATGAAGCTAGCCATCAAGTGGGATATCATATGGGTCAATTTCATTGGTGATTCAATTCTCATTATCAAACAGTCACAGATGAATACAAGGTCAAGGATGAAAAGATACTTCCATATAAAAGAATGGTCGATTCCTTGAAGGATTTATTCAAGCAGATAACATTTGAGAAAATACCAAGAGCACATAATAGAGCAGCTGATGTTATGGCTATAGTAGGATCCATGTTGAGTATTCCACTAGGGAACAATGATATGCCATTCTTCGTAGAAAATCTAAGAATCGGCATATGACATACCATATTCTTGTATGGTGTGTGATGTTGTTGGTCCCTTTTCCCTGTGGTATGCTAAAATATTTAATTACCTCCATGATGGAACCTTTCCCACTAACATTTCCCATGTTGAAAAATGCACCCTCATCCAACGTATAGCTCGTTATACCATACTTGGGGGCACCCTCTTCCACCGAGGCTACGATGGGAATATTTTGCGATGTTTAAGTTTAGGAAAATCTATCCAAGTAATTAAAGAGGTACACAAAGGAATATGTGGGGCTCATACTAATGGGATCATACTTGTAAAGAAAATAATCAGAGTATGTTACTATTGGCCTACCATGGAGCATGATTTTTGTAACCATGTGAAGAAATGCATGGATTGTCAAAAGTATGGAGACTTGATACATGCATAGGCATATTCCTTGCAGTATGTCACAACCCTTTGGCCATTCTCAAAATGGGGTCTCGATCTAATAGGGAAACTTAACCTGTCTCTTCATAAGGTCATAAATTCATCATTACTACAACCGAAAACTTTACAGAAATGGGTAGAGGTTGTTCCTATCACATATGTTGAAGGTTCCCAAATCTATAAATTTATCATGAACCATATCATTTTTCGATATCTTGAATCCCTTCACCTATTATCATTGATAAGAGTAAGTTATTTAAGAATAAGATAGTGAAAGCACTCTATAAATGCTTTCAAATCTCCCTTAAGTTCTTGACCCCGTATTACCCTCAAGGTAATGGGAAAGCTGAGGCTTCCAATAAAACCCTAATTTACATTATGGAGAAGATGGTGAACAAGATAGGTTGTGACTGAAATCTACAAATTCAACCTTCCCTCTAAGAATTCAAAACTTCTATCCACACCCCCACAAGTACAACTCCATACTCCTTAGTATTCGGCATGGAAGTCGTACTACCTTTAGAGATCGAGATCCCTTCTTTGTGTATTAAGCTAAGGGACTACCTAAATGAAGAGGACTACATAGTAGCTTGACTAGAAGAGTTGGAGATATTAGATGAGAAAATAATTCACACTCTTAATCACCTTAAAGTGTATTAGGATCGAGTGTGATGAAGCTACAATAAATAAAGCATACCTCGTCAATTTGAGGTAAGGGACTTGGTATTAAAAGAGAATCAAGAACACCAAAAAGGACTATGCAAAGAATGGTAAATTTAAACCCAATTGGCTAGGACCATATATTTTGGTTACCAAGTTCATTCATGTGCCTATAACCTAGTCCATTCAAATGGCCAAGAGCTTCGAGAACCTACGAACGTAATGCATATTAAGTGTTTCTATGTTTAAGTAAGGGGTCTCTAAAATATCAAAAAAAGCAAAAAGTATAAAAATAGAAAAAGAAAAAGAGAAATAAACAAGTGCATCCAATAGTGAAAACCATGCAATGGTGGCACTTTGGACAAGTCCTTTGGTGAAAACCAATTTTCGGTGCCAAGGAGGGTTCGTTGTTCACAAGCATTTTAGGATTAGGAGTACGACAAATTTTTCCTGAGTTGGTCTTCACCTTTGTATGAGTCCCTTGTGAGCCTCCCCTCTTTTCCCTGATCCGGCTGATTCAACCTTTTAGAATGTGGAGAATTTAACTTTTAATGAACCCATCTCACGTTAGGGGAAACTTTGTAGTGTCACTTCTAGCATATACCACATGGCATTCTGCCCTTGTACATCCCATCTAACGCTAGGGGCATCCATGTTTCTTCATTTATTTACACATTCACTTCAGAAAACTATTTAGAAAATTTCAAAAGCATTCGTATAATGTTTGAAAACCCCAAAACATATAGATATAGTCCTTGTAAAAATCAAAGCATTCAAATAGGTTTCATAGAAATCTCCAAAACAATAGAAATTTTTCTTATAGATAAAGCCAAAAACAACGTAAAACGTCCCAAAACTATCCCACAAAAATAAAGTAGTGGTTTGGTTACTTTTAGTTGTTGGTTTGTATGGTTTTAGTTGCATTGCTTTTTCATATTTTATGTTTCAAATTGGATTTACTTGCTTACTTAGATTGAATTTCACTTTATTCTGTAGCATATTGCATTGAGTTCATTTTATATTGCATACTTGTAAATAAATGTGTTGCTTTGATTAGATTTGTTTAACTTGTGCTTGTTAATTTTTACTTGTACATTGTGTTATCACTTCATCATCATATCACATATACCATCACATCTATACATCATATATCAATAAATGTCAAGTTTACATCCTACATATATGCTAAAGCTAATAATGAAGTACCGTATCATTAATGGGGAAAGAGGGGTTGCACATGATCACAAATCTATCCCCCCACACCAATATCAAAAATATAAACATGTTTTACTCAAAGTATCTCATCAACATGCAAATAAAATATCAGCTAAGGTTATCTCATAATCTAACATGTGATACAAACATAAACATACATATTAAACATGATATCTCATAAACAACATGTGATACATTAGTAATCCATCTATCATCATACATCATCAAAAATATAAATGTCCGTGTATAAAATAGGGTGTCTCAAAAGTACATCTAATATAATGAGCCATCATGGGCATCTATACAAAAAATTCCTTCATCATGAGGCATGATCAAAAATAGTACATATACATCTGTGAAAAATTATGCTTTCATATCGAGGTGATGCACCAAAAAATACATCAATAAGAGAGTCAACCACGACTCTCACCCTCGTCGAGATCTGCTGATCTAGGCCCAACGCTAGCGAGGGCATTTGAGGTATTGGGAATGTAGAAGGTGTTATGCCATGTTGTTTTGACCCATGATGCTCTAAAGCCTAATGTCCTAAAGGACCCTATACATATCATGTTGATCGGGATGGCCTATGGGATCTAGATCGGGACGTGTGGCTGTTATTTGACTATACTCGAGAATCTCTATGCTTAGTTAGAACGTCCATGTAGTACTCGCATCCTATAATATGTGGCCTCACCGCTATAGTAGTAATGTTCCCAATCATCGGTTGAACCCTCAAGACATGCCTTCTTCAAGTGTATCATGCTCCACTCTCATGCTAGATATCTCTATCCGCAGCTTGGGATCTGTCTGCATATAGCATGATCCCTCTCTTCCTACAATCGTAGACTATATACTATCATCTCGATCTCACTTGGTCATGGCCTATAATATCTTTTTGGGCCTGATATCACTCTATCATGAGTTGATCCCCATCTACGATGGCTTGGTCTCTCTTTGTAAAATATTGATCCCTCTCGCCTATCATCTTGAGTGTAGAGTTGTCACCTATTGTAGTTGTTGTTGCAAGGAAGCCACCTTCCCACCATCATGTATATTTGGAATATCCTCCTCCATGTCCTCACCACCCCCGCCATCTCCTTAACCTCCCGGTGGAATATGTCGTGGAATCATGTGAGGGGGTGATGGGGGTGCCTATAATGGAACCACATGTGGTTACACTACTACATGTTGTACTAAGACTGTTAATGTACTAACACTTGTTGCACTAGTACCCCTCTATGTGGTACTCCATATGGACCTTCTTGTTCTTATGTCTATTGATCTGGGCCCTATCCCCTCTACGTTGCTTTGCATCCAATTTCTCTTGTGGTATATTCAATCTATATGGCAGAACTTTCTCATACCATGTTGCATAATCTAGGGTAGTCCCTAGATCCACTATTTGCGCCCGTTGTACCCAAGGTTGTGGAACCACCTATAAAAAGCTAGTATGTTCTTGGCCCAACTTGATCCAAGGCCCCGTATGGAAGACCTCTCTCGAATCTATGTCTATACCACATCTCATCACCAGAATACCTTGGATGAGACCAAACTGTGCTAGACCCTGTCCACTCTGTACCACTCCAAGATATAGTTCTTGCTCCCAAGAGCAAATGACTCAACTCAACAAAGATCTTGAGGCCACAAGTACAACCTTTATGGCCATCATGTGATCATGTGAGGTTGTACCTCATCAAAATATCACCTATAATAATATGTCTCCCTGATGACCATGAGTATTGTCCCTATCTGGAACCCGGCTCATGACAAATGGCTCTCCAAGAACCCGAGCTCTCAATTCTCCTAAAGGTCATCCAATCGCAATATGATCCCAAGCCCATATCTGTAATAAACTGGAGGGACCCATTGACCTCTTTCCATGATAGGCTATCAAGTGCAAATCAGAGTATAAGTGAGCTCGTATATACTGACCCCAATAATACACCTCTCCCCTCAAGCGGGCCATAAATCACTCAAATGATGCCGAGAGGAAATTGGGCACCAATCTTGTTAGGAAAAATATGATGTTGAAAAGATCCAACATGAACACAGGTACTCATCCTAACCATTGATTGGCCATGCACCTCCTAATTAATATTTTCATACCACTGGCGGGGTATATCTCGCTACTCCAAACAGCTCGAGTTATCCATCATTGAATGCGAGTCTTGATGACCATTATAGGTCATCAAATGACCCTAGATCGAACTCATAAGATCTGTCATACATCCTCCAATGTAATACTCATCTCGCTAGTAAACAGCTGAAGTTCTAGCTCTCGCTCTCGCCATCTCTCATCTAAGTTCATGAGAAGGTTGTGATCTAAGGTAATCTGTGGCATGTGAGCCATGTAAGATAAGCCATTCACCTCCAGGGTGATCTCCAAGAAAATTTGGTCGCATCAGCCTAAACATCACCTTGTAGACCCAAAGTCACCCTGTCTCTCTTGTGTCTCTATCACATTCAAATCTTCCTATGAAACCAAGTTAGATCATTTATTATGATCTAATTCTTCTATTACCATCAAATTCTTCTATTTTTCTTATAATTCATCTATTTTTACCATCCGAGGTTCCTAAAAATATTCATTTTCTTCTAAAAGCATTTTAAAATTATCTTTTGTGTATAGGCACACCCTTGAGTGCACCAACACACCCCTTTGTGCATAGGTGCACCCATTGCACCAACACACTCTTCATTACACCAGCACACTCCTCAGTGTGTAGGTGCATTCTCCTTTCTCCTCAAAAACCCTTGGTGCATAGGCACAGAAATCTTGCGTAGGTGCACCCCTTTGTGCACTAGCACAAACGTGCCCATGCTCCACTGGAAAACCAAAAAGGAAAAAAATAGACCATTTGCATAGGCACACTCATTTTTGCACCAACACAAATGTGTCTGCGTAAAACCCTAATAAATGGTGCATAGGTGCACTCATATGTGCACCAAAGACATACGCGCCCTCGCAACAAGCAAATTTTTAAAATAAATAAAAACAAAGAATTGTGTAGGCACACTCATTATTGCATCAAGCATATGCGCCCATGCAACCACTTGCATAAAAGCGCCCCCCTCCCCCATTTTTCCCTATTTTTACCCAAAAAAATAAATTTTAACCAAAAATTAAATGCTTTTAAAAACAAGGTAAAAAGAGGAGCTTTGTGTACCTGTGGTCCATCTGTTGGGAGCCTCATGTAGTCTCTCATGTGATCCACACGGTGTCTCCAGTTCTGCACCCTCACCATTTCCTCTCATAGGTCAAAGCTCCAATTGGTGATAAAATTGTAAGTGAATGTGGTAAATAAACTTGCCACGATGGCTTATATACTTAGTTTTACCCCCGTGATGTGTTTCTCATCCCCAAAGTGCCTTGGATCCATCGTGGTTCTTCTACAAACTCGCCATGATAATTATTTTAAATAAATAATTATTTTCGGCATGTTTTCACTACGTTGAGACATATTTTTCATCCGGACCTAGGGCATTTTTTTGCCTTACATTCACTTTTAACATTATCTCATAATTTCATTATTCCTTCTATAATAGTTTCTTCTGTAAAAATTTAAAAATTCAAAAAAGCCAAAAAATTCAAAAAAACTTTGGTAAAAATCATTACAAATCCAAAAATTATAAAAATTTAAAATTTTGTAAAAATTGGTAAACAACGCACATGCAATCAAGTTGAAGGATCACTTGCATTATCCTCGAACATCAAAATTTTTCTTGCAAAAACATATTTCTAAGTTTCTTTCTTGTTCTAGATTTAAACAACTTGCAAATCATCGTGAGCTACCTCCATTAACAAAAGTTAGATCGCATGTTGTGTTGGTACTCCCGCATAAACAGATGAGTTGCTTAGAGACTATTTCATAGTGCATGAAATCTTTTCCATGGGACTAATTGTGTCCTCCTTTATTCCCCTCACATTTATCCTTGCTTGGGGCACCATTTTTAACCCTTTTTGTTACAACACAAACATTTGGGAACTATAGCTTGATAACAAAAACATTAGTGTAATTGTCTTGAACATTTTGTGTTTGAGTATGTGCGATTTTACTGGTTTCTCTATTAGGTTAGCTAGTTTACTTTCTCATATAGCATTACATTGTGTATAATTCATTGAATTAAGCATCGTTTTACTTTCTCGTATTGTATTGCATTATGTATGTTACATGGAGTTACGTAGTAATGAATAAATGTTAGTAATTTAGCTTTTCATGTTATCTTACACTTTTGTTTATTTCAATAAAGGTTGATGATGTAGACCTAGGGGAAAAATCATATAACAAAGTTGTTTATTAAAAGGCTAGATGCAAAGATTGGGCTTGTCTTATATTCTCCATTATCATTTCTTATCCATTATCATTTGTTACCACTACTAATTTTTCTTCTAAATCACCTGTTATCCAAATTTCACCTCCCAGGGTTAATTTGATAACATGCATCAGAGTTTTTAGTTCCAAGCAAGTAGATTGATTCAGGGGAAAATCGTAAAATTGGCTAAGTCTTGCTCAAGGCCACCTTTGGGACAGTTGGAACAATTATACGCGGAAGGCGCGGATCAGCCGAAAAGCCTCCAGGTGGCCCAAACAGAAAAGGGACATCTGGGAAAAATGGACGCGAAATGCCCGGATTGGCCGAAAGAAAGAAAAATTTCCAAGTCCTTTCTTGGGAGCAAGCGGGATAAGAGTGCGCGGAGGACGCGAACCAACCGAATCGGGTCGGGTGAACCGAAGAATTTATCCCAGGCAAAGACTTTGGAACATTTAGGACAAATGGACGCAAAGGATGTGAACGCGAGATCGGCCGAAACAGGAAACTTCAAAGCACAAGGACAAGTGGGACAAAGGGGCGCGCAGGACGCGGAGAGCCGAAGGAGCCGAAAGCCAATCAGATCATGCCACGTGTCACTGGCAGAAAAGGAACGAGGAAGCCCATTTCGGGCGGATCGGAGGATTCTGTCCCATGAAGCACTGGGACATCCGGGACAAAAGGACGTGGTGGACGTGAAAATCCAGGCAAGGCCGTGGACAAATCACAGCATGACACGTGTCGCCAAGGAAAAAGGTCCAAAAGGTCAAAGGGGCGAGTTTTTCGAGCACTGATCCGAACCAATGAAATAGTGCCACATGTCCAAGTTTAAGGGGCCCATAAGAAAAGCCCGTGAAAAGGTGGAGAGAGAAAATTGCTCAGTGAACTGGCAGGCACGCCACGTGTCATCCAGGATAGCGAGCGCGGGAAAAGAAATTTAAAAATCCGTTTTCTGCTTTTGTGCCCTAAATCTTGAGACCTTCGTATCTTTTGATCCGAGCTTGGATTTGCACGTTCTTTATATCAACGGAAATCTGTTGAAATTATCTACATGATTCTAGGATCAATCTCACATTTTGGTGCAATTTGGAGGGAGAAAATTAAGAAAACGTCTCTAACGCGTGGTGATAGACAGAAGTAATGCTTCAACAACCAACTTTAATGTAGCGAGACATCTCACCACTCTCATTAGACAACCCACCTTTTTGATAGGATCCACCACTTCGTCATAATGAGATGATTTTAAATGCTACCAAGAAGTGGTTGGGGCGGATTCTGTATTTCCTCTCTTCCCTCTCTCGTTTCTTGATATATATTGTAAAGAAGAGCTCCTTTAAGGGGTCAGACATTTTTGTTTTGCATCCTCCCTTATTCCCTCACTTGCCAGAGAATTTGTGGAGCTTTCAAACCTCCCATATGGGTTGTAATGCCAGTCTTTTTGCCTCTTGGCCACTACAATGTACTGTATCGACTCTTGAGCAATAATATATGTGTTGTGATTGACTCTTAACCCTCTCATGTATTCATTGCTGTCATTTTGATCTCTTATTGCAGTTTGGTTACATGCATGGTGTTTGTATTGCATCTATGTGGTCTGTGTTAAATTTGCAAAACGAATGTCTAACATTCCTCGGTGCATCACCTTTGTAGTTTAGGTTTTATTCTATGCATTTTCTTACCCTGTCTCCTTGGCAAGTTAGATTAGGTTTTAGCAAACCCTCTGCATTTTTTGTGTGCATCTGAACAGAGGAATAGGAACCAGCCTTCTCTGGAGAATCTTTTCTCATCTTTACAAGTCCCACACTTGGAGAAAGGATTCCATGTTGTGCAATCACACTGGATGCCTGAACATCAACCTAGAAGCCTGATTTGCATCCAGGGGTGTTGTGAGTCTGCAACAACAGTTTTGGCACGCCCGGTGGGACTTAGAGGTCTCATTTTTATTGCAGCAAAGTTGATATGCATCTGCTGCAGTTTTCTTGCTTATAAGAGCTATTATCTGCATATCTGGCGACTCCAAGGGGAAGAATCGACTGGTTTCAGCAGTGCAGGCCTGAAAACTCATGAGAAGAATCACCACAAGGTCAAGAGTTGGAGAAGAAGAAGTGTTGTTTGAATACCTGCAGTTATCTCCAAGAAGAAGGCAAAGAGGAAGAAGGATTCAGAGGTCTCCATCTCCACCAAATAGAACTCTCTCAACTCCTCCACCTGACAGGCCTTTCATTCAGTATACAAGGGTTTTAAGACCGATTAGAATGGCTCAGAACAATCCCTACGTCAACTTCACAGGCAGCAGCCCACTTGCTCTCAATGCACAACATCCAGTTCCTATTGCAGCCTTGAAGAACATTCCCTACTTCACCGAGAAAATCAGACTACTCCAGGTGATCATGTTAAAGATATTGCTAACCTTTGTGTAATCCATGAAATCAATGAAATGCAAGTGGCTGTCAAGTTACTGGCATCTTCCTTCAAGGGTAAAGCATTACAATGGTTTAGGAGCCTTGGAGCTGGTTCTATCACAAACTGGAATCAGCTGTGTATTGCACTTCACGAGTAATTTGGAGAGAAGGGAGACAACTTGTCTCTTTTGGAGCAGCTGACAACTATCAAGAGAGCCTCCAACGAGCAGCTGACTGACTTCAACTTCAGATTTCAAAGGTCTTGGGATAGGATTCCAGTGGCAGTCAGGCCAATAGCAGAAGGTGCTTTTCTATATTACCTTAAAGCTTTGAATTCTGATATTTCTATGTTAATTCAGTCCATGGGAGGCACAACAATCCCTATGGCTTATAGCATTGCCATTAGAGCAAAAACTGTCTTATTCAAGCTGGTAAACTGGCTCCTAGGCCTCCCATGCCCTTGTATCCAAACTTAGAAAATCCAAGCACTAGTCAAGCACCCACTTTGGCTCCTGTTCCCACTCCTAGAAATCAGAGTTCAAATGAAGCTTCCACTTCATCTCCAAGTGCTTCAAATGAACTCCAAGAGGTCATGAAACAGTTGCAAAATTTGGGAAATGAGCTGGTTACTATTAAGAGGCAACAAGCCCAAGGTTTCAGACCTTCCTATCAACCTCAAGCTCAGCCTAATAGGCAGCCATACCAACCACAAAGACCACCTAATCCAGTTGCAAATGTGAATCAAACAAGGCCTCCCTCTAATAGACCATTCCAGCCCTATAATCCAAATGCTATATCTACCTCTAAGGCATTAGTGCCAACACAGAACAACATTGCTCAGGAATATGACTAGTGCTTTCCATGCAACGAGCCTCATAACCAATCCATGTGTTTCAATGGTGCTCTTAATCAAGCACTGATGGTGAAAACTACTGGTGTGGAGGGCGAGGGCAGTCAAGGAAACAATCAACAACAAGAAACATTCCAACAGCAATCAGCCCCAAATGACACCACATTGGTGAACTGGCAAGCAGAAGATTTCTGTGGCATGAATCAGGTAGTCTCTCAAGGTGTTGCAGCCAACACAAGGTCAAAGAGGAGAAATTTGGGTGAAGAACAGCCATTAGCCCTAGCCAATCCACAACCTTCCACGGCTCCACAAATGATTGGCAAGCAAAGTCCAGTTTCAAGTGCACAAGGACAGCCAAGAACAGCCCCTAGGCCAACTCAAATGCCAGCTGTTGCTGCCCACGTGCAAGGGGTGAATGTACAAACCAAGGGACAACAAAAGGATACTTCATCCCCGTTCAGTATCATTGAACAGATGAAGAAGACTAACGTCAATATATCAATGTGGGAATCCCTATCCATCCCAGGACAAAGAGATCTGCTGCAAGCTGCCATGAAGGATTGGACAACTTCGAATCAACAGGTTCAGATGCAAGACAAAGTGCTTACAAATGCTGCCCAGCCTGAAGGAAGCCATGGAGGGCAACAAGGTAAAATGTTGAAGCCCCCTCCTTTCTATGTTTCATTAATCATTGGGGATAAACTAGTACACAATTGCATGATTGATTCCGGGGCAAGTAGCTCAGTGATGCCCAAGCAAATAGTTGATCAGCTGGGTCTCCAATATGAAGTAATATCTAAAGGGGTAGTGCAATTGGATGGGACAACAATAGCAATAGTTGGAGTGATTAAAAACTTGAGTCTTACCTTGCATGCATGTCCAAATGTTGTTGTCTTACAAGATATATCAATCATAGACCTTCCACCACTCTTTGCCCTTTGCTTGTCAAGGGACTTCACAGCCAAGATTGGGGGGTATTTGTCTGCTGATTGGTCTCACATGCTATTTAGAACAAGGTATGGAACTAAGGCTACAATTAGGTCTGAACCTATTGCAAACTTCCATATTGAGCCTTACACTCCAAGTCAGATTAATGCCAATTGCTCAGCATTTGATCAAGAAGATCACCCTAGTACTGATGAGGCTGACACCAAGGTTGGAAGTATCCTGGACCTAACTCTTGATGAATGGGAAAACAAGATACATGCTTTTGATCCCTATCAAGAAGTAGAAGAATCTGAGCTAGGAGTCTATTATATACACAAATAAAATCAACTTTGTTCCTAGCATCACCAAGCCAAGCCATAGCCATAATGATGACAATGAGGTATGGCAGCTGTTTTTTTGACGGATCAAGGAGTAGGCAAGGCGCGCGGAGGTGGAGCCATGCTTGTTTCACCTCAAGGCATCAAATATTATTCAGCTTTTTGTTTCTAGTTTTCTTGTTCAAACAACACAGCTGAATATGAGGCCTTGATTCATGGACTTCATTGGGCTAGGAAAAAGGGATAAATAACTTGCAGGTGTTCGGGGATAGCGAGCTAATCATCAACCAAGTTAGAGGACAACATGCTACAAAGAATGAATTGCTGAGGAGCTACAAGAATAGGGTATGGGACCTCATTGAGGATTTTGAAGCTTTCAACATTGTGTCCATACCCAGGAAGAAAAATGAAGCCGCGGATAGGCTCACAGTAGTTGGAGCAACGTTTGATGTGGTTGACAACATCAAAAGGGAAAAAACACAACCACATATCCATGTGATTGTGAGGCCAGCAGTTCCAGATAATAACACCAGCTGGCAGGTGTTTGAAAACGATCAACAGATTGTCAATTTTTTACAAGAAGAGGCTGAATTCTTAGCTAGGAATTAGGACAGACTAGAGCAGCAGTATGGGGATCAAGTAGTGCAGCTGCAGACAAACAAGCTTCCCAAGGGTTTAGTAACGTTGGAGTCTATCTTCAACCCTAATGACCAGTTCCGTAAAGAAAAGGCTAACATACAGTCAAGAGGGAAGATTCAGAGCCAATTCCGGTTGGGGAAGGCAAAACACTTCAAATTGGTAAAGTGGCCACTGAGCAGGAGAAATCAGATTTCATACAGCTTTGTCAAGAATTTCCAGATGTCTTCACTTGGAGCTATGAAGACTTGAGAGGATTCAATCCAAATTTGGCACAACATACCATAGAATTGGATCCAGATGATAAGCCCATCAGGCAGAAGCAGAGACCTGTTAACCCTCACATTGATCCTCTAATGAAGAAAGAGCTAAATAAGCTAATAGAGCCAAGCATTATATTCCCGATCAAGCACTCAAGGCTGGGTTGCTAACTTGGTTCCGGTCGGGAAGAAAAGTGGATAAATCAGGTTGTGTGTGGACTTCGAGACCTCAATAGAGCATCTCTCAAAGATCATTACCCACTTCCTTCAATGGAACAAATATTGCAAGTAGTATCCGGTTCAGAGAGATTCTCTCTCCTAGATGGCTACTCAGGGTATAATCAGGTGATGGTGAAAGAAGAAGACCAATTCAAGACAGCCTTCACAACTAAATGGGGCACATATGCTTACAAGAAGATGCCATTTGGGCTATCCAACGCTGGTGCTACCTTTCAAAGGGAAATGGACATGGCATTCAAAGGCTTGATCAACAAGATAGTGCTGATATATCTAGATGATATCACTGTCTTCTCAAAGAATGCAGCAGACCATCTCTTTCACCTCAGGCAAGTGTTTCAGAGGTGTAGAAAGTTCGAGTATCTTTGAACCCCAAGAAGTGCATCTTTCTTACACATGAAGGAAAGCTCCTTGGCCATGTTGTCTCGAAAGAGGGATTGGCAATTGATCCAGAGAGGGTTGAAGCCATAAGAGCACTGCCATTGCCAAGTCACAAGAAGGCTCTTCAAAGTTTCTTGGGAAGGATCAATTTTGTCCGCAGGTTTATCCCAGATTTTGCAGCCCTTGTCAAGCCCATCACCAAAATGTTAAAGAAGAGCATGGCTTTTAAGTGGACAGCAGAAGGCAAGGAGAGTTTTGAAGCAATCAAAGAAGCTATCTCTCAAGCACCAACTCTCATCAACCCAGAGACTTCTCCAAGGATTTCATCCTCTATGCATTTGGAGGTGATGACACTATTTCGCCATTACTGCAGTACAGCAGAAGAAAAAGATAATGATGAGCAGCCGATTGCCTTTTTTAGCCAGAGCCTAGATGACTACGAGGTGAGGTACTCTTTTATTGAAAAGCATGTACTTGTAGTAATCAGAAGCTTGAAGAAATTCAAGCATTTAGTCTCAAACAACAAGGTCCAGTTGTTGGTCTCACATGCTGGAGTTAAGGACTTCCTCCTCAACAAGGATTTGAATGAGAAAAGGGCAGGTTGGATCACCCGTGTCATGGAGTATGACATTGAGATCAAGATCACCAAGCTGGTAAGAGGGAAAGGACTGTGTGAGCAGCTGGTTTTAGGGAAGCAAAAGGAAGTATGCAACGAAGAAGAGGTTGTTTTGACAGTCCAGGACAGCCATGAGCCAAGCGGCAATCATGAAGAAGACAATGCTTCCCCCATTCCTTGCTGGACCCAAGGTATTATGCACTTCCTAGGTATAGGCCAGTGCCCCCCAGAGATGAACAAGACCCAAAGGAGATACTTCAGATTACAGGCTGTCCCGTATGCCATTGTTGATGGAGTTTTGTTCAAGAAAGATGTAAATGGAGTGCTGCTGAGATGCATTAGCACAGGTCAGATTCAAAGGGTATTGGAAGAGTTTCATGGTGGACCAGCTGGTGGCCATTTTGCGCCAAGAGTGACAGCTCTAAAAATTATGAAGGCTGGTTATTATTGGCCTAAAATCTTCAGCGATTGCTACGCATGGATCAAGAGGTGTAAGAATTGTGCATTCTTCACAGGAAAAGAGAAGTTTGCTGCCCTTCCATTGCATCCAATCTCAGTTGACCAGCCATTCATGCAATGGGGTTTGGACTTCATTGGAGTCATTAATCCCAATTCAAGCCAAGGGCATAAATGGATTTTGACCCATAGACTACTACTTCACCAAATGGATAGAAGCAGTAGCACTCAAAGAGGCAAATGAGTCTAGCATCTTAGACTTTTATGAGGGAATAACAACCAGATTTGGTGTACCTACCACAATAATCTCTGATAATGCATTGGCATTCATTGGATCTAAGGTGACTGAGTGGGCTGTCAAGAACGGTATTTACCTAAGCACTTCATCGAACTATTACCCTCAGGGTAATGGCCAGGCCGAGTCTACAAACAAGAACTTGTTGAGGATCATTAGGAGAACTCTTGATGAGAATCAGAGGTCTTGGCATACCAAGTTGAAATCAGCCTTATGGGCTGATAGGATCACTCCCAAAAGATCCACAGGTAACTCTCCATTCAGGCTTGTCTATGGAAGAGAGGCAATCTTGCCCATGTCACTTGAGTTGCCAACATTGGAACTCATGAAGCAGCTGGAGTTACTTGAATTTGAGCCCATGGAGGTGAGGTATGCAGAGTTGATGGAGCTGCAGGAGATCAGAAATCAGGCATCCCAAGCAATGGAAAAGGATCAAGCTTTGATCAAGAAGACCTTTGATAGGAAGGCCAAAGATAGATCTTTTCAAGTTGGAGATCTAGTGTTGAAATGGGATGTGGACAGGGCAAAACCGGGAAGGCATTCAAAATTTGATGCCATTTGGAGTGGCCCATACATGGTCATGAAGTGCAAGAGCAGCAATGCTTTCCAATTGGCCTCATTGGACGGTGAAGAACTGCAGATTCCAGTAAATGGAATCTATCTCAAACATTGCTACTGAAAATAAAAGGTTCACCCTTGTAAATATTAGCCTAGATTTCAATTCCTCTAAGTGCGTATGCACATTGTCTTGTTGTAGTTAGGTTTCAGTTTCCCTAAGTGCTTTGGCACAGGTTTTGTCACTCCTAGATTGAGTTTTTACAGTTCAGCGTGCTCTCGTAGAGGGAGTTGCAGCATCAGGCTCATTTCAGGTTATTGCTTATGACTCCATGCCCAACGGATCGCTAAAAGGCCACTGATCTTCTACCTAGCAGGCAGGTGACCCCAAAAATTCACCAAATTGTTATCCAAATTTCACCCCCCAGAGTTAATTTGATAACATGCATCAGAGTTTTTAGTTCCAAGCAAGTAGATTGATTCAGGGGAAAATCGTAAAATTGGCTAAGTCCTGCTCAAGGCCACCTTTGGGACAGTTGGAACAATTATACGCGGAAGGTGCGGATCGGCCGAAAAGCCTCCAGGCGGCCCAAACAGAAAAGGGACATCTAGGACAAATGGATGCGAAATGCCCGGATTGGCCGAAAGAAAGAAAATTTGTCCAAGTCCTTTACTGGGAGTAAGCGGGACAAGAATGTGTGGAGGACGTGAACCGGCCGAATCCGGCGAACCGGAAGAATTTGTCCTAGACAGCACTGGGACATTTGGGACAAATGGACGTGAAGGACGCAAACTGGCCCGATCAGCCAAAACAGGAAACTTCAGCACAAGGACAAGTGGGACAAAGGGGCACATGGGATGCGAGATAGCCAAAGGAGCCAAAAGCCAATCAAATCACGCCACGTGTCACCGGCAGAAAAGGGACGAGGAAGCCCATTTCGGGTGGATCGGAGGATTCTATCCCACGAAGCACTGGGACATCTGGGACAAAAGGATGTGGTGGACATGAAAATCCGGCAGGCCCGTGGACAAATCACAGCATGACACGTGTCGCCAAGGAAAAAGGTCCAAAAGGTCAAAGGGGTGAGTTTTCGAGCACTGATCCGAACCAATGAAATAGTGCCACGTGTCCAAGTTTAAGGGGCCCATAAGAAAATCCCATGAAAAGGTGGAGAGAGAAAATTTCTCAGCGAACCAGAGCCTGCCACGTGTCATCCAGATGGCAGAGCGCGGGAAAAGAAATTTAAAAATCCGTTTTCACCTGTTTTGTGCCCTAAATCTTCAGACCTTCGTATCTTTCGATCCAGAGCTCGGATTTGCACGTTCTTTATATCAACGGAAAGCTGTTGAAATTCTCTACATGATTCTAGGATCAATCTCACATTTTGGTGTAGTTTGGAGGGAGAAAATTAAGAAAACGTCTCTGACACGTGGTGATAGACAGAAGTAATGCTTCAACAACCAACTTTAATGCGTGAGAGACAACTTTAGACAACCCGCCGTTTTGCTAGGATCCGCTGCTTCTATCAAAATGATATGATTTTAAATGCTACCAAGAAGTGGTTGGGGCAGATTTTGGATTTCCTCTCTCTTCCCTCTCTCATTTCTTGATATATATTGTAAAGAAGAGCTCCTTTAAGGGGTCGGACATTTTTGTTTTGCATCCTCCCTTATTCCCTCGCTTGCCAGAGAATTTTTGGAGCTTTCAAACCTCCCATATGGGTTGTAATGCCGATTTTTTCCTCTTGGCCACCGAATATCTTATATCGACTCTTGAGCAATAATATATGTGTTGTGATTGACTCTTAACCCTCTCATGTATTCATTGTTGTCATTTTGATCTCTTATTGCAGTTTGGTTACCTGTGCATGGTGTTTGTATTGCGTCTATGTGGTCTATGTTAAATTTACAAAACGAATGTCTAACATTCCTCGGTGCATCACCTTTGTAGTTTAGGTTTTATTCTATGCATTTTCTTACCCTGTCTCCTTGGCAAGTTAGATTAGGTTTTAGCAAACCCTCTGCATTTTTTGTGTGCATCTGAACAGAGGAATAGGAACCAGCCTTCTCTGGAGAATCTTTTCTCATCTTTACAAGTCCCACGCTTGGAGAAAGGATTCCATGTTGTGCAATCACACTGGATGCCTGAACATCAACCTAGAAGCCTGATTTGCATCCAGGGGTGCTGTGAGTCTGCAACAACATCACCCTTGCAATAAACAACCATGTTTATCCCTATTGTTATTCCTTCTAAATAACTAATGGTTTCACGTTAGTTCTATCCTATTTCTTATATCCATTTCAATCTTATTTTCGATCGTCGATTGAATTATTCTATCACCCCATCAACACTCGAGGGGCATCCTTCATTCTACTAATTTTTCTTCAAAATTTTACTTGATTATGCTTGTCTAGTATATTTGAAGAGAAGTCACTTACTTCACCTCAAACAGGGAAAATGTAGATACCTAACTTCCATTTTTACAATCTTATTTTCAAAAGGCACACAAATCACTCTCATTCGATTAACTAAAATTAGAGCTAAGTGTAAGAAAATAGTAACCTTAGTTAATAGAATTAGGACTAAAACGCTATATAAATGTAGTAAATAAAAATACGGTAAATGTAAATGAATATGTTAAGTAAAATCAAACCCTAGATGTGTAAGAGAGTAGGAAGAAATGGCTTAGCTGATTGTTGTAGATGGTTGCACAATGTCATAGGTATGAGAATAAAATCTGGAAGTGTAGACAAACACTCAGGGACCCTACAAAGGGTAGATATGAAGTGACCGGGACGCCTGGGAGTGAACTCGGGCACCCAATTATGCAATCTGGGTGCTCTAAACATTGTAAATTCTCAAAACCTACAACTGGTATGGTCGCAAGTTGGTTCCAAACCTTCCATTTTTTCCATGTTGGATCTGTCGGATGAGCTGGAGAATGACCTCTAATGCAAAGAGAAGTATCAAACCCTAGAAAAATAAAAATTCATATGAATGGGTTGGACTGATCTCACCTGCCAAACTTTTGGTCTTATCACTAAGCATTGTACTACATGTCAAACCTAGATGTAGTTCTGGTGTATGTGAGCATGTCATGCCCTAGGTGCTCTTGTGTCAGTCACACTTTGTGAAGTAGTGAGCAATAGTAACTATAGAAAATGTAAATAGCATGTGTGCATGGAATAGAATAGAATCCCTCCCCTATGAAGTGTGTGTGATGCAAATCTCCTATCCTTGATGCATGGCACTATATGGATGCAACTCTATATGGAGTGATAGTAGTGTGTAATGTTATGACCTAGGACCTCATTATGGTCTTATAGCTTTATATTTATAGGGATCTCAAGATTAATTTTATAATTAATCCCGAAAAGGCCGAATGAGAAAAAGATAAAGATGACCAACAGCTAGAAATGACCCAAAAAGGAGTGAAAGGGGATTTGCATAGATTAGGGCACCTAGAGGACGCGCTCGAGTACAAGATGGGGCACCTTGATTTAGGGCTAGAATGTCGGGTAGTTGTAAAATGGATGGATAAGTGATGGAAAATACATGGGAACTACGAAATAAAATGTAAAATAAATATGGCCAAAAGGTGGGATTAATTAGTACTTTGTACACTTGAGAACCTTCTAAATAGTAGTATAAGACCGGGCCAAATTATGTGTAAAGTGCATAATTTTGTGTCTATATTTTTCCCCCACTTTATGTTGGTGAGCAAAAAGCTCAATAACATAAAGTAGATAGATATGAGTACATGATATCCATGTAAAGTGTATAAGAATATGTTTCGATGGACAAGACTCAAGCATGGAATGAAAAAAAGAAAATGTGGAGGAGCGTGGATTCTAAAGATGAAAAATATGCATAAAAAGTGATGAGAGTGAACCTAGGTCAGAACGTGTGTGTAGTTTTTGTGGTGTGTAGTGTACCTACATCGTTATTATGGAAAGTACCTATGTGATGTGTTTTTGTTGTTGTTGTTGTTGTTTTCCCAAATTTGACTACTTGTTTCTCATACTATGGACCTGCAAGGAGAAAACGATCAAGTAGTTAAACATGTATGTAAAAACTTTGTGTAAAATATGCATGTGTAAAGTATGCAAATGTAAAATACACTAGAAAAAGTGTAAATGGAACATGTGCACCTGATCCATGTTGAGAAAAAGGGTGTAGAAGGATATCATGTACTGTCACAAGTTTTTCGGGTGATCTCACGCCACCCTGGCTGAAGAAGTGTAGGGAGGAAATGTTTTGTGTCCTCCAACTCTAACTACTTCTACTCGAAATTTTTGAAGAGAACTTTATATTGTCCTAGTTTTTAGGTGATATGATGCCATTGGATAGATAAGTGTAGAGAAGCATACCCACTATAACCCCCAAGCATGTAATCACTTTGCAAAATTACCAAAGGACACCATGTCTTGTTAAGGCCATTGTGTATGAAGTTTGTAGACTAGTCTGAACTCACTCATTGTGTCTGAACCGGTGTAAATACAATGTATTAGTAGAAAACCCACAATGATGCCTCCCCCTCTCTCGGGATACATGCGATGACCCCGGAAGGAGAATGCGGCCACAAAAGAGGACCAACCACACTCGACTTTTAGAACTCTTCCCTATAGAGGGAAAGGGATGTGATTCGTAGACACCACGGTGCACACAAAGGGGATGGCTAGCCAATACAAGTGTTATTTTGAAAACACATGCATGCGATAGGACAAGTGTAAAATACACAGACAACGTACAAACTACACCTAACAAATTATTGTAAACATTTAAGAATACAAGTAGATTGCACAAAGTGGGTTTCAAACATGGGACATCACTCACGATGTCGCAAGACATGCAAGTCCGTCAAGGCTAGAAACAACAAACAAGTGTGCACACGAGCAAAGGGAAAATCTCACATATAATAGCAAATAATGAAAGACAAGTAGAAACAAACAGTAATCATGGGAACATGTAATCCTATAAAACAAGTGTTGCACATGGAACACCCGTTAGTATGTTAGAATAATAACCAATATGTCAAAGATGTTAAGTATAAAATGAAACAATAACACCTTGATAAGATGAATGTGGATGCCCCTAGCAATCGGTATAGGAAGGGTATAAGGCGAGCATCCATGTCATGTGTATAGTCATGTATCTAAACAAAGGCATGAATGTGTATGTGTGGATGATAATGACATATAAGAAAGTAAGCTAACATGTATAATAAAGTGAGCATGTAAAACACTAGTAAGCAAGAGTAAATGCTACCAAGATAATGCAGTATGTTGTGGATGGATGGAATGGAATGCAAGATGGAATGATAGGAGCAACGTGCCCCGAGTGGATGGAATGTGTATGTAGTGAGGCTCATTTTATTTTCCCCCTCAGTAGTCAAGAATGAACTGTAAAAAGATTGCATCATCAAGAAATGGTCAAGGGGACCCCCTCTATCTAGACTAGGGAAATTCCAACCCATCTAGATTTGGGAATCAATATCCATCGCTCCCTAGGGCACTATAGAGAAATGGTCATAGAGGGTCACCCGTGTTAGCCATGTGGCAAGCCATCCATATAGATTCTATGGTGATCAACTCATTAATCATCGAGAATTGATTTATTTTTCCTTTTCAAAGAATTGTTCATATAGAGAACAAATTTGGGGTGTGCGAGGCATCTATATGGATATAAGGGTGCCAATGAAACTAGAATCTATATATCCCTATCACTCACCTGGACAAAATTTCAACGAAAAGGATCTGGTTGTTGAAGTATCCTTTCATATACTATGTTAGATATGGAGAAAGATCCCTTATAGCTCTAAAAGGTACTCACCTTCAAGTGAAAATATTGACCCAATATAAGTAGCATTCTTTTAACATAGCAATACAATTTTGGTTATGTTAATATCGAAAGGAGTGGGATAGAATCATTCTCGCGATCGAAATCACGAGATAGAAAATTTGTGTCATTTGATGAGTAACTAAGAACGAGGGAGGGGGATACGGGAAGAATGAAGTAATGGAGGAGGAAGTAATTGCTGGTGGTATATATGTGACTGATGCTAGAAGAACTCTGAACTATAAAGTATTCAATTTCTAGGAGAGGGTGGAGCATCGATGTTTGCCAGATCAATCTAGAGGGCATATATAGAGAATACAGATCTCTATCTGCGGGCCCCTATCTCCCATATCTAGAGTGGAGGCCAGTCTAGAGGGCAATCAATATATATAGAATACAGATCTCTATCTATCTATTTATCTCTCTCTATCTCTCTCTAGATCTCCCTTTGAACTCGAACTCTAGATCTCACTCGAACTCAACTATCTACGCATTTTGGATCGATATTTTTGGTGAAGCTAGATGCCCTATTGACCCCATGATAGAGAAAGAAGAGACTAAAGAGTGAGTCAAGATATAGAAAGAGATAGAAGATAGAGATCTCCTTATGACATGCCCCATAGAAATTAGATATAGATCTCCAAGGAGTGGAGGCATCGGGGCCCATCTAATCCCTATTTATATATTTGACTAGTCTATAGGTCACTCTAGCTATACATAGGAATCTATATCAACTATATATTGGGGGAGGGGGCAGATCTCTATATAGGGGAGTGAGCGATACCCGACTCGTGTTACATCTCCGATATGGACTACATCACCGCACGCGCGGCCTCACCTCTATATAGTACTATGTCACCAGCTAGTATTGATCAATGGATGAACCTCCATAGAGTATTGTTCGAGCCAACCCCCACCCCATACTTGGATTGGATAAGGCCATTCTCTCTCTTTATATATATATATATATATATATATATATATATATATATATATATATATATATATATATATATAAGTGCATCGCCTATAGATATGTTTAGAGAGATTCGTAAGTCCTCCGTTCTATATTGTCATTCTAGCAGGGAAGAGAGTGCTCTATATAGGGCCCAATAGATATGGCTATGGCAGCCCCTATCTATATATGGGTGTTCCTCATGAATTCGCCAATCGATCCAATAGCTTGAGACGAGAACTATGGATAGGGGCCCGGTAGCTAGGCTATTTGGTTTAGGGAAGGGAAGGGGGCTAGGTGCCTCTATATAATCTACATGGGTGATCGATCATATCGTTATAGTCAAACCCTAATAGATTTGGGTGGCATAGCTAACCAATATACCCCAATCGTGTTGTGTTTTATTGTGTTTCTATATCTATCTATCACCGTGGATATCAATATATGGGTCACACCCCTATAGCGATATCTATATTTAAATGCTTGTGTGGCTCTAACGAATCGGCATAGCCAACGGGTGCCCCTGGGAGACACTTGGTATATCTATATGGCAACATAATTCTCATGAAGTCTAATCTACCATCTCCCACTTGGGTCTCATGAAGGGATATCTATAATCTATCCCGAATCGCCATATAGATAATTCACCCTATAGTCACGCTCTAGAGGAACCCACTAGGGGAGCATTGGGGAAGTCTATCTATAGTTTCTCCTCTCCCAACTATAACTCTATATTATGTGATATATAGTTTATAGTAGGTCGAGAATCTATAGAGATAGGGGTCCCAGAGATAAAACTAACTATAGGCATGTCATATTATGGGCTAGTCCTATATATCCTATTGGGGGCATTCACGGTAGTCCCCCTCGACCAACTAATGAGTACTAGTTGGTGATTTGATCGAGGATATGGAGTGGTCGAGGGCGGATAGTATATATGGCACTGGTCGGTAGAGAGGCCCCTCTCTCTAATATCATATCTATTTCAGCCATATATAGATAGGGAAGATATATATATATATATATATATATATATATATATATAGGAGCACTGAACCGATAGGGTGGATAGGGAAACCGAGGAGTTGAGCTAACTCTAGTTTTAATTTTCCAGCTACTTGTTTCATAGCTTTCATCTGAGCCGCGGATCCTACTCTAGATACGGAAAGACCCACATTAATGGCAGGTTGAATTCCTGCATTGAATAGATCGGCTGATAAGAAAATTTGTCCGTCGGTAATGGAAATTACGTTAGTGGGAATATAAGCTGAAACATCTCCAGCTTGAGTCTCAACAATTGGTAAAGCAGTTAAGCTACCCCCACCTAACTGAGAATTTAATTTAGCTGCTCTTTCCAATAGACGGGAATGCAAATAGAAAATATCTCCTGGATAAGCTTCCCGGCCCGGTGGTCTTCTTAATAGAAGAGACATTTGTCGATAAGCTTGTGCTTGTTTGGAGAGATCATCATAAATTATTGATGTATGTTGTTCTTTATACATGAAATATTCGGCTAAAGCTGCTCCTGTATAAGGAGCAAGATATTGTAATGTAGCGGGAGAATCCGCAGTTTCCGATACCACAATGGTATAATCCATTGCGCCGCTTTTTTGAAAAGTATTAACTACCTGAGCTACGGAAGAGGCTTTTTGACCAATAGCGACATAAACACATATTACATTCTGATCTTTTTGATTGATAATTGTATCTGTAGCTACTGCCGTCTTACCGGTCTGTCTGTCCCCAATAATTAATTCTCGTTGACCGCGTCCTATAGGGATCATCGAATCAATAGCAATAAGACCCGTTTGAAGAGGTTCATATACAGAACGTCTTGAAATAATACCTGGAGCGGGAGATTCGATCAATCGAAATTCGGAAGCTGGAATTTTACCCTTACCATCAATAGGTCGAGCTAGAGCGTTTACAACACGACCCAAATAAGCATCACTTACTGGTATCTGAGCAATTTTTCCTGTTGCTCTCACGGAACTGCCCTCTTGGATCATTAAGCCATCACCCATTAATACAGCTCCAACATTATTTGATTCTAGATTTAGCGCAATGCCTACTGTACCATCTAAAAATTCTACTAATTCCCCTGCCATTACTTTATCAAGACCATGAATACGAGCAATGCCATCTCCTACTTGAAGTACAGTGCCAATATTAACAACTTTGACCTCGTTATTATATTGTTCAATCTGTTTACGTATCATACTACTAATTTCATCGGGTCGAATAGTTACCATTAATACTAAATAATTCTCTTTTTAAAAATAAGACCCATACTATATATATATTTGTATTTTTTTTTAAGAAAATGATTTAGTATATATTAAAGCTAATCAGTTATGTTTTTCATGGCTCTAAGCAGGCCGATATTATGATCGATCGTACGTAAATGTAACTCGCTATTCAAACAACTATTCAGAGTTCCTAGAGCTCTTTGTACAGCTTGGCGAGAAATTTGCTGTCGGACCTGTTCAATTGCTCTTTGTTGTTCAAAGTGAACAGTCTCATTCTTGAAATTCTCTAATTGTTCCAAATTAGCAGAAGCAACATTAATGAGATCCTCTTTTTCTTGCTCTATTTGAGAGTACCCATTTACCCGAATTTCGCGCGCTCTCATTTCTACTTCTCGTAAGCGAGCCCGGGCTTGCTCGAGCTGATCAGCAGCTCCTTTACATAGTTCTTCGGAATTCTGAATAGTACTCAATATTTTCTGTTTACGGTTATCTAATAGATTATTTAATGAAAGTAGATTATAAATTTATTAAACTTATGAATAGATAATCTCTTCCCAAACCGAACACGAACCTTTCGATTCATTCGGCTCTCCTGCTCGGCTTTTTTGGGAACAATCCCCTTTTATTGTTTCCACCAAGCTTGCCCTTTCCGTTCATATTATCTAATATCTAATAATAAGATCAATCTATCAAAGACCGAAATCTCCGAAGGGCTCTTTTGCCGAAAGGCATTTTTTATTATCAAAAAAGTTGTTGTTATTTTCTTTTTTCCTTTTCATTCGTATTTCCTCTTTATCTTTTCTTGAATAAATTCCCTTCTGTGTAGGTCGTCAGTTCCGCACTGAAACCAAAAAATTTGGATGGGAGATTAGAACTATTTTTCAGTAGATAGATCGAATCATTCCATTGATATGAATGTTATATATCGGATCAATCTCCAACTGTGTCTTTGAACCCATCTCATATTGACACAGCGGTGGAAAGAATACCCTGTTGTGCTTGGACTTCAAGCAGTTTAGCTTTAACCATTCTAAAGATTCTCCCTTATTGGTTTATATATTTTCCAACCAATTACGAAATGCTATAGTTCTTCCATGATTTATCGTTTAGAAGTAATTCGTTGAGATCATGCACTTTTCTATCCACAAAGTGCAGCTGGTTGGACCCAACTATATTATTCAAATATACAACTCGCACACACTCCCTTTCCGAAATAGATCAGTACACCAAGTACCACACTTAGATTTATTATATTTGTTTCTAAAATATTGGTATTTAACCCGAAACCCCCAACGGAGGGCCAATAAACTAGGGAAATGAAAGAATCAGTTACATTTTTCATACGCTCTCCCCTCATAGATAACGATATTTAACTTTTATAAAGTTTTTTCTATGACTCGACTCTATTATTCCAGTTTTGGATAAGGAAATTTTAAGTACTTAGTTAGTCCCAGGTCCCATATAACTGTGAATAAGGATACAATTATAAAACATTATTTGAACCAGCCCTCCCCTATTGGCTGAACTAGGAAATGACTAGAGGAGGGTACTTAGAATCCCGACGGGTACAGATTTTTTTTTACAAGATCAAACGAATGGATTAGCAAATAAAAGTGCTAACGCTACAACTAATCCATAAATAGTTAAAGCTTCCATAAAAGCTAAACTTAACAGTAAGGTACCCCGTATTTTACCCTCCGCTTCTGGTTGTCTCGCAATACCTTCAACTTGTCCCATGACAGTCCCCAATTGCCGACCAATGTCGTCCAATAGAAGCAAGGCCTATAGGGGTTAGGCCTATAGATCTATGGGGGCGGCTCGGCTATATAGTGGGGTGGGCCCCTATCTAGAATTCTCTAATCGAGAGGGCATTTCTACTTAGGAGACCGAGACTCAACCGACGTTAGGGCCCTAGTGAAGGTTGTGTCTAACGTGTTGTGATGAATATGTATGTGTAATGGTGATGAAATGCAACATATCGAGATATGTGCGTGAACCCTATAGCCAAAGCGTATATCACGACTTTGTTGAATGGATGATTGATGATTTATCCCTAAGTGTATGTCACTATAGAATGAGGTGATAAATATGGGATATATGGAAAGATGTGCATGGACCCTATAGCCTAAGCGTATACCACGACTTGTTGAATGTAGAAGTGATGATTTAGCCCTAAGCGTATATCACTATGAAATGAAAAGGTGAGAATGGGTGACAATTTAGCCTAAAGTGTATGTCACTATAGGATGAATAAGAAGGGAGTGGTGATGTAATCTAAGGTGTATGCCACTAGAAGATTATAAAAGGAGGGTGGTGATTTAGCCTAAAGCGTATACCATGAGGTGATGAGTAGGATAAATGATGATGTAATAGAATAATAGAATATGTGATGATAGGATGTAAGAGGATAATGAGAAATTGATGAAAAGAGTGGTGATTTAACCTAAGGTGTATACCACTATGGTATGTGATGACGAGTGTGGGTGACGATATAGCCTAGATCATTGGTCACTAGTCCGATGAATTTGGTATGATGATGTGTTGCATGTATGTAAGTTCCATTTGATTGGTAAACCCTCGGCAGTCGAGTATGGACCGAGGAACTAGAGTGTGTCATAGGGTGGTGAGTGCAGCGCATAGAAAACAACACACGGTGTAAATGATCAAGCAAGGAGTAGGGTATGTAAATGTGCATTGTAGGCAATGTAGTGTAGAATGTGTAGTGGGTATGGAATGTGTAATGTAATAAGTGTGTAGATAGAAATAAAATGTGTAATGATGATAGGTAAAACTAGACCCATGTATAAGGAAATCTAGTGTAGCATGTAGGATAGGTAGGATGCAATGTGGGTGTGTAGGATGTATATGTAATGTGTAAGATACAATGATAGGTATCAGTAGAAATAGGAGATGTAGTAGAAGAATGCAAAGCTAGATCAATGTGTGTGTGTGTGTGTGTGTATATATATATATATATATATATATATATATATATATATATATATATATATATATAGTAACCTAGCACAAGATGTAGAATGCATGGATGAAATGTAAAAATAGATGCGAAGTAATGGTGACTAGTGTAGTATGTATAAGATAAATGATGTATAAATGAATAATAGATGAGGGATGTATAAGATAATGTAAGATGTTATCTATAAGATAAATGATGTATAAATGACTAATAGATGAGGGATGTATAGGATAATGTAAGATGTAGGCTATGTATAGAAATGATGATAGAATGTAAATGTGTAGAACCTAGAGTGTAGTGTGTGGGGTTTAGTGTAATGGTAATCCCTCAACAGTCCAGTGTGAATGAAGCACAAGAGTGTGTCATCGGGTAATGAGGGAGGTACAACGCACGAGATAGAAGTGATGATGATACAAATAAATTATATAGTGTAAGATGATATAAGTATGTGAGGATAGAGAAAGGGGTAAGTATGTGTTGTGATATGCCCCCAGTGTAGTGTGTGTGGGACTAGGTGAACTCATCAAGGAGATCGTCATCCTCTAGATCAAATTCAAATGGATCGAAATTGGCAACTTGGTAGGCTATAGTATGAGGTTGATCACATAATGAGCCAGTGAGAGACAAATGGTACATGCCCATAGCATATTCTTCATCAGTGAATGGGGGATGTGGGAAACCGTGTGTGTACCATCAAGTGTAGTTAGGTGAATAGCCAAGAAAGGAACTATTGCAAATGAAAACACAACCAAAAGGCATAGGGAATGAAATATCAGTGTGACTAGGGTCTAAGGTACCTCTGATGTAAGTAAGCCAAGAATCCCCTAATGTGAGTAAAGAAGCACAAGGGGTATGCGGGAGATAGACTAAAAGATCAAATATACGCAAACCATAAGCGGCAGTGATGGTGACAAAACCATAATATAGATGAGAAGCATGAGTAGAAGGCTGAAGGTCCTCAAAAGTAAAGCCAAGATGAGCTAGACCAGCGGGAGAATAGATGGTTTCGTCACATGTGGGGTCAAACAGAACATGTTCCCAATAAGAATCATGAATGAAAAGCGTACATGAAAAAGGGGTGTGAGCTAGTGGTGAAGGAAAAGAGGGAAGGGTATTGTGTATGGATGGAACAGACGGCTGATGTGGAAGAATAGTAGTAGTAGGAGATAGTGTAGAGGGGATAACATCTAGCAAACAAATAGCACCCTCAAGTGGTGGTAAATGAGGTTGATCATCCATAGGTTGAGGTTCATCTGTAGTATCAATGCGAGGAATAGGAATGCTAGTATGAGGGTCATGGACACAATATTAGAATGGATCACGATCTTGGAAGATAGTATACTCAATACGCTCATGTAATAATTTGATGCAACGGTGGACAGTAGAAGAAACAACTTGCATGGTGTGAAGCCATGGTCTACCTAATAAGCAATTATATGAGACAAGAAAATCAATGACGAAGAAAACAATAGGGAGAGTCTTAGGACCTACAATTAAAGGCAAGGTAATGTGGCCTAGACATGGACGAATAGAACCATCATAAGCACGGAGTGAAATGGAAGAAGGGATAATGTCATGAGAGACAAACCTAAGGCTTAGAGAAAGGACATAGGGCACAGATTAAGCTCGAGAGCCATTATCAATAAGAGTGCGCTTGATAGAAACATTATAGATGTGAGACATGATGTAAAGTGGTGGGTCATTGTCAAAGGGGTGAATGTCAGCGGGAGGATTTCCCGAAATGCTATATGCTGAGAAAAGGCCTCGATAAATGTGTCATACAGTAATCTGGATGCATGTCAGCAGAAACATCGATAGTATCAAAGAGGGTTTGAACACGGTGAAGCAAATCAGGGTGGGTAAGCGGTATTCAGTGATAGATATATTCATGATGGTGGAATGAAAAATCCCTAGAAGGTGGTAGAAAGAGACGTCAGGTTCACCAAAATGATTAACTAAAATTAGAACTAAGTGCAAGGAAATAGTAACCTTAGTTAATCTAATTAGGAGGACTAAAATGCTATATAAATGTAGTAAATAACAATAAAGTAGATGTAAATAAATATGTTAAGTAAAATGAAACCCTATATGTAAGAGAGTAGGGAGAAATGGCTTAGCTGATTGTTGTAGATGGTCACACAGTGTCACAAGTCTGAGAATAAAATCTAGAAGTGCATATGAACACTCAGGGACCCTGCGAAGGGCAGATCGAAGTGGCTAGGGTGCCTGGGAGTGTACTTGGAGCGCCCGATCTGTAATATGGGCACTCTGAACATTATAAATGCTCAAAACCTACAACTGGTATGGTCGCAAGTTGGTTCTAAACCTTCTCTATTTGTCATGTTGGATCTGTCGGATGAGTTAGAAAATGACTTGCAATGCAAAGAGAAGTATTAAACCCTAGAAAAAAAGATGCATATGAATGGGTCGGACTGACCTCAGCCACCAAACTTGTGGTCTTATCACTGAGCATTGCACTACATTTCGAACCCGGATGTATCTTTGAAGTGTGTGTGTGTGTGCATGTCATGCCCTAGGTGCTCTCGTGCAGTCACACTTTGTGAAGTAGTGAGCAATAATAACTATAGAAAATATAAATAGCATGTGTGCATGGAATAGAATAGAATCCCTCCCCTATGAAGTGTGTGTGATGCAGATCTCCTAGCCTTGATGCATGGCACTATGTGGATGCAAGTGATGTAATGGATGCAACTCTAGATGGAGTGATAGTAGTGTGTAATGTTATGACCTAGGACCCTCATTATGGTCTTATAGCTTTATATTTATAGGGCTCTCAAGCTTAATTTCGTAATTAATCCCGACAAGGCCGACTAAGAAAAAGATAAAGATGACCAACAACTAGAAATGACCCAAAAAGGAGCGAAAGGGGATTTGCATAGATCGGGGTGCCTGAGAGCGGGACCAAGGCACCCCAAGATAAGCTAGAGCGCCCGATTTAGGGCTAGAATGTTGGGGCGATTCAAAAATGGACGGATAAGTGCTAGAAATTACGCTGAACTGCGAAATAAAATGTAAAATAAAGATGGCCAAAAGGTGGGATTAATTAGTACTTTGTACACTTGAGAACCTTTTAAATAGTAGTATAAAACCGAGCCAAATTATGGGTAAAGTGCATACTTTTGTGTCTACACATTCTTATCAATTTCGTTATAATTAGTGATTTTCGCCACTTAACTAACGTTTCTTGCCACTTTGGTCAGTTAAAAAGCACTTTGTTGATCACCAAACCCCTTTCGCATTCAGGATGCCACTTTACGATGAATCGTAAGCCAAAATCCTCTTCAAAACAGATAATTAGCATTTATTAGCTAATTAAGCCTATTTTGCCCTTGTTTTGGTCAATATACCCTACTATTAGCTCAAACCCTCTTCCACCACTCAAAATCACCCAACTTTCCTCCACAAGTATCAAGAAGCTTCAAAAGCTTATCCTAGCCTCCTAGTTGACCCTAAGTGGTTGATTAAGGCTCCACACATCTTAATCACTTGATAATTCACTAATTGTTATTTGCAAAGCTTAATCATGATTAGCAATTCTAATCTAATTTGTGGTTTTTAGTCCCACATGCACCAAAATACAAGTTTTTCCCAAAAGGAAAACTATAAAAAGAGTTCACCTCTTACCTTAATACTTTACACCATGCTTTGATTTGCATCTCATATAATAAAATATGATATATAGCCAAGTTTAATCCTTGCATAAAGCCTTCAACAATGTTAGTAGATGGATATCTAAAGTGACTTAATAAGTCATTTGGAGAGGCCATTTCACCTTGTTTGGAGTAGAACCATACCCATTTGATTTCCCTCTTAGGTCTATGTAGGCCCATGCTAGGTAATTGAGCATATTAGTAGGCATGTTTAGTTAGATTTTGAATTGTATTCATGTTAGTTAAGCATTCCTTTAAGCTTTTATCTTAATGTTGCATTCCTAGACTTATAACATTGATTAGAGGTGGCAATGGTGTTAGCCTTCCTTAGTTAGTCATGTAATTTGCTTTGTAAAGTTTAGGGTGCTTTTAGCTACATCCAATTTAGCAATCATTTATCCATCTCTTTTTATCAAAATGTGGGTTGAAATCCATCCTAGGAAGTTTTCACTTCCTGGAACCCGACATTGTTAGGCAACCCACCCATCTATCTATGAATCATCTCCGTGTTGTAGTTCTCTTTATTGTGCGGAGTTACTAAGGATCGTAACGAAAGGGATCTATTGCGCGTGTATCCATCGTCATCCCATCTAGAGGTACCTTAAACCCTCTCATATTGGAGTTTCTTATTTCCTTGTTTCCATTTCATTAACTTGAAATAGGAGCACGGGAATTTGGTAAACAATATCATCATCATATATACAATATCAAATGTCCATATCCAATGTCTACATCTACACAAATATATGCATGAACGTGTCATCAAGGGAATCCATATACGAAAATGTGTTCCTTCATCATGAGGCATATACACAACAAAAATATAAAATGTGCATCCATCATACATCGAGTCATGGATGACTCTCTCCTACATTAGGACTGCGGTGCCTCATCTCCTCTCCTTGGTAGCGGCATCATCCAATAAATCTAATTGATCTCAATGGCCTATGAGATCTTCTTGACCTCACGGATCTGTTGCCTATCCTCGACGACTATAACATGGTGCCCTCGGCCCTTAGGAATCGTTGCCTCGTATAAGACTTTATAGTATTGTACCTCTTGTGATACAACAATCAAATCATGTAGAACATCTCCCATTCCACCTTCCTCTGCCACGTGATGAGCGACATCCCTCTCCAATGTCAATTTTTGTACCTATGTTGCAAGCTGATCTCTCTCAAGCACTCACGTGTGCTTGTTGTAGTTGTTTATGAGACATTATCAATATGGCATCTCTCTCTCGCATAACCTTGTCTCTTTATGTCTCGTAATGAAATCTTTATAGTTGAAGGCCCTAGAGGTGGTACCAATGAAAGCTTACCACAAACATACTCCTCTCCCTCATCTCCCCAACCGTCATCACCATCACCATCTCCAACCCCATCTCCATCTATGTATTCTCGTGTAGGACTCATTGGCCTCGGTGGTGAATATGGAACTTGTATTGGTGCATGTCCAACCTATATCGGAGCCTATCCAACCCGTATCTAAGCCCGCCTAACCTAAACCAAAACCTAAACACGTACCTATGCTTGAACTTGCATTGGTCCTTGAGCATATATTTGTGCATGTGCATGTCCCCTGCCCAATCGGCCTCCACCTCTCCCACCTCTCCATTGCAAGGTATCCCTCACTACTTTATGCATGTTGCTTTATAGCCACTTGTGGAATAGTGATACGCAAGGGCATACTCCCCGCATACCACACTCGTGTACTCTATCATCTTCCCAAGATCCTCAATATCATCTTGTGGTCCCAAGCCTATGGTAACTCCAAAGAAACTAGCCCTTACAACCCTCTCAAAATTCGGGCCCCAAAATCAACTATCTCCCATGCCACTCATGCATACCACTTTGCTCTCCTCTTAGTATATCCTGGATCAACCCAAGTTGTTGTATGACCCTATCCAGCTTTGTATCTCTTCATAATGTGTGCACATCTCCCAATCATGATGTGGTCTACCTCCTACCGTCAAACCAACTTTGTGTCATCTGTCATCCATCTATACCGCTTATATTGTCTCCATGTAATCATGCGTAACTGTAGATCATCTATGGCACATCTATAGAACTCCATATCCCCCTAGTGACCTTTATGACCAGCACCCACCGTCTCCCATCCAAATGTCGATGGGTCATCCAGATTGCCTATCTCTTAGTATGCCTAATGTATGGCTCACAACAATATGATCCTATGACCAAACTCCGTAGTAAGGTAGTTGGACCAACACTCATTTGCTCTCTGTGACAATATCAAATGCGATCTATGTATAATTGACCCAAAATACAGGGCCCCCATCAAGGAGTTTAGTCAATCAAAACAACACACTTTTATTATTTTAGAGAGAGATATTTATACGATATTGATCCACAATATATGGGATCTAATCCCTATCCTTATCCTCCCACAAATCACTCCAAACCGTACAAACAAATAACAAACTACCCATTTATTTACCTCATGGTATATTACTAATTTACCATGGAAACTCTAATTTCCCAACATTCCCTCCCTTAGAGTTGACATGGGTAGATACAAAACACAAACAACTCAAAAAAGATAATCCTCATCGCTTGAAAAACCTTCAGTATTAGCATTTGTGTCTTGTTCTTCAGTATCATCTTCTTCAGTAGCCATGGCCTTGTCAGATAGTTTTCCATCAAGTAGATCTTTTGCTCTTTTCATGCAGTTGAGAATAACATGTCCTGGCTTCCTACAATAAAAACATATACAGTTTTTGATATGTTTTGATTTTTTATAGGAATTACTTGATTGACTAGCTAATGTTGCTTCTTCTTCTTCATCATCCTTGCTTTCCGTATCGAGTAGCGTTGCTATTATGCTCTCCAAGCTTGGATTTAGTTTACTTAAAGTAAACACCATATTGGACATACTTTTAGGCATGCTATTTAGTAATATGGCCTTTGCATCATTGGGTTTCACCTTTTCGTTAATGCCATCCAGTTGGGCCATTAGAGAGCGGAACTTGCTGATATGAGATACAATATCTCCTCCTTCTTCCATTTTCAACCCATATAATTTCTGCTTCATATTTATCTCTGCATTGTCAGTTCTTGATCCAAATAATTGATTCAATGCTTCCCATATTTCTTTGGATGATTTTTTGAAATCTACATGATGTAGATACGGTTTGGATAATCCGAGGCCAATAATGGCCAAAGCTTTTTTATCTTTAACTTTCCATTTTTGGAGTGCGTCGACATCTCAAAGGTGCAACCGATCCTCCATCAACAATGTCCCAAAGATCCTTTTCAATCAAGAACAGCTTGGATTTGGATTTGCCATGTATGGAAATCCTTTCCATCGAATTTTTCTATCTGGTTCATTTTTTCCATTACCAAATCACCAAAAGAAAATAATAAAGTAATCTTTAACAACTCAGAGAATCAATTTGAAAGATACACGTCCAAATCTAGTAGATCTGTCTCCCTTTCATGCACAGCTGGAACAGGTCGCTGCAGATCTGATATGTGGATGTCAGATCTGTTCAAAGGAACACGTGAAGAATGAGTATCTTGGACGGTGAACCTCAGATCTCCATGCATGCAGTGAACTCGCCAATAAAATATCTCCAATAAAACCAAATGTGCAGATCAATAAAACCATAGGAATGACCGATGTATTCCTTAAACCACGTAGATCCAGATCTGAAAATAACAAACACGTCAGGCTCCAAACAGACTTAGCAAAAACGCCTCTGACAGATTTAACAGCCAATCAGGCTTTGTCTCTTCTTTGACGCAGCCGCAGATCAATTGGAAAAGAAAAGGATCCGGTACAATTAATACAAATGTATGTACGCAGCTAACACAGAAAAAACTGCTATATCAATCGACCTCCTCAAAGCTTCATCGATCCAATAAATACAGTCATCGATCCAATAAATCAACGCATTTGATCCAGAGACTCTTCTGACGCTAAAAATCTGGTAGAATGTAATTGCACATATAAGTTGGTACCTCTGCAAAAAAACTGTATGGTCATCAGCGGTAGAAAGATTACAATATATAATGTTCAGCTGAATCCGTGGAGACGTGGACAGGATGGTAGGTCGAAGCTACAAAAGGGGACGTGGAAAAGTGCCAAGAAGCCAAACAAATATATACACCTATGCAAGTGTTTACACAAAATGTAAATCTGGTATCTCCAGCTACTAGTACTGAGAAAATATCTCTAATAAAATTAAAAAAATGTCAATAATATTCACAGTGGTCTGCACTGTAAAATTATTGGCAAATAATAGCCTCTCAAATGATAGGACCAATTGACATGGTCTACACTCAAAGGATCCTGTAGGGAACAAGGCCAGAATTACAGAGAGGTCCCTCACGGTGCCTGCTCTGATACCAAATCAAGGAGTTTAGTCAATCAAAACAACACACTTTTATTATTTTAGAGAGAGATATTTATACAGATATTGATCCACAATATATGGGATCTAATCCCTATCCTTATCCTCCCACAAATCACTCCAAACCGTACAAACAAATAACAAACTACCCATTTATTTACCTCATGGTATATTACTAATTTACCATGGAAACTCTAATTTCCCAACACCCCATGCAAATAATGTACCCTCCATCAAATCTACTATACTTGATCAATCCTAGTTGGAAATGACTACTTGTCTTATTAGGCACGGTAGCCGTTGATAAGAGCCATTAGGTATATAGGTAATCTAGCCACGTATCATCCTCCATACACTCGTAAAGATGAATTGACGTGCCCTCCTTGTAAATGTCCTCTAATCGAATAGTGATTGTATGTGTGCCCGAATCCGCACAACACTACCATCCCACCGTACTAGTCTACCATGTATCGAGACTCGCAAAATCTGATATACATCCTCTAGTGTGACTCTCGTCTCACACCGTAATCCCCAGAATGTCGACTCCCGTTGTGTCATCTCTCGGCCAATGCGCTTAGCGACAAAGGATCCAACCTAATATCCAAAATTTGAGCAATATATGTAAGGCATGTGGCCTCTAATAAAGTGCATAACCCTCTCCTCTCTCTAAATCATGTGTCTCTCGAACAACCGCAATTGTCATGTGACGCTCCCACACATCTAAGGCATATAGTCTCTGCTAAAAAAAAACAAATAAAACAACATTGTTCTTCTAATTCATCCTCTAAATCTCTTCGATCTCTTCTCCTCCACACTAGCGCGAGCTTATGTTACGCTAGCGCGTATACTTGAATGCTAGCACATGTTACGCTAGTGCATACACCTACACACTAGTGCATACACCTACACACTAGTGCATGTCATTATAGCACGTGCACGTATTAACACTCATGTGCCTACCTATATGCTTTGGCATGTTTCCCCTTCGAGGTTATACACCTACATCTACACTAGTTCGTACATTTGCGCTACGCTAGCGCATATTGCGAGTCACGGTAGCGTATCTAGGTGCATGCGCTAGCATAACTTTTCAAGCTTTCCTCTAAGCCAAAAACGTAATAAATGCTTTCAAAAGATTTTTTTGGGATATGTACCACGTTGTCGTCCAGTGCTCGACCAAACTCTTGGACGTGATCCGCACGATGCAAGCTTTGGGGATGACGAACCTTCTCTCTCACAACTCGAGCAAAAATCTCACTCAAAGGGCAAATACACTATAGTAACAAAAATGACCAATGATTTTTGCAACACTTCTACTTAGACTCTTCTCCTAACCCAAATTTCTCACATTTTGGCCTTTGTGCCCTCATACCTAACTTTCTACATCCTTTCGTCTTATCCTTGTCTCGTGACTTCTTATCTCGCTCCTATCAAGTAGTTGTCCACCGCTTCATCGCATCGCCCACCCACATGAGGGGCACTCCTTCAATACTTATCTGGACTCGTTGAGGCATCCAAATGCTTCACCAGGGTAAATCAAGCGATCTAAACCACTTTGTTATCATTCATCGATCGTTTTACAAGCGTCTACTATCTTTAAAGCATTATTACTCCATAATAACACTTTAAAGAGGGGAAAATGTAGACACCCCAAAATAACCACTACACATTATAAACGTTCAAAATCTTATTAAATCCATTGTCCCTCTCTAGAATTAATTTAATTAATTCTATTGCACCCTATCACCCCCTTAGCTATTAGCTAATTTAATATCAAATTAATTAAACAAATCTTCGCATTATCCTCACATCATATCCACCTCCTCGACTCAAGTTGACTAAAGTTCAAAATCATTATTAAATTCAAGAAGATAAGTTTAAACTAACTCAAATCATGCATTTGAATTAACCAAAGATATCTCCCAAGTCTTCGCTATCTAAAAATTAGTCCACATGCTTCCAAAAGCAAATCATTCACGACACTTTTTGGGTGAATAAAATAGAGGATATGGAATTAATAATAAAAAAACATGTGCAACCCCTTGCCAACTCAACAATGACTCATCCATGCAAATCTAGAACAACAATTCAACTCTTCAATCAATCTGGAAACTCAACTAAACAACTCAGTCATGTTTAGTTATCTCCAAATCAACTCAATCTAAACTTAGCTTGAGGATTCACCTTCCTCGGCTATAAATCAATGGTCTTTCCTTCACAAATCATCCACCAACAAGCTTGAGAGTTCATATTGTTATTTTGTTTAATTGCTTGGTGAATCAATCAATCATATTGTTATTCTGCCCATATCATATCAAATCAATCATCTTCATGCTCATAGCTTGATCTATCTTCCATTCAAAGTACTTCTTGGAGCATCCACAAATCTACAAAAGCTTTCAAATCAATCGGATCCAACAAGAGCATTACTCAACCTTGTTCTTACAGCCAAATCCAATCTGAGGTGGCTTTGGATCTTATCAAAGGAATGTTTGTTGTATTTATTTTAACTTTCTTTGTTCGTGTAATTTCCATGGTTTGCACCTGACAACCTCTGCAAGACCAAGGGTTTTCCTACAAAAAAACTTAACTAGAAGAGTCTCGTTAATAGGTCAATTCAACTAGAACTAGAAGAGTCTCGTTAGACTAGAAACTTTCTTAAAAGAGCCTCATGTGGGGCTATATCATAGGACTTCTTGAAGTCTGTGAAAACCACAAAGGTGGGCTTCTTGAGCTTAGCCCTCTACCTCATAGCAATCTCATGTGGCACTGCAACTTGACCAATACACTTTCTTTTCTGAAACCTACCTGCTTTTGGAGATGAATTTTTTCTCCAATTATTTCTCAATTCTCTTAATGATCACATTGGTATGGATTTTACGTATGCCATTTACAAGGGATAATGGAGCATCAACTCTCCTTTCTTCGGGATGGAGTCTAGGAGAGCAGTATTGAGATACTTCAGGTTCACCCCATTCCTCCAAATGCAATTTATAACTTCCAAGTATGCCATCACCAAAGGACTCTAGGTAACCTTGCCCTTCAGCTTCCACCTTTGGCGACCATGCTTTTTCCGCCCAAGAACAGCTTTAAACCACTCTAGGGGCAAACCGGGTGCTGAACCCGGTGAACGAACAAATAGGCGGTCGTTCTGGAAATGTGAAGCAAAAGTCCTCCCCATGGAATTCCAAACTCCTTACTGCCTTCAACTTTTTCCATAGGATGAGGCCATTAAGAGATGTCAGGTCAGGGTGCTCCTCCATGATTAAACAGTATTAAGGTTTATATGACAGTCCTGAATGATACTGCTAAGACTTCAGGGTGCAAGCTTGAAATTTTGAATTACTCTAGCTATTTTGATTTTGGTAAATTTAAATCTTTAAAACAATGCCAGTGAATAATTTTACATATAAATTAAAATGTCATTGATAACGCTGCAAACACTAATCAAATTCTGAATTACCAGGTTGATATTTTACAACATTAAGGCTTATATGACAGCCGTGAATGATTATTGCAAAGCATAATGATCTACATTATAAGTTAATGGGAAAAGTAAAATAAGCATACGTTTATCTTTAGGTATACTTCTCCATCATAATAACAAATAAACCCAATAGAACAGAGGTGAAAGCAAAAACAAACTAAACAGAAGCTAAAGTCAAAACTCCTGATGTTCAAGCAATGGTCATGGTGCATCACCAGAAACGATTCAACTGTATAAATTAACCAGACCAAGAAAATTGCATTACCCAATCCTTTAAAAAGATTCCCCTGATGAAAAAATGTACAACAAGAATGTTCTATTTTATCATTTTGTGAGTTGAATATAAATGAAACAGTGGACAAATCTATAAAACTTTGATCCGTATACATCAGAACTTTCATTTTGCCACGCATGTGGACAATCACAAGGACAGGTAGGGTGTTGAGATTCTCTTGTCCAAATGAGATCCACCTCCTGTTTTTACTAGAAACTAATACTAACATAGCCGCCATAAGCATACAGGACTGAGAAATTAATCATCCTTTCACTCACTCCACAAAGCCAATCCATAGCTTCAATCTTCAGTTCGGCTCGACCTAGACATTGCTACACTCACTCGTATGGATCTACCTTCCAAATTCTGCACCCACAAAACAGGAAGAGAGATTAAATCAAAAACAGCACAGTTGTATTAAAATCTCTTCATCCTAAAAGCGATTTGATAAATAATACATTATACCCCAATTATTAAGCAAATATTTCATGATACTCACTCTTTGTTGAGAAGGCAGGGCAAATAATACATGCATTGTGTACAAGAAATCAAAATATAGCAAAAAGATAATAAAGGGATGCATTTTCACTAGGTAAAATACTAGAGAAATAAGGGTATATACCTCTCCATTCATTGAGGAAATAGCAGCATCGACATCAGCTTCTGAGGAGAAGGTAACAAATCCAAACCCTCGGGATCTTCCTGTTTCACGGTCAAATACAACTCTTGCACCCAACACATTTCCTATTTTGTCAAATGCACTTCTAAGAGCATCTGAGGTTGTGCTAAATGGAAGATTGCCAACGTAAACCTTGTGTGGACTGTCAACATAGTTGTTAGTATAAGAACGTGGCTGTATACTTCTAGCTCCTCCTCTAGGAACCTCTGGAAAATTGACCCGCAAAGGACGTCCACCTACTTCCTGCATTAGTTAAAGTCCGGCCATGACAGTTTGTCAGTCATCTTCTGACAAAATGAACTAACCAAAGGCACAAAAATACATATAAGATGCCGGTGAGATTAATAATTACTTCCCACATTTTTTTCATTGAGAGCACAATATTACCTCTCAACAATTCTAAACCGTGCCAATGAAATTCCTTTTTTAACCAACAATTTAACTGATCAAACGGAATTGAATTGATCCCGAAAAATGAATACAAAGCCTTGACAATTGAGCAATATTTATATCAGAGCAGTCTCCTCACTTACAGAGCCTCTAAACCTTTGAATGGCTGCTTCAGCTTCTTCCACAGTGCTCATTGTAACAAAGGCAAATCCTCTGCTTCTTTCAGTAGCTCTATCATATATTACTTGTGCCCACAGGGCATTCTCAGCATTCTAAGTGAGTGAATATAATGTAACAAAATGCTATGCCCAGAAAATCTACTATTATTTGGCAAAGGAAGGATGAAATAAACAAGAAAAATGTGGTTCGTATAGAAAAAAACAGAAGAAAAAACAACAGAAAAATCCGACAATAGAACTTTTCTCATGTGATATACAATAATATATATAATTTACATTTCTGTCACAAGAAGCATCCTTTCCCATGTTTCAAAAGGAAAAAACAATATTGAGCCGGAATATAATAGTCTTAAATTAAGTAGAAGCAAAGCAAACTGAAAAATTAAAACTCGAAGCTATACAAGAGAGCTGTCTAGCAGAGTAAATTGCAAGCCTGAACAATTGATTTGCAAATTCAGACCACTGAAACCATTCATGTACTGACGTGAATTTTATGAGATCGTTTAGTTCATTTCATACGAAATGAAATTTGTAAACAATGGTTTCACCATACCCCATCTAAAAAATTTTAAAATATACTATTTACAACAAGAGACAAAAAAGGGATACATCAACTTTTCAATTTCTACTGCTTTTAGCCACCATCATTCCCTTCCTTCAGAACAAGAGCCTCTAACTTCTAAGTCTATCGATATAATATTCGCAGTTGAGTAGCCTACATAAAGGGATAGATGTTCATAGCTCATTGACAATGGTTCTTTCAAAACATCAATAAGTATAACAAGTTACTGATATTAACAGTCCACGGACTCCTCGGTCTCCTCACAAAAAGCAAGAGTTTCATTTCTGTGGAAATTCCAGAAATAGGTTTCCCAAAAATATGATATTTGTACAGTATATAGGTTACTAAGAAAAATTGAAAGCATAGAGAAAGTATATCAAATGAAAGAGAAATCTAAAGTTGGAGGATTCAAATGTTTTGCATTTAAGTTTGAGTTGGGGAGACTCACAAATGAAGCATGCATTTAAGGTTGTTTTCTCACCACTTTCAAGCATGATCTGGGACAAATATACTGGCTCTGGCAGGATCCTGCAAAGTGGGATCAAGTCTTAGGAACCCTAGAAATGCTCTGAACCAGCTAGCCACTCTTAGGGAAAAGAACTACGAAGGTGTCCGATTAATACACACATAAGGGGAAATGTCATGCAAAGCAAAATCCCAATAATCAAAACTTAAAATGACTTGAAAGATTTACTGTGGACTGTAAATGTGTTGGAAGATTATTATAGGTGGTGTTTTATTGGTTACTTGGCTGCTTCTGTATTCAACTTGCAAATGAATTTTTATGGGGAAAAGATTAGCTTTTTATCATTTACAGAGACACTTCTTTGATGAGGAAACTGGTTTGAATATTATGGAAGTATAGGTAGGTTAGTTTGGCTCTCAAGACTGGCATTCACCAGGTACAGATGGATGATACATACACCAATTGTGTTAAGACTTTGTTGAATCTTTTATTGCTAAATGCTAGTGATCATGATTTCCCATCAAAATTAGTAATTTAATAGTTTCACTTACATAACATGGGCCTCAAAGCCATAGATGGATGTATGACGCAGAACCCTGCTCTGTCTCCCAACCCTGGTATTCCCTCCAAAAACTAAAGCAGAGTTTTACTCTATCTCCAGTGACTCTGATCACAAAGTTCTCATTTTGAACATGAAAACAACCTCCAATCTCTGAATTTCCAGGATGAAACAGAGTCCTGGAGGACCTCCTTAAAACGTATACTCCAAATGCTGGGACAAACCTGCAAGTGGAAACTAAACTCTACACCACCCACAAAGAAAACTAACTGAAACAGACATCTAAATCAGCAGCAGAGAAACAAATTCTTACCTATCTAAATGGACTCATGAGTAAATTTCAATAATGAAAACACACAAATAAACTTGGATTAGCAGATCAAATAAATACATAAAGGTAACTTAAAGTGCACACATACAACGTTCAGAAATTCTGATTAAACCTAGAGTTAGCAGCTCTCCAACTGGGCCATTCTCTTTATTTCTTCCCCCAATAAAAAAGCTAAAACAAGTGCTATCCTATTTTCACCCGTAATCCCCTAACTATTGTTTCCCTCCTATAATTCTAGCATTGATTATATTTACTTTTTTCAAGTTCTAACAATAGCTATGATGCCCAGATTTTTGACACAGCATTTAATAATCCGTGACAAACATTTCCCAATAAAAAGCTAAAACAAGTGCCATCCTATTTCCACATATAATCCCCTGACTATTGTTTGCCTCGATTGATTCTAGCAGTGATTACGTATACCTTTTTTTGTAAGTTCTAGCAATAGCTATGATGCCCAGATTTTGCCACGGCATTTAATAATCTGTGATAAACACTTCCCAAAGTTGTGGATTTTATTTTTTAAACTAGCAATTGCACCATAAGTGTGCAATGGAAATGCCGATAGGTGGGCATGACGAGGGATGTGAGTTCAATAAATGAGTGTGGTTAGAATCGTGAATACAATCAGAAGCAATAATGCAAGTAATGATATTCCAAGTGTTATTCCTTTAATAATAAGCCATGTGTTTCAAATTCTATTCCTTCAGTAATAGCTAGGAATATTGCTTAATAAACACTCTTACACTACATATTAAATGTGTGTCCTCTTTTGCCAATCTTCAATCTACTTGTCTTTTACATACATATCATTTTATAGTAAAATATTTATGTATCTACACCTCTTGGTAACTACATATTAAAACACATCCAAATCTCCCATCCACCTATGAAACATATATACAAATAGAGCACTCTCTCATTTTCCAATAATAGAAATAAAATTAGTGTATTATCATTGGTAAGTAAGGCAAGTCACTTGCACACATTGTATTGGTGTTGGGAGCTTTCACAACAATTAAATGTTACCCACACCTTGTATGCCTTTTTATCAATATTTCTTTGATATGACAAGTATAACAATGAAATTTCAGGTTTGCATATTATAGATATTTTAGATTTATCCACATCCTGAATGCCATTATCAATTTTTTCTTAATAGGACAAGTTTAATGTAGGAAATTTAGGGTTTGTAGAGGTAAAACACATTTTAAATTTGTTTTTAAGGGCATTCGATATAGATATTCCTTAGATTGATAAGATTGTGGTTTAAAAGATATGATATGAATCGTATAGCTTCAAAAGTATCATATATGTTGTTTGTTTCTCCATCTATTTAATAGCAAAATAAACGTTGAGCGGGAAAAATAGACCCATGTCAAACAAACCCACCAACCGCGTTAAGCACTCTTCAAAACCCAAAGCATAACATGGAGAGCGACACATCCTAAACGCCCTTTTAGACCTGCCATTTTCCTTGCATAATAATAAAAGCACTTTATTTGAGATCCGGAGGTGTTAACCATGCTGAAACCCAAGTTAACGTTGTAAATTTAGCAATAATTTTATTGTTTTCATAAATGGACAAATTCCATGCAGAGCCGTAACGGTGTTTTCCTACAACTTGGGGTCGTTGGAAGACAAGAGCAGCAACAGCAAGGGAATAGCCCCCACTTCCGCAATGCACGCCCGTTTCTCCATCCCACATTTCGCAAGCAGCCTCAGCTCGTACGCCACTTGTTTTTTCACCTCGGCCGTGCCCGTACTCAGATTCTCCACCAAAACGCCACCGTCATCTTGGTGGCCTCCAGCGCTGCCTTCGTGGTGGCGATGCTCTCCAGCGCGCCGTTCTGTGCATGTTTCTCCGGTTTCTCGAACGGAACGCCGTTCTTCTCGCACCATTGACAAATCAGGCTGCGGAGAGCATGGTTTGGAATCAGATTCGTGTGCAAAAGCTTCTGCCCAGATTTAGGACACGTACAGTGTCCTTCCTCGATCCATCTCGTGATCGAAACACGGTCATAGGTCTGACCCATGGCCACAATCGCAGGGTCGCGCATCAAATCTAGCGAAATGGGGCACTTGAAATCATCCGGCACTTGAATATTTTCCGTTGAACTTGCCTCTAAAAACCCCAACGCCTGTTGCTCGTCCTTATCGTAGCACTCCTCCGCGATGCCGAAGAGAACACACTTACAATAACGCACCAGCCCAATCAAGCTATTAATCATCGAAATTACTGCGGGCACAGAAGCAGAACAGTGGCATGGAGGATCAGGGGAAGCAAACAATTCAATGGTCTTGCACACATACGGATCTGCCCAGAGTCATGGATTTCGACCGTATCAACTCGCCTCCGACTATAAAGAAATGCCTATCGGCATTAAAAATGCCAGTTGTTAATATACTGCATCAACATTTGTAATTGATCAAGAGGACTTCAAAGCTTTGTATGAATGTACATAACACACTTCTCATTTCCGAACCTTTCAACCATCTGATTGTAAGCAACACTAATTTCAGCGATATGAATGCATGCACATGCAAACATCAGGCTTTTAACATATAGACAGTGCATGAATTCCTCAAAGAAACTTGGCTTGGGGATGTAGTCTTCTCGCAACCAACACACACAGAGTTACAGGTCCAAGTTTCTCAATGAAATATGGTAGTTTTCTAATTCATCAATTATCAACCAACAAACACAGAGATGTATTTTCTGAATAAATCAATCCACCTGCAACCACAAAAGCAGTGTTCCATGTTGTTCAATGAAAAACAGTAGTCTTCTCATTCATCAATCGTCAACTGATAAAGGCAGGCCAGGAATTCCCCTCATTGATCTATTATCAACCAACCAATACAGGGAGGGCTATGAATTCCAAATTACTCAATGAAATGTGGTAAGCTTCCCATTCATCAATCATCAACCAATAAACATACAGGCATGTAACCTGTGCTTGATAAATCATTAAGCAACCAACTGCAGAAGGAAGCAAAGTATCAAATTTCTCAATCATATATGGTAGTTATCTAATTCATCAATGACCAACCAAGACAAGTGCATGTGCACAACCACATAGGCCAAGTTCCCAATTGCATTTACTTGAATTTCAAATTATTCAATGACATGTGTTAATATTCCCATTCATCACTCATCAGCCAATATACATAGAGGCGTGTAACCCATGCTTGATAAATAATTAACCAACCCACCACACAAGGAAGTAAAGTACCAAATTTCTCAATCAAATATGGTACTTTTCTAGTTCATCAATGAGCAACCAGGACAAGAGCATGTGCTCAACCACATAGGATGAGTTCCCAATTGCATTTACTCAGTCAATTAGGGCAGTTCTATGTTCCCAGAAACAATAAATGGGAAATGTGCCGGCAAAAACAACAAGATGAAAACCAGGGGTTGGATGAGGTTGCACATAAGAAACAATCAAGAAATGGTTTTCCTCATATAAACCCAGTATACCATGATATTTATGCTAATGGAGATGAAGCCACAATGGAAGTGGCCCTCCTACTAGCATAATGGTTGATTGGTTGCAGATGAGTATGTTTTCTTCCTCGGCCTCCCTTCTCCCCTTATGTGGCTTAAAAACTGTCAAAAAAAAAAAAACTTTACAACAAGATTCTAAAAATGTCTTACCGCCTTAAGTTAGACACACTAAATATGTGCACCTTGGAACTGTTTCTACGAGTATAAAATCCTCATATTTGCGTTAAAAACTGTGATGTCCCTTTTTCAAAATTAATTAATTTTGGATACCCAAAGCCTATTTTTATTATTTTTGTAGGTTAAGAGGAAATTAAAGAGGGAAATAAATTAATTTAAGTGGTCCAAGGGTACTTTTATATTTTAATTGGAAAAAGGACACTTAAATTATATTATTAATCCAAAAAAGCAGAAATAGAATAAAATAATAATAGAATGATGAACTTCTATTATGGGGTGCTAAAGATAGAATAATAATTAAATAAGCATTCTATTATGGGGCGCCAAAGATAGAATGGGTTGCATGAGCATCAAGATCCTATTTTTAGGATGGAGAGAGGATAAAGCAATTTTATATTGTTTATTCCTATTTTTAGGAGGGGGCGCCAACTTTGGAGAAGGCCTTGGAAGTTATAAAGGCAAATTTGGGGTTTATTATTACATTCATCTTGGAAATTTATCAACTACTTCATTATCTGCAAGTAGCTTCTACTTTTGCATCAATAATGGAGGACGAGGGCTATTTTAGCATCCAAAACAACAAAGTACAGCCAAGGATTTCTTCATGACAAACATTTGCAAGGCATACTGGACACTTCCATAGTTGGACGCCACCCTTGGGAGATTGATTCTATGTTGGGCGCCACATCTGGAGAGTTTTTGCAAGGGTTTCAGCTTGCATGTTTATTTCTTGCAGCCTTCTACATATCTGGATCATCAAAATTGAGCCAGTAATTGTATACGAGATATTCTAGTATTTGCCTTGAAGCTGATTTGAAAATAAATAAATAAATTCTATTTTGTCTACAATTGGGGTTTGTTGTTTTTATTAAAAAACAATTTATTGTTGTCATAAAAGTTCAAATTTTTATACTGCTGCCCTAGGGTTTGATAAAATATCCAAATTTGTTAGAAATTATTTATCAGGGATATTACAATGGTATCAAAGCTAATTTTCCTCCTAGCTTGTGGATAAAAAAAAATAAATTGCAGCTTTGAACTTCATGTAGGGTAGTGACAAAGAAGTCGGTACTACCAAAGGGAGAAAAAGAAAGGTACAAAACAACCGAAGTCATGGGTAACAAGGATCCAAATGAGGCACACTTTGACAAGCTTGTTCAAGGACAAGACAAGTTAGTTGATATGATGGGTCAGTTAATCCAAGTTATGCAAGGCACGAATGTGCAAAGGGCTCCAAACGGTGAGGGAAGCTCTTCAAGAGTGAACCATAACCAGCCCTATCAGAGGACAGCCATTGGTTCTACTATTAGGCCCTTCCAGCCTAACTTCCTACATAGAGAGGAAGCAATTCAAGAGGCAAAAATTCAGCCTACCATAGCAAATGATATTGTTACTAGCTATGAGGAGTACAAGGTACTTCCCAATGAGATTAGAGATGCCATATCCCTCACCAATTTTATTAATCTGAAGGAAAGCAAGGGTGGACCAAGAGTTGAACCTAGGCCACAAACTAATCAGAGAGACTGCAGCAGGCTTTAGGGAAGTTGTCACTCCCTACTTTTGATGGATCTAATAAGAGTTCTCCCTTAGTGATGAGGAGAGAGGAAGAAATCATGGGGCATGAACCAAAGAAAGAAAAATCAAATTTGCAAGAAGGTTTTGGGGTGGAGTTCCAAGAAGACCATGTTGAGGGGCATGAACATGAAAAAAGGGTTTTACTTGGTTGCTAATGTTGATTTTCAATTTGCTGGAATTTTCATAACAACCTCCTATGGGAAACAAATTGATTGTGTTCATGACTTTAGCAAGAATCATGAAGATGTTTTATTGACTTCTAATGTTTGCATGCGTCAACAAGATTCACTTGTTGAATGTGAAGAGTTCAAGGTGAAGAAGAATGTTGATCCTAACCCAAAGTTCCGAGTCACAAGGTTGGGGATGCTGAAGATATCTCAACCAAGCTTCATTCGACAAAGGAAGGTGAACAAGTTGAGGACAGCCAAAGGTATGAAAGTGTTGTGGATTTGTTGCTTCCTACTAAGTCATTTCATATGTGTGGTCATCATGGACAACATAGTGGAAATGGTGAATAGAGTGAAGAACACTTTGAGTGGCAAAGGGCACATAGATCCATTCATACAAGTTCCAAATTGTGTGAACATGAGAGTTTGGGATCCTGGTATTTGCAGAAGGGACTTGCAATTGCTTGAGGGCAAGCAATTTTGGGAAGCAAAGATTGTAATGTCCCCTTTTCAGAATTAATTAATTTTGGATACCCGAAGCCTATTCTTATTATTTTCCGTATGTTAAGAGAAAATTAAAGAGGGAAATAAATTAATTTTGGTGGTCCAAGGGTACTGTTGTCACCCAAAAGTGCACCCTGATAGAGAATGGTGTGTGTACTCTCTCTCCTGTTGACAAAATTGGAACACCTCAAGGCTGTGGGTAACCTATGGCTAAGGTGAACCTCCAGAGAGGGTTGGTTCCCTTGTGAATCACCTAAAAACTAAAAATTTGACAAGGAAAAGGGAGAAGGAATGCGGGAAAAGGGAAATAAGGGTGATACACCAATAATTTAACACATGCATGTATTTCGCACACAGGGAAATCAAAGATCCACACACCTGCACAACTCTAAGCTATTTTGCAAAATTAATTCAAAGGTTTAAGAGAAAGGACAACAGTAGAGGGAGTGAATTCCACACTAAAGCAATACAATATTCCTATCAAACACAATGAAAAATCAGAAAACAACAGTATGAGAGGGCAAAATAGGAACTTTTATTCAGAGGTGCAAGTACAAGGCTAGGATTGCCTAAGCAAAACAGCCCAAGAGTATGTGTATCTTTTCTTTACCAAAAAATCAGTCTTAATGAGACTGTTGCACTAAAAACAGCCCTCCATGCATGCTTTATTTTATTTATTTAATAATTCTTCCTCTTGCTGCCCTGTCCAACCATCTAGAAGACTGCATGCTTTGTTTTTATATTCCTTTTTTCCTCCAACATGCTGCGCCAACTCTAAAAAAGGAACAGCAGCTGCAGGTTTTTTCTTTTTGTCTTTTTCCTTTTTGTATTTTTCCTTTCCTAAACTGCTGCACCATCAACTAGGACTGCATGCTTTTATTTTATTTTTTTCCATTTATTCTTCCAACTCTGCTGCCCTAAAAACTAGAAGTCAGACTTTGCTTTTGCTTTTTATTTCTCTTTCTTTCTTGTGGTGGCGCCAATCTTAGCATGCTGCTTTTCTCTTTTTTATTTTATTGGCTAAGGTTGTTGCGCATGAAACAGCATGATGTTTCTTTTAATTAATTTTATCCACCTTGTTGCCCTAAAAATAGAACCAAACCTCTATTTTTAGCCAAACTTTTCTTAGCAAATTGCTATTTTAGGCACTCGCTAATTTTAGCAAATGCTAAAAATAGCCAATCTTCTCCACTCATGTCAATTTCTATTTTTAGCACAGGCTATTTTTAGCAAACGCTAAAAATAGCCAATCTTCTGAAAATAGCCATTTTTCAAAAAATAGCCAAGTCTTTGCGTGAAAAATATGGTATCAAGTACTTATATATTTTAATTGGAAAAAGGACACTTAAATTATATTATTAATCCAAAAAAGCAGAAATAGAATGATGAACTTCTATTATGGGGCACCAAAGATAGAATAATAATTAAATAAAGCATTTTATTATGGGGTGCCAAAGATAGAATGGGCTGCATGAGCATCAAGATCCTATTTTTAGGATGGAGAGAGGATAAAGCAATTTTATATTGTTTATTCTTATTTTTAGGAGCAGATGCCAACTTTGGATAAGGCCTTGGAAGTTATAATGGCATATTTGGGGTTTATTATTACATGCATCTTGGAAATTTATCAACTACTTCATTGTTTGCAAGTAGCTTTTGCTTCTGCATCAGTAATAAAAGACAAAAACCGTCATTCACATAGATCTGAGGATAAAAACCCTCATATTCTAAGCTTGGCAATTCCATCTAGGGGTTGCAGTGATCATTTAGAGTACAAATATTCATCTAGTTCAGCTAGGGCATCATATTTAGGGCTGTTTTAGCATCCAGAACAGCAAAGTACAGCCAAGGATTTCTTCAGACAAACATCTGCAAAGCATATTGAACACTTCCATAGTTGGTGATCTATAAACTTTTCAACTTTGAAATTATCCACAGAATCACAAATTAACGTTGTTGTTCTACTTTCTATTAGAAAATGACAAAGATAGCTAGTGAATGAATTTGGTTTATGCTTAGAATCCACAATTGCAGAAAAGGAAAGAATATAAACTCATGAACACCAACAAGTTTTATCCTCGAAAACCTCCAGAGGAGGAAAAACCATCAGAAGGGCAATTGCTCTTTCTTCCCACTTTTATTGGCCAATTCAAAACAATAAGTACAGAAATTACAAAGTATGAAAGAGAAGTAGATAATATCTCACACTTCCTCCCAATTACTTGTTTGCTCTGTCTCAACACTCCTTTCTTCTACAAAACACAATTCCAACACTAAGAACTTCTTGCTCACTTGCTTTCATGCTTCGATGATCTTGTTCTCTTTTACAAACATGTATTTATAGCCTTTCTCATGTCCTCCCGTGCACTAGAGAATGGGAAAGGTCATGGAGGAGAAGAGACACGACAACCTTTCAAATTCTGGGTTGTTCGTTTCATATTTTTGTTTTCTGTCCGAAAGAGCTAGGACCGCCGCCCTGGTTGGGCGGTGGTTCTGTAACCGCCGCTCTAGCACAGAGCGGCGGTCCTGTTACTATAAAGACAGAACCTCCATGTATTATTTTTCCTTCTTCGTGTTGACTAATCTGATGAAGTAGAGTCATTTTGGATCCCTATGGATCAGCTTGGGCACCACCGATGGGAGATTGATTCTATGTTGGGTGCCACATCTAGAGAGTTTTTGCAAGGGTTTCAGCTTGCATGTTTATTTCTAGGAGCCTTCTACGTATCGGATCATCAAAATTGAGACAAAGAATTGTATACGAGATATTTTGGTATTTGTCCTAGAGTTGATTTAAAAATAAATAAATAAATTTTATTGTCTCGTAATTGAGTTTGTTGTTTATATTAAACAATCAATTTATTTCAGTTGTCATAAAAGTTCAAATTTTTATACTGCTGCCCTAGGGTTTGATAAAATATCTAGGTTTGTTAGAAATTATTTATCAAGGATATACTTCAAATACTTAATCTTGTATTGATTGAAATTGTTTAGTCCACAGCAACATATAAACCCAATATACCATGATCCTTACGCCATAATGGAAGTGGCTGTCCTCCTAACATAATTGTTGAATGGTTACAAATGAGCATGTTTGCATTCTCAGCCTCCCCTCTTCTCTTTTCTGGCTTTAAAAAACCAAGAAAAAAATTTAAAATGTTACCCTAATTTGTGTCTTGGAATTGCTTCCATGACTCTAAAATCCTCATATCATACACATACACATTCATATACATGTCATTTTTTTCACATTTTATGTTTTTTAGCAATTATAAATTTGTATATAATTGAATGTTAATTCTCAAATTGATTATAAAGTTCAAACCATACAGTTTACTTACATATTTGTCACATCACAATTTAAGTTTAGTAAACAATTTTGATACTCTTTATTGGTGTATCATTAAAACTTAGATGCTAATGCTATTAGTTAAGGATATTTGTACTTACCCATACTAGTTAAAAATGTTATTACTATCATAGTAGCATTCCATGTCCTTACTAGTTAAAAATGATATTGATATCATAGCAGCATTCCATTACAGGTCATCGATAGATCATGGCAAAAGTGTAAATGGAATTCAATTACACGGATTTAAAATGGAAAAAGTTGGGATACCAAATAAAAATGTAAAATTTGTAAAAATAGAGGAAAACTGATTTGTTATTTCATTTAAAATATAGCGTGTAGAGATAAAAATAAGCATAAGACAGAAGCAATCACAAATATGGTGCGTACAGATATAAAATTATAAATAAACATAATACATTAAAAATGGCAATTACAAACAGAATACTTAGGGTTAAGAGAAAATATTTTACTTTTACCTTAGAGGGTTTATGTAAAAACAACGAGCTGGCTGTGAAATTGTAGGCTGTCAAATTGTAGGTCATAAAACATTTGGGCAACCAGTGAAATCTAGCGAACAATTGTACAAAATAACATGTAATGCAGAAATTTCAATAACTGAAAAGGAATTTTATTAGTGACCCGAGTAAACTTGCGCCTAGAGACATAGCACTTCGTCTCCCATTTTCAAAGTCATTTGTGAAATCAGAGCTATAACATTTCACACCCTTTCTTTTTGTGAGTGCCATAATGAACATAAGTATTATCAAGTGCTCCCATCTCAAATGATATGGCTTATCCTTTACTACTCAATTTGGCCCTGGTTCTCTCATTTATGCTGCAAGTACAAATTGCAATTCTTCAATTTCTGTACAGTAAATTTATTATATTGGCTTCAATTCTTCTTTACAACTGTAGTATAAATTTACTGCAGTCATGAAATATTAAATTTGTTTATTATCTTGGCATTCTGCTGCAGTAAATGTGGTCATTGTGGTTGTGGTTGTGAAAGGTGTTGCAGCATGGTAAAGAAAGAAAAAAACAACTGCAACAGTTGTTTCTCATTTCTGGTGGGTTGCAAGCCCAAAACAGCATAAAACAAGCCCTCCCCGTCATGCTTCTTGCAATGGATTAATTCATGAACCAGCTCTCTCTCTCTCTCTCTCTCTCTCTCTCTCTCTCTCTCTCTCTCTCTCACACACACACACACACACTTTGTGTATTACCTTGGAATTCTGCTATAGCAAAACTTTTAAGAAATGGCATGCAACTGGCCCCGACATGTGGTCATTGCAGTTGTGGTTCGAGAGATGCGGTAGCACGGTAAAGAAACAATAAACAGTCTGCAACAGCTGTTTCTCGTTACAGGAGGGTTGTAAGCGCAAAACAGGCCCTCCCCGTCATGCTTCATGCAATAGACTTATTCATGAGTCATGCTTCATGCAATAGACTTATTCATGAGTCATCTCTCTCTCTCTCTCTCTCTCTCTCTCTCTCTCTCTCTCAAACACACACACACCTGGACACGAACCCTGAGTTCCAGAATTGTAATCCACAGTCTATGTTTTTATCAGGTCAAACTTTTCAAGGGATTCATCAAGGTTTTACAGGTCAAAAGTTATATATAATTATATACAGACTATAAGAAGCTACTACCAAAATGCAAATCGAGATGATTTTGGAAGGAAAACAATTACAAAAAAATGGATAGCAGAGGCAGCTGGTACATTACAAGCTTTTCTAATTACTTTTTAAAATGGGGGCGGACCTTACCTCCACCATCTCAACAACCCCACTCTCCTCGAAGATTCTAGCCAGTTCTTCACTGTCAATGTCAAAGGGGAGATTGCCCACGTACAATTTAGTGCCCTCGGGGATAGGAGGGTAATTCTGGTCATATGAGCCCTCTCCCTCGCTGCTTTGCTCTGGTTGGCCCTCTGCAACCGCTTCGACGTCTCCTCCTATCTGTTCATCTGACTCTGAAATTTCTCCTTGGGCGAATTCTTCTGACTCTAAAACTTCTCCTTCGGAAAAATCTTCTGATTCAAATCCCTTGTCCTCCTCTTTATTCAAAGGAATCTCCTCTTCATTTTTGACTCCTACCGATAGGGGTCCTCTGACCATGCTGTAGCAGCTGTGAGGAGCCCCCTACTCCTGCTGCCCATAACATTGTTGAAGCAGGAAAACCCATAATGTGCATAGGGGAGTTGTAGAGAATAGGCATCTGCTACTGCTGCTCTACACTTAACTGGCATTGCCAGCCTGAGACTAAGAGGGACCTGCACACGTAGTGAAGCACTAACACCCCCTCCTCCTGCTAATGAGGATAATTCCAATGAGAGGGGTAGCTTGTGGGTAGTTGCCATGGAAAAGCATGAAGCAGCCATCTTTTGTAATACCCAGTCCTAATAAATCTGTAACACCAAAAAAATTTCCCTGTCCCAAACACTGAAAAAACCGCACAAATAAATTTTTATTTCGTTGATCTGAGGCAAATATAAAATGCAACCAATGCCCAAATGGAATAATACTATTTAAAAGAGAGAGAAAGCAATCTGTATGTAGTGAAGAATTTCTGGAGACAGTACATACCTTTCTGCTAATGCATAAGGACTTATGTTTGAAAGAGAATACACCGCACCTGAAAAGGAAGAGGTATGAGAAAGAAGCGAGATAGAAAAGCAATGGATTGTATAGGGCAGATAAGGTGTAAAAGAGGATAAGACGTGCAGCATTGTGTGGTTTTTTTTTAACTCTTAAAATAAAGGTGAGTACCACGACATTGCAATTGGCATTTGCCGCGACCTAAATCGGTGTAGGGTATCAAGGGATAACGAACGATATTATTCATGAGACCGAATACTATATAGAATCGACTTCCGTGCAAAAATAATTTCACCATTATTTTTTTGATGTTGGATTTTTACTCTTAATCTTGTTCGAAAATTTTGTTATTTTGTTTCAGACTTTGTTCCCTCAAAAATATAGTTATGTTGTCAATATTTAGGTTGTCTTGGTAATTGATCGAGATGTTGTTATAGGTTGCACACTCCATGATGTTATGTCATCGTGTCTCTACTACCTACTAGGTTTAAAATATGCATTCTCTTTTCTCATTCTTCTTTAGGTGTTGTCTCTTGGTGCTCAAAACGCACTTTGGATTAGGTTAAGAGAGCCCAAAAATAAGTCGTCAAAGCAAGTGGATTCTCTTCACAAGTTAGGTCAAATTCAAGACTAACAAATATTAGAAGGGGATCACTTCTCTACTCTTCCGGTTTTGCAAAGCCAAGGAGAGACCCTAGCAATTATCATACAAAAAAAAAAATCTAATTAACTCAAAACACTTGTCTACAAGTGCAACCTCCATGATTAAGTACTCAATAAAGTGTTACTAATGACTTAATTATACACGCGCATGATAAAAACACATTATAATTGCTCTAACACATACGGGTGAATGATATTCATAAGCTATAGGATCTCATCTCATGGATTCAAACAAAAATAATACAAGCCTAACAAGTATGGAGCCAAATTTATAGCAAAGAGACCCCTAAAAATCTACACAATGAAAAATGGAGGTTTTAAAGGACGATTACAACATGTCTTATAAAATGAAATTGATATGCTAACTTCAAATAATGCCTTCATCCATTCAAATTTCTCAATATATAAAGCTTTGGCAAGAGAATTAGAAATAACCATAAGAATTACATCAATTTACAAATTGATGTAACTCCCCACAATTCAGACAAACAACTCAATCTCTTACACATACCCATTCATAATATCATAATTTTGAGCCCTAAATTGCAACAAATACAATATTGATCAATGCAAATGACATTAAAATTCCATTAGGATTTTATAAATTTGTGTTACATGAAGATTACACATCAAACTTTGACACATCAGTGACCAAATGGAACTTCTATCACCTAGAATAATTACACATCAAATTCAATGATAACTTCCTTTCCATCCATTGTCTCAATTAACACTTGAAAAATCATACATAGCTTTATTTCTCACTCGAATTATAATATTATTTAAATTGTGACACGATTATTCATGACAAAGTGTTAAAACAAAGACTAATTTCTACCCTACATACTACAACTACCAAAGAGGGTTAAATAATGGTAGCCAAAAGATCGCAAGTCAAAAATGATCGATGAAGAAAAGACTTCAACAATTATACACAATTGCAAAACTTTTCAAAATTGAAATCAATGGAGGGAACATGGAATTATTTAAAAATAATGTGAGAGAGTCTTCATGCATGAATTACTTAAAGAGTCGCATAAAAGATCAAGTGACAAATGACATTCCAATAGTAGTCCCACGTAGACCCAAGGGTCCTAATGAGAAGGAAAGAGACAGCCTCGCATATATACAAGAAGCGAAAACTTGGGGAACACACTAATGATTGGAAAAGAATGTGCACAATAAAGAACAATCAAATAAAAATACACCATCAAACACATCGGGATCGTTTAATATTGATTAAGGGTCAATCAAGACACATGGAAGCATATCTTAGATGGAGAAAGTAGCACACAAGCAATTTGGAGTGATAATTTACTAGAGAAAAGCCAAGGAGTCCCAAATATCAATCACAAGTTGTTCTTAAATTGATAACCAATCCACCCCAAAACTTATACCAACTTATTACACCTTACATAAATAAATAAGTTTTATGTGTTTTTTTGAGATGTTCTTATTTATTTGTAGGCATGAGGGTTTGAAACAAGTTGTATATTCAAATTAATTAATAAACATTAATGCATAAATCAAAATATAGCTCTAAAATAATTTGTAGGATATGATTTAAAAAACTGAGATTTTTGTTTAAACCCGGGATAATTTTAGTGGCGAATATTCGTAATATGGCAAAAATTTCATTTTAGGAAAATTTGAAAAGGTGAATTTTTCAAAGCAGGTCAATGTCTTATTCGCCTAAAATTTACAAAGTATATTTTTTTAGGGGTCACTTCGCCTACATTTGAAAACATCTCCTATAAAAACCTAGGTGATTCGTCAGGTAGTATACTACCACTAGTACTTACCAATACCATGAACTTGCATACTCTAAGCACTAGAGCACACAGATAAAATTATTTTACTATTAGTAGTTTGCGCTTAGGCGACGGTGTTATTTGTTGACGTGCGACTAGTACCCGCATGCCCCGCCTAGCCCCCGCGCCCTTTGTTTTCCCTTTTTTTTTCTTTCCTTGGCCTTTTGATCTTCAGTGATGAAACCGCCGCCCTGCAGGGCGGCGGCCTCAGACCGCCGCCCGATCAGGGATCCGGCGGTCCTCAGAATCCGCCCCCCACGCCCTTTGTTTTCCGCTTCTTTCCTTGGCGCGGTCCCGCGCGCGCATTTTCCGTTTTCCGTACGTTCTTTTGACGCGACTCGCGTGAAATATCACGTTTCACCAGCTTTCCTTGCCGACTTGAGCATGCATTTATGTTTTTGGTCCCCTGGAATAGTGTTTTTCCTTTGTTTATTGTTTAGGAGTTCAGTTTGGTTTTGATTTTTGGGTGATTGAATTCCTATAAATGCATGGCTTGTGCTCAAACAAATGGCCTGATTTTGAAGACTGATCTTTGCTCTCATCTCCTCATTTTAGTATTTTAGCTTGTTATCTTGTTTAGAAGCCATAGTTTCAATTCACTTGCATCTTTAGTTAGATTGCTCAGCTGTTGGTAAGCCACATACCCATCTTGTGCAGGAAGTGTTGTCATTTCACCCAATCCGGTCTGAAGTTTGTCTCTGAATTTCTCTTTGCATTGAATTTAGCTATTATTTTGCTTAGAGTACTTGTTTTAGTTCATTTACATGCTCATTTAGCATTGTCCAGCTGTTGGTAAGCCACATATCCAGCTTGTGCAAACAGTGTTGTTGTTTTATCCAATCCATTGGAATAGAATAGCTTAGGAAGCCATTAAAGTTGCAGGTTTTGCTCTTCAAACAGGATAGTTTCAGGTTCTGGTCACTTTGTGTTGCATGACTCGCAGTAAAATCCCGCTAGGAATCGCATAAGCCAAGCTCTGTACTCTTGCGCTATCCCTCTCCTACTCACATTTTCGGTCTGCATTCTGAGCTGTCCTTGTCCCAATATCTACTCCTGCCGATGCTAGCATTACACGCTTTTCTGGATCCACGTGAACACGAAAGAACGAGGAGATCACACTGAGGGGACAAGATCACACACACCATCGGATTCGCCACTGTTCTGTGGAATCCAGGTTTTAACTTTCAAAGTTCTAGTTAGAATCATATCAAATAGAGTAGATAATTGCTTCATTTCAGTGACTTTTATTCTCGATATTGCCAGGGAAGCTATGAGGATTGATAGTTTCTGAGAAACTATGATTCACTCCTCACTTCTGAGGTAGGATCGAGAATCTTGCAGATAGATTAGATTTGAGCTATTTTATTTATTTAGAATAAATCTACAAATTACACAAATAAACTACACTCTATTATTTTGTCTGTTTTAAATTATTGTTTAGTTGTTATTTCTAGATACGCTTAAAATAGTTTGCTTTCCATTAAATTCTTGAAAGGTTTCTTAGAAGAATAGAAGTTATATATATGTTTTAGATTTATTCCACGTAGTTAGAGTTTACTTAGTTACAGTTAGATTTACATTTTATTTTGTATGACAATCACGGGACCTCAGGAGCCCAGGGAATATATATTTGAGCCAATCGTGCCTCAACCAAACCTCACACAAAGAATAGTTGACATAGACCAAAATCTCGTAATACAAGTATTCCGAACAACAATGATTTACAACCGATCGGCTTCTCGAGAGAGGGTTAAACATAGAGACGACTAAGCACACACGTTTTGGTCAAACCAACCAAATTACAGATTGCCCTAGGTAAACACTCACATGACTCGTAGAAGGGTTCGAAGAGAAACAAACCTTTGGTTGTCAGATCCTTTGTCCCACAAACCAAAAAGCAGAGACACTCTCACGTATATAGATACCACCTAAGGATCCAAGTCCGACGAACGCCCGTGAGATATTCTCGAGAAAATCACACAAATTGTTGGTCCTAAACATAGAAGCCGAGAAAGCATATGATTACCGGATACTAGGGATTAGAACTTGATTTCAGCATGACCATAACAGACCGCAACAACCAAGAGTCTATGGTCAGTGATCCACAGATCCTCACACCCAACGAGTCCACAAGTCAATCGATATAGACGCCGCTTACGCACACTAGTATTCCAATCCACTCCAATTCCACCCATCATCATCGAACAATTGTCCTTACTAGATATAAAAGCTAACGAAGCTAGAGAATTCTCGACTAGGCCGTAGAATCGTCCGTAGAGTCAATTGTTTCACCATCCACCCTATGACCTTATCTCGGAGACATACACGAAACTATCCCAGTGTCATTTTCCACGTATTCCACAACCCATAGATCGAATCACGCCAGAGCTCGATATTGATTGAGCCTTCGAGCACTCATCCTCGCCGATCGATCTATCACACCACCCAAGTTAGAAGGGCCTTCTTTGCCTTAGATTCACAAATTCCACTAGTGCGTGTCAAGACATTAGACTCGCCTAACTAGTTTGTCTCGAATCCAACGCATATTCTACCCCCACCGGCTGTCTCTCGCACGACTCGAGAGGTCGGGCACGCGAAGAGTCACTTGTAGATTCTCACGCCGCTGTCACTTTTCCGCATAAAACAAAATGTGAACCCGACGTGAAACAAACAAAATTAGTGAAGCCGACGTAAAACTTCCTACTTTCTCGCCGAGTCATAAGATCACGTGTTCTTTCACAAATCACCTTCGCTCCTTCCCATTATTCTACGGGTATTCATATACCCCCGAATATGTCGGGATTCGATGAATATGGCAGACTCTCTCGGGTCTCGAGGCATACTACGCCCAACATAATAGGCAATCATCACCCTCGCTCTCAGTATGGGGCGACAACTATTCAACTAATCAGTTGTCAACACAAACCCCAAGAAATGATATAACTCATCTTTTTTCAAACGAGAGAGTTAGATCAACCCCTCGAACACAACAAACAGAGAGCCTTCAGTGCTCAAACAATATGACGCTTTACCGAGAATCTGTTCGCCTCCTCAAATGCTACTTAGACCACAAATTAGTAGGCAATCAGATCCATACCTGGTCTTAGATGATGGACATTCAATACGTTATCCTAGGAGTGAACAACGCTCCCGGGGCATGTACCCGCCTATAGGAGGTCTACAAATACAACCCGAGATCTCTTTTCAAGAAAATACCTCTATGCCACTGCATATAGGAAATACTCTCGGAGAAACTTGGCAAGATAGCGACACCATGACAGATATCACGTACCTATACAACACCAGGGTATACAACAAACGCCGCTCAGGCAAAGCACCGTGACTTCACCAAATGAAGTCATTTCAACGTTAGTAGAAAAAGTGAGAGGGTTAGAACTTGCTCAAGCAAGTCAAAATTCTCCGTTCATACAAGCAGGAAGTTCCAATCCTCCATACCACTCTGGCCAAGTAGATCTCCTCACAGGAGTAGGCACGTTAGGTATGCCTCCTCACTATCCACAACAAACGCCAACAAGGCCCATCATCTCTAACACCATTCCTCCCGGTCTAGTATCAAACAATCCATTCCTAGACAATACCCCGTCATACTTAAACATGTACTCCAAATCACCACAAGGAGATATGTTTTCCTCTCCCTAGGATATTTGCTCAAACACAGGGACCTCCTTATGCCCCTGCTAACGCATACGCTGCACCGTATCAACAACCCATCCCACCACCACTCCCTCAGCAACCACCATCAATGGTCGAAAGCTATGCGATAGGGACTTATTCAGAATATCTAAAGGAACCCTTAGACTTCACCATACGAAGCGTCATGCTTCCAAGACCTCTTCCTGATTTACCCAAGTTCAAGGGTGAGGGAGATCCAAATGCACATATCAAGGCTTACGCTACAGCCATACGAGAATTACTCCTCGGGATGGGGTCATGTATAAAATATTCCCAAAACCTCGAAGGCATTGCTCTCGATCGGTATTACAGATACCCGAAGCCTCCATCCATTCATTTAAACAACTCGTGTCAGAATTCATCAAGGCATTCGACATGAACAAATTGTTGAGAACAGGAATCAGGGAATTCTTGCACATCAAACAAGAACACAACGAATCTGTCGCCCATTTCATCCAAAGGTGGCGTACAGTTCTTTATTCTTCAGCAAGTGCTCCAAACATGGATCAGATGGAACTATGTGATTTATTCCTTCATTCTCTCAGCAAAGAGGTGAAGGAAGAAGTCCAAAAGTTCCCACTAAGAACTTACGATGAAGTACTTGAGAGCGCTCTTCGAATAGACCAAGCAGCGATAGATAGTGGTCGTAAGACATATGGAACAAACGGGAGGTTAATCACCTCCACTCAGAACACTACAACTATCACAAATATCAATCAAGGACCCAAAATCCTTAACAAAAATCGTGGGGTAACAACGGATGGAGTAACCGACCAGCCCAAAAGGGTAAATGTTGTTAATACTCCGTCACAAACAAACAACCAACGAAACAACAACTTTACCCCGACGATCAATACAGTGGATTTTAACCATCCACAACAACAACAACAACGGCAAATCCCATACAAGGGCCAAGCCAAAACTCATTTGGTTATCAAAACCAAAGTCAAAACCAGAAACAACAAATGCAAAACTTTAATCCTAATAGGCAACAGTTTGATCAGAATTTTAGGCCACAATACACACCTAACCAACAAAATAGGAATTACAACCCCAATTCTTATTGTGGTTTCCACAAAATTCGGGGTCACGATACTAGAACGTGTCGTGACTACAATAAATTTATGCAACGCTTGCCAGAAGAACAAAGACAGTTCTTCACAGATTTGTTTTTGGCAGATCCCGTCTCATCATCACCAAATACGCCGCAGGGGCGCTTCCCTCGTAATGCTCCTCAAGATCTTTAACGATCCGCTCCCAAATCATGATAACAATAGGCTGAATCCAACTGGAACAAACAAAAGTGCAATGACAGGAAACAATGATCACGAAGCCTCGACTTCATTAAATCCATCTGCACTACACGCTAGAAGTCAACCGAGACCCAAGATAGTCAGTTTGGTAGAATTAGACGCTTGAACTACCTATCGAAGCTATAACAAGAACGCGAGAATATTTCTCTCAACCGAGCTCAAGTCATCTCGCTAAAATGTATAAGAGTCAGCAAATAGTAGAAAAACCCGTAGGTGCCTATGATTTAATTAATGACCTAACAAAGACCTTCTCGCACATCTCATTTTTAGATTTACTAAAGAACTCTCCTCCTCACAGAGCTGCTCTTTTAGAAGCATTAGGTCTAGGTCATCTAATTAACATCACTCCACCTCCTGAAACACAAGTAAATCACGAGATTTTGATATCCACCTCCGGGCAGCTGACAAGGATGTCGAATTCATATTCGAAATAAGTAAAATGCCCACAGATGCTGAGATCGCACGCCGAGGTGATCCAGCCTTACACTTACAAGTATGGGTTTATAATAACTATGTAAAACGGGCAATGGTTGACGATGGGGGGGTTGCAGCTAACATATAGTCCCTTTCTCTTCCTCCAAAACTTGGATATGGGGAAACAAACTGCTCCACTACTCGAAATACATTAAGAGGCTATGATAGCCTTAAAGCCACTTCGATAGAACTATAATACTCCCGGTCACCTTAGGGCCCAAAACAATCCTGACTGAGTTTTATATTATAGATCGGGAAACTAATTATAATATGATACTCTACCACCATGGATACACCGAATGAAGGCAATCCCTTCTACTTTATTTCAAGAAGTAAGATTCTTGCGCATCTAGGAAAGGTATTTCAGAGCAAAGGCGATCCAAAACCTTTCGATTTGCACCTAGCTGATTTAAAGAAAAGACCAGGGGTGCACTCTGAATTTGAACTTCCAACAAACCAACTTAATAAACCCACTGACCCAAAACCAGAGGAAAAGTTGGTACCTACGACGGATCTTGAAACTATCAGCATAGCCAAAACAATTCCAACCCCAAAGATAAAACTAAAGAAACAATATCATTAGGGACTACTGCGAAAATCGTTGAGTTAATAGAACAAGATTCACCAATGTTCTTACCATTTGATTCAAGAGGGCATAGGATATTCCCTAGGTGTTGGTTCCTTCCAAAGAGAGGACCTCTCGTATGGTAGAAGTAGAGTGCGCAAACGCAGCAAATGCCCCAACATCTATACTCCCGACTAAGTATTGGACTCTCCATTTCGATGGAGCTAAATGCCATTATGGAGCGGGGGCAGGTATAATTCTTACTTCACCCGAGGAGAAAGTCCTCCCATTCACTTTTAAGTTAAACTTTGAATGCACAAACAACGGCGCTGAGTACGAAGCCCTCCTCCTTGGCCTCACTTTAGCCAAGAGAATTGGTGTTGATAACATCAGAGTCTTAGGAGACTCGCAATTAGTGGCAAATCAAGTTTCTGAAGTATATGAAACCAAAGCCGAACACTTGCAGCTTTACAAAGAAGCCGTATTAAATTTAAGCAAGGCATTTAACTTCATATCCATTGAAGCAATCCCGCGAGAGAAAAATCTTCTCGCCGATTCAATAAAGAACTTCAAAGATCACGCTTTACTCCAAGTAATGAGTTAGAAGATACCTACAACTCACTGTCCATTCGTGATGAGCCATCGATAAAAATAATGACAAATCCCCTTTCAAGTGGAAGTGAATCTACCACCCCAGGCCACGTCGATAATAATATGGCCACTTTGGAATACTTAAACGCCTATGCGGCATTACATCTCTCCTATCATATGCTAGATTTATCTTTAATTCCACATTCATCTTCCTATTTCGGGAATCCCATGATGGATTTCCCCTCACAAATGGAACCTAGCATATACGCAGTAGACAATGGGGAGGGTTTGGATTTACCTCCAGCACCACCTGAGTTCGAAGAGGGTAACGCCTCTTTGATCGAAGAAACAATCGATGTCAACATCGGGACAGAAGATGAACCGAGAATATTGAAATTAGGATCATCCTTAACCCCAGAAGAAGTGGAAATACATACTCAGATTCTCAAAGAACATCAGAAGGCTTTTGCATTTAATTATAAGGAGATGACAGAGTCGCACCCTGCATCATCATGGTGCACAACCTCGCACTAAATCGATGCAAAGCCAATTAAACAAAATCAAGACCCATGAAGCCCAAAGTAGCTCTCATGGTAAAAGAGGAGGTAATAAAACTCCTCCGTAGGGTTCATCAAACCAAATGACTACTCCCAATGGGTATCTAATATCGTCCCCTGCTTCTCAAGAAGAATGGAAAGATACGCATCTCGCATAGATTTTCGAGATATCAACAAAGCATGTCCTAAGGATGACTTCCCATTACCATCCATAGATGTTATTGTTGATGCAACGGCTGGTTTTGAACTTTTGTCTCTCATGGATGGATTCTCGATACAATCAAATCAGAATATCTCGAGCAAGATCAAGCTAAAACCACGTTTATAACTCCTCGGGAACCTATTGCTACGCCGTTATGCCATTCGGTCAAAACGCCAAACATACGTACTAAATGGGCCATGACATACATATTTCACGATCTAATTCATAAAATCATGGAATCTTACGTAGATGACTTATCGCTAAGGCCAAGAAGCGCCAGACCATCCCGAAGTACTCCGCCATTCTTTCACGCCTAATAGAATACGGAGTCACATTAAACCCAGAGAAATGCGTCTTTGTGTAACAGAGGGAAGCTCCTAGGCTATATCATATCGTCACGAGGGATAGATGTTGACCCAACCAAAATTCGGGCTGTCCTCGAAATGGTTCCACCTTCAAATGAATCTGGAATCAGATCATTTCTCGAAAACCGGGCGCAATCCGAGATTTATCCTGACTTAAGCTTCACCGCTCATCCAATCAACAATTTACTCAAGAAAGACTATAAAGATTGATTGACCAAGATCGCAATGAAGCTTTGAAGCAGCTAGCTTAGCGCTTTCTATTATCACCACCTACGCTAATGCCACCTAAGCTAGATCACCCGTTAATTCTATATTCACGAGCTACCAATGTCTCGCTGGCCTGTATGTTGGCCCAAGAAGACGATAACAAGAGAGAACGCGTAATTTATTTCATCAGCCGAACGCTGCTCGACTATGAAACACGCTATACACAGGTAGAACGAGAATGTCTCGCCATAGTCTTTGCTACTAAACGCCTAAGACATTATATGCTGAATCAAGAAACGAAAGTCATGGTAAAAACGACCATCTACGGACTTTCCTCACACAAGGGTCATTGTCTAAAAAGGCTGGACGTTTTATAACCTTAATGGGAGAATTCAAATTAACATTTGTAAATCAGAAGTCAGTTAAAGGGAAAATCATTATGGATTGGTTAGCTGACAACCCATTAGATGGAGGCGATCTAGTAGATTTAGACTTTCCAGATGAGTGCGTATACTACATCGAAACCCGACCCGCTATCTCTGAGTGTCCCTGGTACGCTGACATCATTAACTATATCATGGACCATACATATCCAGAAGGAGCTACACCACAACAAAGAAGACGGTTACGCATAATCGTAGCTAAATACGTCATTATAGAGCAGGTTCTCTATCGAAAGGCATTCGATGGAATGCTCCTAAGGTGTGTCGACACAGAGGAATCCAAGAAGATTCTCCATGAATCTCACAGCGGTATATGTGGAGGCCACTTCGGTGGCCATGCCACCGCTCGAAAAATACATCGAATGGGCTATTTCTGGCCCACTCTAGAACATGACGCGATAGAGTTTGCACGCAGGTGTCATAAGTGCCAAGAATTCTCTCATGAGATCCACATGCCAGCACAAGCTCTACAACCAATCGCAACTCCATGGCCCTTTTCTACATGGGGTCTAGACTTAATAGGGAAATTCTCTCCCTCATCCACAGACGGCCATAATTTTATAATCACGGCCACTGAATATTTTACCAAATGGGTGGAGGCCATGCCTCTTACTACTGTACCTGGTTCTGTGATCGCCAAGTTCATTTTGAACCAAATCATTTGCAGGTACGGTATCCCGCAAATCATTATCTCCGATAATGGAACTTCTTTTAAAAATGAAGAAGTTCACAAACTATGCAATAAATTTAAGATAAGCCATCATACGGCTTCCTTGTATTATCCCCAAGCCAACGGACAAGCTGAAGCGACAAACAAGACACTGAAAGCCATTCTCCTTAAAACGGTGAAAGAAAACAAACGAGATTGGCATTTGAAGTTATATCCGGCCTTGTGGGCCCACCGAACCTCAATAAGAACACCAACGGGAGCAACTCCTTTCTCGCTAGTATTTGGGGCAGAAGCAGTTCTCCCACTTGAGGTCGAAATACCCAGTCTCCGCATTTCATTACAAGGGATTCTGGATGAAGACGCTTACAGAGAAGCACGTCTTTCACAACTAGAAAGCCTAGATGAAACTAGGTTAGATGCTGAGCAGCAGCATAGAGCTTATGCTGACCGAATGTGCCGGCAGTATAACAAAAAGGTCTATGAACGCGATATATACGAAGGTGATCTAGTTCTAAGACTAGACAAATGGATCGACAAGAAGACCGGCGAAGGAAGGAAATTCGCCCAAATGGTTGGGCCCATACCGAGTCATGAAGGACTACGGAAATGGTGCTTACCTCTTATGTACGCTAGAAGGTGAGGAATTTGGTGAAACAAATCAATTCCCCGCACCTCAAGCGATTCTACGCATAAGCAACTAGCACTACTTGTATAATTATCTACATCATCTCTTCATATAGATTTAGATCATTTTGTCCACTTGTTTCTTACATAAATTGTGATCAAGGAATCTATTCTCAAAGCAATTCATTACAAACTCATGATGTTGTTGGCATTAAGCTCTTTAATCATATCTCTCCATCTTCATATACCATCGAATCATCTCGAATCTTTTATCAAATAAATCAAACATGACAAAGTCTTAACGGTAACCATACCAAGATCTCGCAAGTTTGTTCTCACTTTGATTTCTTCTTAGATAGGTGTCTTGCCTATGGTCCTGCTCTAGAAGCTTCATGGTGTCACATCTATCCCATATATACATCTCTTTGGAAATAAGCATATACTGACATTTTACTCAAATAAGCAAGTCAAAAAGTGATTAAACAAAAAATTTTATTTTTACACATTTCCTTGCCCCACCAACCTTCTGATGAGCTTCAAGCGCTCTTACTAGTGACGTAGGGTTGGGAAAGGATGGAAATGCCCTTACTCGCCTATGCCTTGCCCACGGTGATAAACCCACGCTTCTTACTAGTAGCATGGGGCAAAGTATAGGGGGTCCTCTTGACACAACAAACGTTAAAAGGTCATAAACAAACAATTCAAACTTTGAGTCAAAAACGAATGAATCAGATGTTCAAAATTCCAAGAGAGTTAAAATCCTAAAAACCCAGATCTTGTCTACTATGTGGCCATCTACGGGTCTAAGTCTAGATAAACCGCAAAAACAAGTGCATTCTAAACTATGAAGTCATTCGGTAGAGTAGTAAGCTTCAGAGCTTCCAATTTGGTTCCGCCAAAGCTTTGTCTGTCTTTCATCACTATCATTTCACCACATTTCATAACTTGCGCCCTTCGCTCTCGTGATGAGCCCTCGCATCTTACTAGTTGTGTGGAGTTAGGAGTGGGGCAAGTTAATCTGTTCATCATACTGGTTATTTTCATCACTTTGCCAAAACAAGCATGAGGTATCCAAATTGCTCACAGAAGCTAGGATTCAAAATCACAATATATCTGCAATATCATATATCAGCATCATGAAACACAAAAAGAAAGTAAACATTTGCACCATCTGTTATCCATTGCATACATTCTAAAAAGCATACAAACATACATCGTAGTATACACAAAGAAGCTGGAAATAGAAAGGAAAACATGAGTGACAAGTTTTGATCCAAAACGAATGCATATATATAAATAATCAATGTTTATATACAATGCCATCATGCACTAGGCATGGTCAAAATGCTCAAAGAGCCCGTGATATACAATAGTACAAAATACACAAGGGCCAAATGGCCTCTCAACCCCTACGCGACCCCTCCGAAGGTGCACGCCCTCGCCTAGGACTCCGGCTACGCCGGCGCTCTGAATGTACGGAGGGCTCAGGGTCCCGAGGGGCAGCCACGGTCTCACCACGAGAATGGCTCCTCATAAGGCGCTCACCCCATCCCCAGTAGCCCGCTAGCTCGTGCGCGGGGTCGATACCATCCTCGGCCACGTGCCAAACAGGAGCGAAGACATCGCATGCCTACCACCGCCGAGGGCTCCCGGCATCTACGGATAACTCCGCGCGGGTCCTATCCATGGGGATCATCAGTGAATCGGACATACCCCGCGATCGATCCCGCCACTCACAACAATAGCTCTAAAACAAAGGAGAAAAACGAATCAAAACCAAGCAAGAGGCTAAAAGATACAAGATAAAAACACAAGGAGAGATAAAGAATTAAAACAAATCCTAAATTAAACAAACGTTAAAGAAGAAGAAAGGATAACTTACTCGATCACCGGCCTCCAAGATGGATCGCTGGGCCAAGACTCCGCCGCGATGCCGCCGCCGACCGAGGGGTTGCTGCTCGTGGCAGGGGCAACATGTCACCCTGCAACTGACTCATCCTCTCCACCATGGCCCTGAGAGAGTGGCTCCTCTGAAACTAGAGTGTCCTTCTCTCGCGCTCGCTCACCCTCTCTCTCCCAGATAATGTCCCCCGAGTGTCATGCCACTCAGATCACTCATCGGTCTCCTCCTCTCCGACCCCCTCTCGTAAGCTCCTCAGAGTCGGAGTCAATATCTATGGGGTCATCGCTACTATGAGCAGGACCCGCAGCAATCTGAAGTAAAGGTGCCCGAGGCACACCAGCTCTCCCTCTAGCACGAACTATCCTCCTGGCTGCAATGGGAATGCCAGGAGTGATCACTGTCCAACCACGGCCTCTAGGCCCCCCTCTGGCCTCGCGAACTGATCTGTAAACTGGCGCCACTGGGGGAAGCATGCCCATATACGGTAGGCCAAACTGCTGAGGAACTCTGCCAAAAGGATGCACCTCCACTCGCCCCACTCGATCAATGAGCTGCCCTGTGGTGGAGCAAGAGATCAAGGTAAGAGTCTCCTCTCCCCATATGCCGGCCATAAGCCGGTACGGTGTCGCCTCCATGTCTGCAGTAGTAAGGGAGGCAACTGGCTGGTGAGGTGCTCTAAGCACCGACATATCTGTCCATCTGGCTGCCCTCACAGCCCCAGGATCTGCCACCTCCACACCCCTGCCATAAGGGATAAAACGCTCATACACCCAACTCATGACTAAAGTCGGGTGGCTCAATGACTGTCCCTGTAAACGGACCACCCTGTATAAATCATGGTAGGTGGTCCCTGCAATATCTCGCACCCTGTGCGTATATCCGGCCATGCCCTCTATCTCGCAATGATGGGGGCCCAAAAGATAACAATGTATCCCCTCCCTTGTCCCCGATCAGCCTCGAGGCAAGATCCCCATGACGGCCTGTCAAGTCAAGTACGGGATAGGCAAAGAAGGAATGGATCGAACTCTCACTCCCTTCTTCGACCCCGTGGAGATAACTGCATCTCCCATATATGCCGCCCACCGTGCAATCTGCCTCGTGAGCCTCGCTCTCTAATGTAAGTCTCCTCCCAATGATCGGACTCCCAAAATACGGTAGACATCCTCGAGTGTGATGGTCCACTCACCACGGACTCTGCAATGGAAGGTGTTCCGATCTCGCATCCCAATAAGAGAATAAGTCACAAAGGATGTGACTAGATGGTGCAACATGAGGCACACGCGATATACGCAGATGCCGGCCTCTCGTAGTGTGTCCTCCTCGTCCTGTGAAAGGGCATCCAGTACCCCTGAGAGCCAATCACACTCTCTCTCTCTCGCTCCATCTAATATACTCCTCTCTCGCCCGCATACACCCAAAAACACAAAAAGAGCAAGTTAATATCTGAACAATACCAAAGTCATAAAACGTGTAGAAGTGCAAAAAAATACAAACACAATCTCAAATATAAGTTCTTTTGCATTCTGTGCAGAACCGCCGCCCTGAGCAGGGAGGCGGTTTTGTAACCGCCGCCTTAAGGGCGGCGGTCGTGTAACCGCCGCCCTGAACAGGCGGCGGTCATGTAACCGCCGCCCTGGCCAGGGCGGCGGTCGTGGTCCGAAAACCCACGCGGGTTTTTAATCCTAAAAAGCCTAAAACTAGCAAAAAATGACCATTTGACCTAAAAATGGAGCCTACCCAGTAGGCGCCCCCCCTAGGTGGACCTTTTGAACCTAATATTTTCAAAAATAACCCCCCCATTACGACAAATTTAGCATTTCAAATTTAAAGGGGGAAAAACACAAAATTGAAGAAAACCAACCTGTGATCTAGCAGGTCGTGTTCCGCACGTGGAGGCATGATCACGATCTCGCTGCGACGTTTTGACTCTACTCACGCAAGAAACCGTCACCGTGGGTCCCAGAGCTCAAAATCAATCAAATCAACTCGCACAAATGAATAGGAAAATGGGCCCACTTTCATATATATAGCGCCCTGATTCGTTTTAAAAAGACTTTTTCGCAGGTTTTGGAGCGCCGACGGAGGTAAGTTCCTATCCCCGCACAAATGGTACGTTCTCATTCCCTGTCTTTTTAGCATTTGTTTTCCAAAGTTATTGTATCTATCTGCACTTGAATCCTCTTTTCATTTTGCAGGTAGCGGAATTTGGATGGCGTAATTTCAACACACGGACGTGTAAGGTATAACTTCTAACTTCCCATTTCGGGACTGCCATACTGACCCACCGCTTTATGCCTCTTCATGGCTAAAACGCTTCTCCGAGGGGGCAATATGTACGTACTCCAAAATCAAGGTACTGTATCACGAATGTTGTAACAAGTGCCCCAATGATGATACAGTCTCCTCGCAAGGTGTTCGGGATCCGAAAAGCTCTCGAGTATGCGTTAACATCCCGCATGCCCCGCCTAGCCCCGCGCGCCTTTTTTTCCCTTTTTCTTCTTTCCTTGGCCTTTTGATCTTCAAGGATTTAAACCGCCGCCCCAGGCGGCGGCGGTCTCGCCGCCGCCCCGATCAGTGGCGGCGGTCCTCAGAATCCGCCGCCCCCGCTCGCAGCGCGCGGTCCCGCGCGCATTTTCCGTAACGTTCTTTTGACGACGACTCGTGAAATATCACGTTTCACCAGCTTTCCTTGCCGACTTGAGCATGCATTTATGTTTTTGGTCCCCTGGAATAGTGTTTTTCCTTTGTTTATTGTTTAGGAGTTCAGTTTGGTTTTGATTTTGGGTGATTGAATTCCTATAAATGCATGGCTTGTGCTCAAACAAATGGCCTGATTTTGAAGACTGATCTTTGCTCTCATCTCCTCATTTTAGTATTTTAGCTTGTTATCTTGTTTAGAAGCCATAGTTTCAATTCACTTGCATCTTTAGTTAGATTGCTCAGCTGTTGGTAAGCCACATACCCATCTTGTGCAGGCAGTGCTGTCATTTCACCCAATCCGGTCTGAAGTTTGTCTCTGAATTTCTCTTTGCATTGAATTTAGCTATTATTTTGCTTAGAGTACTTGTTTTAGTTCATTTACATGCTCATTTAGCATTGTCCAGCTGTTGGTAAGCCACATATCCAGCTTGTGCAAACAGTGTTGTTGTTTTATCCAATCCATTGGAATAGAATAGCTTAGGAAGCCATTAAAGTTGCAGGTTTTGCTCTTCAAACAGATAGTTTCAGGTTCTGGTCACTTTGTATTGCATGACTCGCAGTAAAATCCCGCTAGGAATCGCATAAGCCAAGCTCTGTACTCTTGCGCTATCCCTCTCCTACTCGCATTTTCGGTCTGCATTCTGAGCTGTCCTTGTCCCAATATCTACTCCTGCCGATGCTAGCATTACACGCTTTTCTGGATCCACGTGAACACGAAAGAACGAGGAGATCACACTGAGGGGACAAGATCACACACGCCATCGGATTCGCCACTGTTCTGCGGAATCCAGGTTTTAACTTTCAAAGTTCTAGTTAGAATCATATCAAATAGAGTAGATAATTGCTTCATTTCAGTGACTTTTATTCTCGATATTGCTAGGGAAGCTGTGAGGATTGATAGTTTCTGAGAAACTATGATTCACTCCTCACTTCTGAGGTAGGATCGAGAATCTTGCAGATAGATTAGACGAGCTATTTTATTTATTTAGAATAAATCTACAAATTACACAGGCTGATAACTACACTCGGTTATTTTGTCTGTTTTAAATTATTGTTTAGTTGTTATTTCTAGATACGCTTAAAATAGTTTGCTTTCCATTATATTCTTGAAAGGTTTCTTAGAAGAATAGAAGTTATATATATGTTTTAGATTTATTCCACGTAGTTAGAGTTTACTTAGTTACAGTTAGATTTACATTTTATTTTGTATGACAATCACGGGACCTCAGGAGCCCAGGGAATATATATTTGAGCCAATCGTGCCTCAACCAAATCTCGTCACAGCAATAGTTGACATAGACCAAAATCTCAGAATACAAGTATTCCGAACAACAACATGCATTTACAACCGATCGGGCTTCTCTGAGAGAGGGTTAAACATAGAGACGACCAAGCACACACGTTTTGGTCAAACCAACCAAATTACAGATTGCCCTAGGTAAACACTCACATGACTGTAGAAGGGTTCGAAAGAGAACAAACCTTTGGTCAGTGATCCTTGTCCCACAAACCAAAAAGTGCAGAGACACTCTCACGTATATAGATACCACTTAAGGATCCAAGTCAGCACGAACGCCTGTGAGATATTCTGAGAAAATCACACAGTTGTTGGTCCTAAACATAGAAGCTGAGAAAGCATATGATTACTGGATACTAGGGATTAGAACTTGATTTCACGCATGACCATAACAGGACCGCAACAACCAAGAGTCTATGGTTGTGATCCACAGATCCCACAGCCCAACGAGTCCACAAGTCAATCAGATATAGACGCTGGCTTACGCACACTAGTATTCCAATCCACTCCAATTCCACCCATCATCATCGAACAATTGTCCTTACTAGATATAGCGGCTAACGAAGCTAGAGAATTCTGGACTAGGCCAGAGAATCGTCCGTAGAGTCAATTGTTTCCACCATCCACCCTATGACCTTATCTGGAGACATACACGAAACTATCCCAGGTCATTTTCCACGTATTCCACAACCCATAGATCGAATCACGCCAGAGCTCGATATTGATTGGAGCCTTCGAGCAGTCATCCTTGCCGATCGATCTATCACACCACCTGTTAGAAGGGCCTTCTTTGCCTTAGATTCGCAAATTCCACTAGTGCGTGTCGAAGACATTAGACTGCCTAACTAGTTTGTCTGAATCCAACGCATATTCTACATATGCTACGTGACATAGGTTTTTCTGTGGGACTAGACAAGGAGATATCAGCGATTATACTTTTGCCCATCTGATGCATATACTTTTATTGATGCATAACTGAGTTTTCTCGACACGTGAGTTATTATATTTGTTGACACGCAACTCATTTGACGCCCAACAAAGAGACTTAAGTCTCAACTAACGCCCGACCTAGATTTTTTTGGCCTACGCACAAAATTATCTTGTTGACGCACAACATACTCCTTCTCTGAAACATGACACAATCCTTATTTGTTGATGCACGACAAAAAGTTACTATTAATGCACGACGATGTTGTTGATGCACGACCGAGTTCAAAATAATGGAAGGTACTAGTGCTCAGAATGAGAAGACTCAAAAAGTAACTAAGAAATCTCATAAGTCCCTATTCAAGTATTTTGGAAACTCTGTTGCTATATATACATCAACCACCAACACCCATATAACTCACACTGGAATGAATCAGAGTACGGCATCGTGGAAGGTAATATTGAGGTGGACATTCTTTCTGCACATGATCAACCAAATGACACCTATGATGATACCATGCCGATCTTGAAGATATACCCGTTGAGATGCCGATCTTGAAGATATTCTTACAACCAGGAGTGCATCGAGATATCACACATACAAATACTCAACAAAATGGAAGACAAATATCAAATTAAAATTTTGGTTCATAAAAGAGGAAACCAGTGTGATTGTGATAATGCTCAAAATTCTACTCAAAAAAGTAAAACATTGAAAACAAACAAGAATACGTGGACAATTAGGAGGACATGCAAGTTTGATTGGGATGCCAAATTTTTGTTTATCAAACTGTATAACCATCTAATTCATAAGCGATTCCATCTGAATGTACATGTAACACCCTTAACTATTGTTACTTCCTCCTGAGCATTCAAGTGTTGATATATGATTTCTTCTGTATAAGGATGTGTTCCTTTGATTGTGAAGTCATGTTTGATATGGATTGTATCTTCTTTGCTCTTGAAGATCTTTGAGTGAGTCAGGATATGCTTGGACTCTTTTATTTCTTTCATTTTTAGCACCTGAGTTCAATTTGATTTCGAGAGGAATTGTGGATTTATCTGTCTTTATGACTCAGCCTTGGATCAGTTGCATTGATCCAAGAGATGTTTTAAGTTTATTCTGGATGAACAAAAAATTATAGACCTTACAAAAGTTGCAAGATCTGAATGTGTTGAATAAGCAATTCCAAAGTCTAACTCAGGTTGATTGTGTTAAATGAATTGGTTCCCGATATCGTAATATCAGGAAGGCCTAGACCTTAAGCTAGGTAATAAATTCTGGTGTATACTGCAAGCTTATTATCAATGCCGGATAGAATCCATTTTGAGAATGTTATACCTGTTGGTTCTAATACTGATCGAACCTACTTGTGGGACCTAGAATGGATTCGTTAAGGTTAATAACCTTAACCTAAACTATAACCTATGGGTTGAATTATTGCTAATCTAACCTAGCCCTAAACTATAGGCTTAATGCTCCTAAGGTTAGCTACCTAAGCACTATGGAAGTAAGACTAATGTCTTACCGTAAGATCTAACCTATGTTTCTAACCTAACTTATGATAATGGATGAAGGGGGACCTATGAAGGGGTGCGAGCCGTGGGCGGTGGTTTCCATGGCATTAAATGAGGTGGATAAGCATGAAGGACAAGGGATTTGGCAGAGATTGCAAACGGCTATTGAGACCTGACGTGGCAGAGTCGCCAAATTTGGGAATGGTTGTTTGTTTTCATTTGTCAATCGCCAACTTTGGCGGTCGGTGGCAATGGAGATTAGGCGGAATCTTGGAGTTAATGTCATTGATGAACTTCGGTTCCCGAGCGCGGATTGCTTGGGAAGGCATGCAAATGGAAAACTAGTTGGTTGTTTGGTTTTCCATACGCTCCGTTTTTCTCTCTGTTTGATCACTGGTTCTTCGAACCAGTCTACTTTGTGTTGCATGGCAACTATGAGAATATCTAGCTCTTTTCTCTGTCGGGAAAGTTTATAAGGCATGAGGGTAACAAATTATTGTTGCTGAATCTATCGTGGAAGAAGAGGAGAAGGCGTGAGCACATTCAAAGGTCTTCTTTGGATTTTTAAGCGACATTACCAGGCATGATAGGCCCTGACTTTTAAAAATCTTGCTTTACTCCAAATGCTTTCATTAAAACAACTCTTTTCAGGTGATTTTAGTACAGTTGGTTTGAAGCAATGTTTTGGTTCTTCTTTTCCTGTGGAATTAGGAATCTCGGGTTATTCAAGACTTTGTTGGAATGTTACTGTATTTATTCTTCCTTTTGGATTCATTTCGATTGAAGACCCGGTGTGCTCTTATTGTTGTTGAATCCTGTTGATTCTTGCTGTGAATACTTGAAGTTTCTTCTGTTTGGAATGCTTGCTATGATTATACTACTTGAATGCGACTTTAGTAGAAGTCCTCACTGTGTTTGCAATTTTGGGATAAACTCCGTTGGAAGTTTGCAAGGATTATCTACGAAAATGACTCAGTGGGAGTCCTTGTAATGTTTCGTATGTTTTCAACTTCTGTTTAAGCTTAGTTATGAATATTGTTGCTTAGTTGTGAATACTATTGGTATTGACTCAGTGGGAGTCCTTGAAATGTATCTTGTATTTCAACTTCTGTTTAAGCTTAGTTATGAATACTGTTGCTTAGTTGTGAATACTGTTGGTATTGACTCAGTGGGAGTCCTTGAAATGTATCTTGTATTTCAACTTCGCTTAAGCTTAGTTATGAATACTGTTGTTTAGTTGAGAATACTATATGGTATTGACTCCATTGGAGTCCTTGAAACGTAATTTATGTTTTTAACTTCTGTAGAAGTTTTGTTGTGAGTACTATTGGGATTCTTGAATTGTTGTCGTATGAATTCAACTTCAATCGAAACCTTGGTTATGAGTACTTGGTTGGATTTGACACTGTTGGAGTCCTTGATATGCTGCGTGTTGGCTTGATTCCCGATTTAAGTCCTCGCTGTGCATGCATATCGTATAAACTCTTTCTTAATATTGTTGTGTTATGTTCAGTTCGATTCTGAAGAATTAAGGGATGGGTTTTCTTTACAAACTTGACTCTGTTTGAGACCCTGTTGCATTTTGTAATAGCTCGACTTCGATGAAACTTTGAGGAAATTATTGATTTGGAATCGGCTTCTGTGAAGTCCTTGTTGTGATTATTCTTCTTGAAATCGGCTTCTAATATAAGTCCTTGCTGTATAATCGTAGGGATTTGATTTAGTTGAATGAAGTTGTGCATGTTTGTGTTTCGACTCAGTGTGAATGTCACTGTATTTGCATATGGAACGTCATTTGTTTTAGTGTTATCTAGTCTCGTGATTGACTGTGATAAAGAGCTCCTAGCTGTGCCATGTTAGACGATGGCGTTGGGTATTTTCATGTTGATGAATGATATGAAAAAGAATTGTTGAGTCTGTTATGATTGGATTATTTACTATTGCTTGTCGCGAGAGCTCTTGTATTGCTTAATAGCTACAGGTGATTTTTATAATTGGATTTAGATGAAACTGTAGTTCTTCTAGTAATCTCGACTGTTTAGTCGCATGCGTAAATGTAATTGCGTTATTCTAGAGGAGTCGGTACAGTCCAGAACATGATTGATATTGGAATCTGACTGTCTCTGTTTCTTTTCCTAGGCTGTAAAGTATATATTGATGCATAATAGGAGGAATAAGAAAATACTCTCTCCTAGTCAGGAAACTTTGTGTGCTTTCTTCTTGAACCCTTATGTGATCTCTACGGTAAGGGCAAAACAAGAATAGACCGTGTATTGTATGGAGAGACCGGTATAAAATGTGTGTTGCTGTATAAATAGGTATACTTGTCAATACCATTGAAATGTGTTATGATGATAAAAGAATTAAGACAGTGAGCTTGTTGAATGTTTTAACCGCTTTGAGTAATTGTTAGAAACATTCTTGTAGGAGTATTGCTGTCTTAGAAAGGTTGTATTCATATGTTCTTAGTCTCTAACATATAAGATGAATTATCTGAAAGGCATTAAGGAATAATTGGCATCTATAATACGAGTCATGCATTAAAAGTCATGTTGAATTACAGAAAGAGCATAGTCTGAATTATGTTTACATGTTTGATGAAATGATTTCATTTAAACAGGGTGTTTAATGAGAGCAATTGGTGGATTGCAATTGTTTTAAGAATTAGTGCTTATCATGCTCAGTTCACCAAACTGACCCGTGTTGACAATTTTTTGCAGATGGTCATGTCGTAAGTGGTAAAGGCACGCAGATCTAATATGATGTTCGATTGTTTAATTTGGTTTTATGATGAATTCCAACTTGATTCTCCAAATGTACTACTTGAAGAAAGATGTTCTTTTCATTGTTGAGTATTGTATCAAATATGTTGAATGCATAAATTGTATTTGATTAGCTTAGAAATGAATGAAATGAGGGAATTGTTACTTATGTGTTTGCATTCGTATCTTGATGGATTGAACTTCTTCGGTTCGAATGATTTTAAGAGCATTTTTATTATTGTATACCTTGGAGACATTTGGGATTCTCTAAGTAAACTTTGCAAAGATTAGGTGACTGAATACTTGTAAATGTTAGTAGTTCTGTTATGTTCTATCTAAAGCTAAATTGGAATTTAGATCACAGTCTTTTGAGAAGCTAAGGTTAAAATAAACCTCAACAGGAAGTGAACGGGAAGAATAAATTATTACTCCCTAATCTTGATCTAAGTCAAGACAACGTTTAAGTTGATTTTGAATCACTATATCTTAATACTAATAAGTAAGATATATTTCAATTTTGAGAACTGATATAAACCTAAAAGGGTATGGTTAGCAACCTTATGAGAAGACTTAGGGCTATTGCCCAATTTCGTTGATTTAGAATACTGTGTATCAATGAACTCCTTGATGAGACCTCAAATCCTATTAACTTCTCTTTGTGAAATGGGTCTTAATAAGAAAGGCAATTCTAAGGTGAGGAACCCAGGGGTTGGGAAAAGACTACCCTAAAAGGAGCGTCTTAAAGTATAACTTTAACTCAACGTAAGTAACACCTTAAAGTTAAGTAGATCTTTTTGAGGTGGATTTGAAGGTTGATGGCACAAGTCAACTGCAGGGTTGTACCTTCGAGAAGAATAGGATCTTCTCGAAGATACAACAATGCAGGTGACTTATGACGACACCCTTTGCATTGATCGTTAAGATTTACACCTTAAACTCGAACAAGTTTTACTCTGGGACTGGTTAGGAACGTGGTCATGTTATAAGACTGCCCCTGGAGACTCGGGGTATCTTGACACACAGGGTTAACTAGGGTTGACCCAGTATGTCAGCGTATCCCTAGTCCTCGAGAGCATCCTTATAATGTGGTCATATTATTAATCCGTTCCTGAGTGAATAACTTGGGGCAGGGGAGGCTGACAGAAGTCAGTGTAAGACATTCTACATAACATAGGAATGGGGTGAAGGACGTATTCCAGATTGATGAGTATGCCGTCAAGGAATATGAGACATAAGTAGTATGTTTCAAATCTTTGGCCAAAGTATCACAAGCTGCTGATTGCGTTGTCCTCTGTCACCTAGTCTGAGGGACGAGATGCCGATGAATAATGGTAACAATTATTCGAGATAGGTTCCTTGACAGAGCATTCTCAATCCCAGTTAGGGAGAGAGAACCGCAAGAGTGATGTGTTAAAATAAAAACGCCAACTCTTTGATACTCATGAATAGATCGGTAGATTACCGAGTCATGGAATGAATAGATCGGAGGTACTCCGAGTCATCATAGCTGCATATGGTTATCTGTTATAAGAATGATTGTTATGATCTGAGAGTTCTAAATTATGTATTTAGAACTAGGATGCACCTATAAAAAAAAAAAAAATTCTTGTTCTAATGTACTAAAATGAGGACGTTACAAAGACATGTGCAATATGTATGTGGAAATTGGGAGAGCAAGAAAAATGCAACTAAAGCTGTAGACACTATAGAAAAACACCGTGGAAAATAATATTTGACTATAACAGGAGGATGGCCAAAAATTGAAACACATGGGTGGAAAAATAAAAAGAATGCATGCATGTTAAATACACAACAAAGTATGAAGCAGAGCAGAAAAAACGTAGACATCTCATGGAAAAGGGAGGAACGATCACATCGCAAATTGGTAAGATGAATCAAACAAATCTGCATGCAAAACTCATACAGCTTCTCTACTTTATTTCACACACTAAAGAAAGGAAGACTGATTTTAGATTTCCTTGATTTCAAAGTTTTGTATCAATATAATGGAATGCACAACGTTCCTTAGTCTCATTGGTCTGACAATAGTGCATGGGAAATGGAAAAATGCCTTTCAATGATAGAGAAGGAAGATTTGAAAGAGAATGTAAAAAAGAAAAGTTTATCTCTCTTTCAATTGATGAAGTGACATTAGTCGACAAATACTGCATGGGTATGTATCCATGTCTATACTTTAGAAAATCATATAAGAACACCTCATATATCTTTGGGTGGCATGAAAATAGTTGAAAACTATAATGGTGAAAACCTACATAAAATAGTTTTTTTCTCATTTGAAAGATATTGCTGGAATGACTGATTATGAAATTGCTATGAAGTTGGTATGCGTCGGAGCAGATGGTGCATCGACCATGTAGGGTCACCGAACAGGTTATGTGTTAGATTGCAAACAACAAAGGCCCCTTATATGCTAAAAATTCACCGTATGTCTCACAAAATGAATTTAGTGTATAAAATGGTAAGCAACTACGAAAATGTTGTTAAAGTAGAAGACCTTATAAGAGAACTTCATGCCTCTATGGAAAGCAATCCAAAGTGATTTCTTGAGTTCCGTAGAATTTGCAATTGGAATCACATACGGAAAAAAACTTCAAGGATGTTGAGACGAGATGGATTTCTTTGTGTGTACCTACATGCAGAGTTCGTGAGGAGTATCCTTCGTTGGTTGGTTTCATGCACAAATATCGCCATGAAGTTGTCAAGGCAAGGGACTTGTTGTTCATGCTTTAATCGATTTGGAGACATTGCTTATATTGGTTGGTATTCTTCCAATGTTGCAAGAGATCAATACATTGATGAAGCATGCACAAGGGAGATTAATCTATATTTTAGATTTTATACGGATGAGAAAAATGGTATGTCAAAGTCTTGAGGTCTTGTATTGTTCCCAAGATAGTTTTGATACACTTGTTTTTGAGAATTGGAAAGCTTTACTAGATCTTAAAAATCCTAATAACTATTTGAGATTTAATATCCATGATCACCTCTACATCAATGTTAATGGAGGGACATACCACTACACATTTTGCAAAAACATCAAGATATTATAGGATCAGAAATAGAAGATGTTCTTGTGAGACGTAATCTCTTTGAGTCTGTTACAATTGAAACAAGAATAAAGTTTAAATTTTTTTCAGAATCCTTATCATCAAAAATTAGAGAATGTTTCTCTAAAGATAAAATTCTTGAAGCAATGGGTGTGATGAATCCTAATTTTTGGAATATTGAAGGTGTTCGTGCAGACTTTGTAAGAAAGCATTTCCATAAATCCATGGGTACAATAATGGAACATTTCACAAAGAATTCAGAGGTCAAGGGTATGGAAATCAAAGGTATACTGAATGTTGATTTATTAAAGTCTCAATCAACAAATTTTGCAACAATATGAGGAACCAATATAAAAATTTAGAAGAACCTTTTGAGAGTGGTGCTATTACAAGGCTCGCGAGGAATCTATCAAAGTATTGTCTTACAAGAAGACACTAGTGAGTATTTTATATTATATGAGTTATTCCAAACAATGATTTTGGGGTTTGCAGAGGATGAAAGAGTTTTCGGTGCTTTATCATTTATAAAATTAAACCGAGAAACAAGTTGGATAAAAATCGGAAAGTTGCATGAGGTGTTATGTTTCTTGCTACTCCATGGAAACAGTTTCTTTTCAACAGAGCAATTGCGCATTGAAATTCCCTTTCCGAAATAAGAGGTGTAAATAATACAGATACAAGTACAATTGTTCCCAACGATGAGACTGGAATTGGTGCGTCATCACACTCTACAGAAGAGAACATCAAATTTGAAGAATCTATTGATAACGGGTTGTTTCATCTTTAACTAGGTATCTCCTTGACCTTACCTTTATTGTTTGTCACCTTACATTTTAACTGTGGTTATTTATTCAATTTCATATTAACTCTACAGATGCAAATATTGACTGAGGAGGATTTTTATCATATTTTGTTTCAGCTCTTGTTATCATTAAAGATGTTATAGGTATATATATTTACATTTATTTAAATACAATTATTTATAAAAAAAATATGTTTTATATAATTACTATTTTGGATTTGTTGAATACCAATTTATGTTTTAAAAATTTGTTTGTTACATGCATTTGTCGAATACTAATTTGCAAGGCCTTCGAGTTCTAGATCTGCATATTCTTCCACTATTATACTCTTCCAAACTTCTACTTTCCAAACATGTACAAGTTATCATTTACATTTTCTTTAATCTTTATGTTTCTTCCTTAATCCGCTCAATCATTATTTCATCTTTTTTTCTTGAAAACGTGGGTTGACATCCATCCGAGGAAGCTCTCACTTCTTGGGACTAACAATGTCAGGAAACTCACCCATCTATATACTAATCCATTTTTCATGTTGAGTTTTCTTGAATCGAAGATCTTCTAGCATGCTACGAAGGATGATTTCTCATTTTCCTTCCATATGCTTTGTCACGCCATCTAAAAGACAAGAGGTAGCTTAAACCCTATCATATGACATTGCTTGAGTTTTACAATTATGTTTAATTTATTTTTATATTTGCAAAATGCTTTGATAAAGTGTTTAAACTTTGTGGGATAAAATCACACATTCGAATTTTACGAGTAGAGAGAGGAATATTTTTCCATATTAAGATGTCTCTGTCATAACACATTCCAATTTTTTTAAAAACAATTATCCATTATCATCATCCACGATCGTTCTTGAAGCTAAATCTACGTCCACATACAATTCATCATCATCTATATCTATTTTAATGTCATCATCCACATCTAATGTCATCATATCATTGATTCATTACAAGTAGAGAGAAGAAGATTTTGAGAAGGTTTAAATGCGAAGAAACCTGATACAAAGTTTTAATTTTACAAGTAGAGAGAAGAAGAATTAACAAAGATATCAACTTGAACTATTAAGATGTCTCTATCCTAAGACATTCCAATTTTTCTTACAACAATTATCCATTATCATCATCCATGATCGTTCTTGAAGCTAAATCTATGTCCACACAATTCATCATAATCCATATCTATTTTAATGTCATCATCCACATATAATGTCATCATATCATTGATTCATTACAAGTAGAGAGAAGAAGATTTTGAGAATGTTTAAATGTGTAGAAATCTGATACAGAGTTCATTACAAGTAGAGAGAAGAAGATTTTGAGAAGGTTTAAATGTGCAAAAACCTAATACAAAGTTCAAATTTTACAAGTAGAGAGAATATGTCTTTGTCCTAGACTCCTGACACACTCCAATTATTCTTAAAACAATTATCCATTATCATCATCCATGATTGTGCTTGAAGCTAAATCTAAGTCCACACAATTCATCATCATCCATATCTATTTTAATGTCATCATCCACATCCAATGTCATCATATCATTGATTCATTACAAGTAGAGAGAAGAAGATTTTGAGAAGTTTTAAATGTGCAGAAACCTGATACAGAGTTTGAATTTTACAAGTATAGAGAAGATGTCTCTGTCCTAACACATTCCAATTTTTCTTAAAACAATTATCCATTATCATCATTCATCATCATCTATATCCATTCTAATGTCATCATATCATTACAAGTAGAGAGAAGAAGATTTTGAGAAGGTTTAAATGTCTCTGTCATACCACATTCCAAATTTTCTTAAAACAATTATCCATTATCATCATCTAAATTCCATGATCGTGTTTGAAGCTAAATCTACGTCCACATACAATTCATCATAATACATATCTATTCTTATGTCATCATCTACATCTAATGCAATCACCATTACAAGTAAAGAGAGAAGATTCTACGAAGGTTTAAATTTGAAGAAACTTGATACAAAGTTTGAATTTTACAAGTAGAGAGAAGAAGATTTAACTCTATTAGTATCAAGATGTCTCTGTCATACCACATTCCAAATTTTCTTGAAACAAATAATTAACCATTATCATAATGCCATCACATTAAAATCAAACATAAACACCATATACAATCTAGAAATTCTATATATAATATATAACAAGATATAAAAATCCAAATTATAAAGTATTCAAATTTTCAAACGCCATCACATTCAAGTTTCAAATTTCAATTTTCAAATCTAGATTATAAAGTATTTCAAATTTTCAAATTTAAAGTTTCAATTTTTCAACACTCAATCATGAAATTTATCCTTAGACAAACGGCATCTTCTATACCCCTTTCCCCAATGGCTTCCACTCATGTACTCCTTTCCCCAATGGCTTCCCCTCATGTACCCCTTTCCCCAATGGCTTGAATAATCCCAGAACTAATCAGATCTTCCGCAACACTATTTAGATTCTTTACAATTCTTTGTTCTTCCTTTGTCGCATCTCCATGGGATAACAAACTAGGATCTGCAACTACCTTAGTTTTGAATAAAATTTCAGGGTCGAAGCCATTCTCTTTAATTATCCACTTTAGTGTATTGTTTTGTTTGTTAACTAAAACAATATTTTCTTTCAAATTCTTTGCATAGTGGATAAATTTTTCTTCATGGTTTCCAAGTGAACATGTAACACGATTGTTTGACTCTTCAAATTTTCATATTTCAACCGCACAAAAAAAAAGTGAGCTCAATTAAACATATTACTAAAATAAGAAAATTTCAAAATAACAAAAATATTGTTTGAAAGTGATAATACTTATGATCACTCTAAATCTCTCGACATTTGTAATTGTCACTAGATCATTGTCCTTAGACCATTTGTTAAAATATGTTTGGGCTTCAACACTAATATTTTCCAATTTATTTAATGCTTTATCTAAAATATCATCTTTATAATTGTTGTTATACGTGATGTCCCACTTCTTACTTAGGTAAGTAAGGAATCAATGTTTACAAGTTCATTTCTGACTGTTGTAGCATATATAACTCGCCCTTTGCCAATAATTTTCAAAATGACTTATTAGCTCATTGATTAGTACTTTTCCCTTCTCTCCATTCTATGAGTGACGTATGAGGTACAATAAACTCTTGGACATGGGAATGATAATTATAACCAATCAAGTTCTCTAAAGGAAATGGTAACTATTCATCATCTGTATCTAAATAAGATGATGTCACTAGAGAGGTATGGGGGCTTTCGGGTTGATCATCAACTGCTACCTCTTTTTCCTTTGGGTGGCCTGATCCTATTTGTGATAAAATAAATCAATATTAAAATATTGAAATCGAAAGTGAAATGTAATTAAATTTGAATAAATTACGTTGAAATAGAAGTATACCTGTTGGCCTTGAATCATCTCATGTGTATTGAAAAATCTTGTTGGGTCATTGATATCAATGCCCAAGTAATCTTCATCTAAATTTATATTATTTAAAAATGATACGCCCATTGCGCTAGGCAAAGCCACCGAGATAGAGGGTTAGAATTCGAAATGAGGAGGAAATGTTTAGTGTCCCACTAGGGGTAAGAGGAATTGACATGTGTTTACCAATGTTCTTTTTTCCTGAACCTCTGGTTGGCATTTTGAATCGTAATGGTGGAGGAGGTGGCGGTGCCGCTATTTTTGCAGATGACAAAGGATTGTAATTTATGAAAATTCCAAGAAAAATCAACTAAATCATATGAAAAATTGTTAAACTATGTAAAAACTATGAAATTATATGAAAAACTATTCAAAACTTGTACTAAAGCAATAAAATCATACCTTGTTGTTGAGGGGTAACCTGTCACGGTACTTGAGGTGGCCGTGTTGGAGTAGTAATTGGTTGTGTTTGAGTTGTGTGTGGCTGGGATTTCTGAGTAGGGTGTTGAGAAGAGATAATTGCATGTGATTGAACTGAGTGAGTTGGCAAAGACGGTTGACTTTGAGAAGCACGCGTATTATCCGAAATCAGTGAAAGTGCAAAGAATGGTCGATTGCATGTCAATTCAATATGGTAAATGGTAAATTGAAAATAAAAAATGGGAATTTGTAAGTAGTAAATGTTAGGGTATTATGTCTCTGGCATTTAACTAATGGAAACACTTGGCGCTTAAATGATGAATGAAATTCCATTTCAGATTGCGAATATGCCGACGTTTCAGCGTGTTGTTGGCCTCTTCCTCTTGATGTCACTTTTTTCATGGAAGGGCCTCCAAAAATCTTCTCTACAAATGGTCAATATTTTAATCGATTCTAGAAGAACATAATGTTAATACCGCATAAAGATTCAATTAGAATTACATAATCAAGACAACCCATACTAAAGTTTAATGTCGAAATATAAACTTTATACCCGTTGTTCTTGAAATGGAATTGAAAAATTCTTCATTGTCTTGTCCGCACAAGTAGGAATTGGTTTGTCTTTTAAATTAAAAAGAACCTTGTAATAAAGGCCAAGGAGATAGTTTGTGGAGTCACTAAATGGTTTTTCCCGAAAGCGATGCATTTGTAATGTCGGTTTTATTTTATTAGATAAAAAGTTTCACCAATCAAATTTTAGCTTTCGATAGTTGCAAGAATGTATGCAATAGCCTGGATTTGGTATATCCATTTGCTGATCTCGCAAAACAATTCGCTTGAAAGAAAGAAATCATGGCAGCAAGAAAGTGTGTGCGGTTCCTTGCGTATCCACACCTCACCTTTATATTATTGATGCGAGCTGCAAAAAATCAGTGGAATTAATATGAATTTGAATTGTATCAAAATAAAAATAAAAATATCAAATGAAAATTGAAAACAGATTACACATACAATCAACATGGAAACCAAAAGTAGATTTGAGGTACTTCTTATCATTTTCAACGA